>CM076574.1:813000938-813601093 GCA_034641835.2 Pinus albicaulis | reverse complement strand
GGAGAAACAATAGTGTTAGAGTCAGCCTTTGCAGCCTTCCTCCAGTGATCAAACATGCTCTTACAAAGTGATTTTAAGGTGTCAAGCTCAAATTTTGTCATTTCAATGAGTCTTCAAGCAAAATTTGGTCACTAGGTATTAGGTCTAGGGTTTGTTTTCATGCTTTTCAAAGTTGTCCAAATGTCGGTCCATGTCACTATTCAGTTGAGTGTACCATCATTCAGAGGGTTGTCATCATCATGTCAAGTTCCATTGGGTCATTTTACAGCTTGTTCATGCTTCAGTTGTGCCTTGGTAAGGTCCATTTCCCTCTCCTAGGGTTTTGGAGGTAATTTCTCTTGGATGGTCAAATCATCGAAAAACTTGTATCCTGATGTTCATACACCTTCCCCTGTCATTAATTCACCTAATTAAACACTTCCCATCACTGAGATCCCCCAAATTCCTCATTTTTGCACAAACCCTAGTTTCTAGCCACAACTTGGCAATTTTCTAGGCTAGGCCTGTGTTTTGCCCTTTTGGACCCCTTCCCCTCACTCAATCTTTGTGATTCCACTTTCCCCTACTTCCTAACATCCCTCCATACTTCCAAAAATTTCCCCAAGAATTTAGAAGCCTTTTATCCCCTTCATTTCGCTCCATTTCGACAAAATCCCTTGTTTCACACATCGGGATAAGTTTCACTCAAAAGATGTTTCAGAGCAATAAAAGATGAATTTTGGAAAACTGAGAGAGGTTTTTGTCCAAAACATGCCAAGGAAGAAAAACCTCCTTCACTTTTTACACAGGTATCATGGTTTTAGAGAAATGTCAAAACTACCGTTGCCTCAAGAGAATTGATGCACCTGCTGGGAGTAGTGTTGGGAGATTTGATTTTTGACAGGGAAAATGAGCTTCAAATTGGGAAATTCCACTTGGGTTGGATAGCCAACATCTAGAGCTTTCCAACGAGCTATCATGAGATCAATTTGGATGCCGGAAAGTACCTCAAAATCAGGTTTAAAGGCGCGCGACCCACTTGTTTCAGGGGTGAGACCCACTTAAATTTTTGGCTGAATTTTCAACTTCCAGCTCAGAGTTTCGGCCAGTTTGGACCAGTTTTGCTTGGGGATGAAATTTTTGAGTTATTATGATGTAAATTTATGTTTGGCATGTAACTTTGGTTCATTTTTACCTATTCTAGAATATTCACTCTTACAAAAGTGAAAATCATGTAAATGAATCAGTTTCCACTCTTTTAGAGGCAAGTTGTTAGCTGCCTAGATTTTAGTTCCTTGATTAGAATTTGGTTGAAACTGACCCCTGAAGGAGGAATTCGACCCCTAGAGGTATGGGAAGGGGTTAGGATTTTCTATATGATGTAATTTCTCAATCATTTTCAGGGGTTGGAGAGGTTGGACTCTTGGGAGACTTTTGACACCATTGTACATATTTTTTCATATTTTGGCTAAGGAAAGATCAGAGGTTTTGCGGCACCTGTTGGGATTCTTGTGGTGTTCTGTTCTTGATGGTGTTTTCTCTCTGTTTACTGTAAGTTTCTTCATGTTTAATGTATGCCATTTCTCACTGATGCTTCTTAAATTAAATGAATGAGTAGATGAGGTTGAATCCATTGTTCACGGTGCTCTGCCTTTAAATTCATTTAGTTTTTCATGTTTTCCACTGTTTGGAGAGGATCCAAGTTCTTCTTTTCCCTCTTCAGCTCCTTGTCGTTCTAATCTATCCACATATCCAATCTAAAGCATCAAGACATTCACCTACCTCGCCCCAACTCGAAATCTGCAAAGGTTTGACCTTATCCCCGGACCCAAAATTTGTTTTCCCCATTTCTCCAGCGAAAAACCAAAAAATTAAAATCAAACTTACCTATCTCTTTACTAGCCTAAAATCAGCTCCTATCGTAAGTCATCTCGCACCCTATTGCTCATTTTATCGAGATTGACGGAGAGAGCCCTCTCCTGCCCTCGTAGGGCTAGCTACGAGGCTAAGCGTGGTTTGATGTAGCCTTGAGTTTTATCTCATTTCAGCCTGAGGTAGATTTGAGCGCTAACATTGTTGTGTAACCAACTCCAAAAATAGAAGAAATGAGATATCAATGTGATGTTGATCTTCCTGTTGTTTCATTAGATTCTGCACCAAAGTTGGGTTATCCCTTGAGAGTTGGAGAACTTGTTGTTGATGCTCGATGTGATCTTCCATTAATTTATCATCCATATTTGCTATTATTTGATCCTTCAAACCATCCAACTTAGCCTCTATTTCTTCTTTTAAACCATCTATTTCATCTTCAATTGCTCTTCGTAAGATTGAAACTTGTTGCACTTGGTACCGTAATTTTGATATCTCATACTGCAACTCTTCCTCTTCATGTGTCATAGTATAGATTTTTGAGGGATTAATGGGTATGGAATTATTTTCTAGAGGCATTTCAGAATGAAATACTGAAATATATGCTCAATAGGCCCTTGGAATCACTTCAAACTGATTTTTCAAACAAGATTTATGCAATTCGGGAAAAACAATACACACCTTTTACTTGCTTTGAGGAGCTTGATATTGAAATTGTATTATATATGTGATTTTAGATCTTCAATATTTGAAATTCAGCACTGAAGTAGCCCTCTAAATTCTCTTTTGAATGCCACAGGTCTGACCTGATTTTGATTCTCCAAGACAAAGTTGTGTCCAATCTCCCACAATGACCTAATTATGGACTGGTTCAATAGAGCGAACTTGTACGACTTGCCACGTGTCACTGTTTCGTCCTTTGTCTCTGAAATTGATATCCAAGAAACTAAAATCTGTGTACCTGCAACCAATTTTTACGGCACTCCAATCCGATGCCCAGAGAGAGAGTTATTGAAATTTTCCCACGATCACCTCTTTTAGATGAAATTCAGGAGCCTGAAAAAGCACTACCTTCCACAGATCATATCTCCAAGAATATTGCGAACCAAGCTCTGAAATTTTTTGACGAAATTTCTCAGGATTTCAGCTTCGCACCATATGAATTTCAGATTCTGAACCTTCGTAGAAAAGTTTTTATAGCGCAAATGCCACGATGACCTGTTTAGGAGCCTGAAAAAAAGACCTAACTTCCACAGATCATATCTCCGAAAATATTGCGAACCAAGCTCTGAAATTTTTAGACAAACTTCCTCAAGATTTCAGCTTCGCACCCTAAAAATTTCAGCTTCTGAAGCTTCGTAGAAAGAAAGTTATAGCAAAAATTCCACGATGACCTGTTTGGAGCAGCGAAACCCTAGAATCCCAAAGCTCTGATACCAAATGTTGTGTAACCAACTCCAAAAATAGAAGAAATGAGATATCAACGCTTTAAAAATAAGCCACTTCGAGGGGGAAACCTCCAATACATTGCATGAATGAACAATTCTTGGATGATACAATTTACAAAACCTCCTTTCTATATATAGGAGTCCATGGGGCCATAATGTAATCCTAGTGGGCCACAATGTAATCCTAGCCGACCTAACAATAATAATTTAAGGGCACAATAATAACAATATGGGGGGTTACAGGTGTATAATAATAACAATAAGGGTGCCTACACTAACATAATAAGGGGCTATACTATTAATATAGGGACTTAACAAAACATAGTGGCGACCATACCGGGGAGAAACTCAAAACGTTTGCATGTTATGACGAAGTCCTAAGATGTAAAAGCTCCTTCTCGAATCGCACATCACTGCGTAGTGTATAGAGATAAAGATGTAACTGACTGTTTAGCTTGTGAATGTGTCCCTTGATTTGCGACCTCAAGACATGTATCAAGTTCATATCTCATGGTTGATGGTGGACAACTGACTCAGATAGTTAATGTCAAATCATTCATCCTATGACTCTAATTTGAAAGTCTCAAGACCTACCTTCTTCAGAAAATGTGGAAGGGGATCTTACACAAAGTTCAGGTATCTAAAGTGGAATGGTATTCAGGATCTAATCTTCTTTCTCGTAAATTACTTCTTTGCTGGTCTTGAAGCTATCCTGAAAGTTTTTCAAAGTTTGTTGTATGAGAAAGGTCATCAAAATCTTCACTCGACCTATTCAAAGAGTGTAAATACTGAGTTTCCCTTTGATCCTAGCCTCCTTACTTTTCCCACATCTTATGATGACTCTCTTCAGAGTGATGAGAAAGAAAACAAAACTGATCCCGCAGCTCTTGTACATACCCATATACCTTGTAAAATCCCAGATCGGTATAAACCTCTTGTTTTACCTTCTGTTCTTCATGCTTTTCCTAAAAATTATGACCTATATCTACCGAGATTTGATGGTGAATGTAACAATGTCAACGCTGAGCAACATGTCCAGAATGTTGAGACTTTTCTAGATCTTTTTGAAGTTGATGACGAAGATGTTAGTATCAGACTTTTTGCTCTTTCTTAGCAAGGCCAAGTGAAGAGTTGGTTTAAAGCCCTGCCTGATGCGAGCATCACAGATTTCCAGCAGTTTGTCAAAGTTTTCCTTGACAGGTGGATGATCGGACAGAACTTTTTGTTGATTATAGAAGAGTATAACCAGCAGAAAAGACTGCCAGGGGAGACAGTACAACAATTTTCTGCCAGATTTAACCAAGTTTATTATTCGATGCCAGTTGATATAAGACCTTCTCCTAGATCTGCTCTCTTGCACTACCCGGGTGCCTTTGATCCGGAAATGGAGTTTCAGTTGAGAGAAAAGAATATTGCAACACTTCACGAAATGCAGAACAAGGCAGTAAATGTAGAGGCTCATTTGCTGATCTTGAGGGCAAGGTTGAAGGAAGAAGAGATGAAAAACATAGATCCGGAGAAATCGACACCTTCAGAGGAAAAGCTTGATCTTTTCGTAAACGCAGTAGAAGAGATGGTGCGGAAAATAACTGCAAAAAATGAAAATGACATTCAAGAACAAGTTGCTGATCCAAAACATTTTGTTTCTAATCCTAGTTGTCATAGTGATTGTTTTATAGATCATTGTGAAGAAGAGAGAGTTGTTGATATGATGTGTATGTTTGATGATGTGTTTTATACCGATGAATTGCCTCAGTTTGATCAGTATGATGATGATTATGTTCTCCAAACAGAAGCTAATCTTGCAGACAAATCAGTAGCTAGTTTGTGCGAGGAGGAAGTTCACTTTCAGCAGCTCGAGTACAGTGATCAACCAATGCATATCAGCTATGGCAATGATGAGGAAAGTGCAGAAAATTTTGATGTAAGTGAAGGATCTTTGCCTTTTGGTTTTGATTCATTTCAGTTCATCAGAGACAACTACCATGCAATCAAAAATCAAATGTCAACAAGTCTTGATCTGGATCGTCTTGAGGGCAACGAAAACTTCTCATATTCAGACTTGCAGCCCTTGAAAGCCATTGATTTTCAAGTTGCAGATGAGGACATGGAAGCTGGTACATGTGATCAAATGATACAAGGTGACTCCGTACCATTTTGTTTTGAATCATTTCAGTTTTTGAGAGAAAAATTGCATAGTAAATCTTCAAATGAGCAGCCTATAGCATCAGATTTGCAGCCATCCAATGCAATTGAAGGTCAAATTACAGATAAAGATGTGGAAGATGAAGTACATGATTTGATGATGCAGGAAGATTCTATACCCTTTTGTTTCGCAGCATTTCAGTTTATAAGGCAGAATATTCGTAATATGTCTCAAGGAAAAGAGGAACATCCAGTAGGATGTCATACAGTTTCAAGGGATACAATGCAGCAGTCTTCTCAAGTTTTTGATGATCCTATTGCTCGTGTGTTGGATGATGTTTGTTATAAAAATTCTGCTCCATTAGCTAACCATGTGCCCGAAAAGAATGTTGATGATAATCTTATTCAAAGATCACCTTCATTGTCTTGTTTAACAGATTGTTCATTGCATAGCACATGTCAAGATTTCCATTCATATGAGGAGATTAATGAAGGAGACTTTTGTTATGTCTGGAATCAGCAACAGAGTTTGGTTTTTCATGAATTTTAGGATCCTTTTGACAGCTTGCTGCAATCACCAAAGAAAAGCACCGCAGATGTGAGGAAAAGTTTAAGATCAAGGTATGGAGATTATCTGGACCAGAGCTATGTTTATGAAGATCCATTCATAGTATTCTTGCAGTCATCCAGTCAATTTATGCTTTGCAAGTTTATCAGCAGTCCACTTGGTTCAAAGTTTCCATGGGAGTTTCCTTTCAGTAGTTATTTCTCGTTGTTCATAAGCAAGCATGTGGGAAGAAATCAAACAGCAACCAGCATGCTTACATGGTTGCATTGGCTGTTCCATTACACTTGATCGGGTGGTGTAAAGCACAATTAGAGTAGGTTGTATTGAATAAGCTCTACTTTGAGCATATTTCCAGTTTGTCGGTTGTGTTTAAGTATCGAGTCATTTTTTAGTTGAGTGAGAGTCAATTTTTGTCGTCAAGTCATCAGTTTTCAGTCATGCATTTCAGTTTGAGTTTTTGATTCCATTGCCCAATGGATAAGGCACTGGTCTGCTCTCCCAAAGATCTGCCGTTCTTGGCACCTCCAAGGAGCTACCATCTCCATTGGAGCCAATGTTAGAGTCAGCCTTTGCAGCTTTCCTCCAGTGATCAAACATGCTCTTACAAAGTGATTTTAAGGTGTCAAGGTCAAATTTTGTCATTTCAATGAGTCTTCAAACCAAAATTTGGTCACTAGGCATTAGGTCTAGGGTTTGCTTTCACTCCTTCCAAAGTTGTCCAAATGTCGGTCCATGTCACTATTCAGCTGAGTGTGCCATCATTCAGAGGGTTTTCATCATCATGTCAAGTTCCATTGGGTCATTTTACAGCTTGTTCATGCTTCAGTTGTGCCTTGGTAAGGTCCATTTCCCTCTCCTAGGGTTTTGGAGGTAATTTCTCTTGGATGGTCAAATCATCGAAAAAACTTGTATCCTGATGTTCACACACCTTCCCCTATCCTTAAAATACCTTATTAAACACTTCCCATCATTGATATTCCCCAAATTCCTCATTTTTGCACAAACCCTAGTTTCTTGCCACAACTTGGCAATTTTCTAGGCTAGGCCTGTGTTTTGCCCTTTTGGACCCCTTCCCCTCACTCAATCTCTGAGATT
This sequence comes from Pinus albicaulis, assembly GCA_034641835.2. Classification (NCBI taxonomy): domain Eukaryota; kingdom Viridiplantae; phylum Streptophyta; class Pinopsida; order Pinales; family Pinaceae; genus Pinus; species Pinus albicaulis. The sequence goes on along the minus strand of CM076574.1, from coordinate 813,593,989 downwards.
TCACTTTCCCCTACTTCCTAACATCCCTCCCTATTTCCAAAAATTTCCCCAAGAATTTAGAAGCCCCTTATCCCCTTCATTTCGCTTCATTTCCACAAAATTCCTTGTTTCACACATCGGGATAAGTTTCACTCAAAAGATGTTTCAGAGCAATAAAAGATGAGATTTTGAAAAATGAGAGAGGTTTTTGTCAAAAAAATGACAAGGAAGAAAAACCTCATTCACTTTTTACACAGGTGTCATGGTTTTAGAGAAATGTCAAAAATACCGTTGTCTCAAGAGAATTGATGCACCTGCTGGGAGTAGTGTTGGGAGATTTGATTTTTGACAGGGCAAATGAGCTCCAAATTGGGAAATTAAACTTGGGTTGGATAGCCAACATCTATAGCTTTGCAACGAGATATCATGAGCTCAATTTGGATTCCGGGAAGTACCTCAAAATCAGGTTGAAAGGCGTGCGACCCACTTGTTTCAGGGGTGAGACCCACTTAAATTTTTGGCTGAATTTTCAACTTCCAGCTCAGAGTTTCGGCCAGTTTGGACCAGTTTTGCTTGGGGATGAAAATTTTCAGTTATTATGATGTAAATTTATGTTTGGCATGTAAATTTGGTTCATTTTTACCTATTCTAGAATATTCACTCTTAAAAAAGTGAAAATCATGTAAATGAATCAGTTTCCACTCTTTTAGAGGCAAGTTGTTAGCTGCCTAGATTTTAGTTCCTTGATTAGAATTTGGTTGAAACTGACCCCTGAAGGAGGAATTCGACCCCTAGAGGTATGGGAAGGGGTTAGGATGTTCTATATGATGTAATTTTTCAATCATTTTCAGGGGTTGGAGAGGTTGGACTCTTAGGAGACTTTTGGCACCATTGTACATATTTTTTCATATTTTGGCTAAGGAAAGATCAGAGGTTTTGCGGCACCTGTTGGGATTCTTGTGGTGTTCTGTTCTTGATGGTGTTTTCTCTCTATTTACTGTAAGTTTCTTCATGTTTAATGTATGCCATTTCTCACTGATGCTTCTTAAATTAAATGAATGAGTAGATGAGGTTGAATTCATTGTTCACGGTGCTCTGCCTTTAAATTCATTTAGTTTTTCATGTTTTCCACTGTTTGGAGAGGATCCAAGTTCTTCTTTGCCCTCTTTAGCTCCTTGTCGTTCTAATCTGTCCACATATCCAATCTAAAGCATCAAGACATTCACCTACCTCGCCCCAACTCGAAATCTGCAAAGGTCTGACCTTATCCCCGGACCCAAAATTTGTTTTCCCCATTTCTCCAGCGAAAAACCAAAAAATCAAAATCAAACTTACCTATCTCTTTACTAGCCTAAAATCAGCTCCTATCGTAAGTCATATCGCACCCTATTGCTCATTTTATCAAGATTGACGGAGAGAGCCCTCTCCTGCCCTCGTAGGGCTAGCTACGAGGCTAAGCGTGGTTTGATGTAGCCTTGAGTTTTATCTCATTTCAGCCTGAGGTAGATTTGAGCGCTAACAATTAGAATCAAAGGAAGAAAAGGAAATAGAGAAGTAGTTAAGGAAGAAAAACAACAAGGGCAGAGTCTTGAACATGATTGGGTCAAGTCGTGCATGCGTTTGGGTTGAGTCGTGAATGCTAAATCAAGTCAAGTCATGAACGCGAGGGAAATATTCTACGAACAACTAAGAAACGAATGGGCGCAAGGGTAAAGTTTAAAGTTAGAGAAATGCGATTTGCAATGAAGTGGGACCCATTCACCCATGGCACGAAAATAAGCCTTACCTATTGCCTGCACTTCGCAGCCCATAGGTTTTTACCTTACCTCTTAAGACTTATGCCAAATCTTGTTTCTTCGCCGATGCGATGAAGTGGGACCGATTCACCCGTCGCGCGCCACATCTCCTTTCCATTTCAATCCCCTTAAAAATTCATTAAACCTTACCTTTTATTCCACCTTTCCACTTTAGCTTTCCCCTTTACCTTTCACCGTTATATCATTGTTTTACCTTCCACTTTCCTAATTTCCCTGATTGCGATTAAAGTGGGCCCATCCATCCACATCACCCTTTCTCCCCACCATCCATCGCATATTGGCAAAGATAACTTATCACATCAAATATTTTTTAACTTACCATTTGAAGCGCTCACAATCTATATTGTTTAACTTGCGATGTGGTTGGCCCCACCACAGCAGCTCCGTGCCCCCACTTCACAGGCATTTGAAATACATTGAAATACATTGACATATCATATGAAACATCATAAACTTACCTTACCACTGAAATCGTTTTCCGCTTTATAACTATGCCAATACAGTGGGCTCCATCCTCCTTGCCACATCATCCTCTGACAGCGCAAATCACATTTCGCATAGTTAACCTCTGACACTTATAAAAAAAACTTAAATTTTGTGATATGCGGGCTGCGGTCGGGTCCCACCTTCCCTCCATGTCACCTCCTTTCTCCCTGCACTTCGCACTTCGCATATTTTAGAGTTTACTCCCCCATGCTGATAGCCAAACCTTAAGATTTGTGATTGCGATGCAGTAGGTCCCAACTTCCCTCCATAACACCTCCCACTTCGCATCACATCACTGATTCCTTTTCTTATATCGTAAATTGAAAAACTTGTGAAATGCGATGCTGTCGTGGATGCGATGCAGCTCCAAGATAAAATCTAAACATTTTCAGGTCCGGGTAAAGGAGTTTTTACGCTGTTTTGTTTAGAAAAAAGGGTTAAAACACGACAAAGAAGGATTCGGGTAGCAAATAAACACCATAGGTCGAGTCAGGCAGCAAAGCACATCATCGCAGACAATAGTCGATGAAAAATGGCTAGCCCTGCACCAGACTTAATTACCTAAGGCCGATCTTTTGAAAAGCAAGGCTAGATGTCAGAGCCATCATTCATTGCCTCTTTGAGATCATCACATGCCACCTTCAAGCCTACTTTTGATTTACGAATAGCCACCTGAGTTTTTCATTCTTGAAGAGTTACCAAAATTAATTCCATAGGCAATGTTTTGTCAGAGATTTTCTTTGTTCGGGCCTTGCATGGTCATACCTGTTTAATTTTCAGTTGTTTGTAATAAATGAAGTTTTCCAAAGTATATTAGGGAAACCGACTCAAGTTTTAGTTAAATACTGCTTGAATTTTCATAATCAAGGGTTGGATATTTTCAGCCCCTGCATTGTAAGAACTACTATATTGGAGCACTGTAATTTTGGAGTTGAACATCAATAATTAAAGACCGCTTATAGGATTCTTGAGCTGTGTTAAAATGGTGATGTGATACTTCTCTATTTTAAATGTTTCTGTTGTTTTCCTTGTTGTGCATCCATTCATCTAATTGCAAATCAGAAATTTTAGATTAAGATTTGTTGTAGGAGCACCTTAATTCTGTCTACATTTACAATCTTAATGTTTTCTGCTGAAGTCTAATGAAATAATTCTTAACTTCTCTTTAGTCACTACTGAACCTTACTGTTTCTTTTACCTCATAATTCATACAAATTGAAAGATACATTTAGCACAGTTAGCTTGCCCTGTGATGCTCTTGATGTTGATGTGCCATCCCAGCATTTTGACTCCATAGCCCAATGGATTAGTCCCTGCAGCTCTATCTATCCAACCACATAATTAATAAAAAAACAACCCTCATAATCTCTATAACTAGCATAATATCAACAGTTAGAATTATCAAGTTAAATCATAAAAAACAGAGATAGCCCTCTCTGAGTCTAGGAAGGCTTGGTCCTGGACTCCAAAATGGTTTGATGCTGTCCTATGTCATTTATTCTTGCCAATCTTACAAATTATGGAGTGACAACATAATGGCGACCATAATGGGGAATGAGTTATTGAAAAAGCTTAAAATTTCATCAAAACTCAAAAACCCCAGTCAAAATATTGTATGATTCAAGTATGTTCCAAGATTGGTATCTAGTTGTTGATGGTGGACAACAGTCAGACACAAGAAACTTGAAATCATCCACCTGGCGACTCCACAATTTTCAGTTGACCTAAAAACTCCACTGGTAGAAGAATCCAGATTGGTTGTGAATATACAAGTGACCCCATTCTATGATTGATTGAAAAGATGAATCCAAGAATACAACGCAGGTATGCTCCAATGAACAGAGATCACATTCCCGGATTCCCACACAAAATAACTTAGGTAGATTGGCAAAGAAATCTTCCTATTTTTCAAGATTAGAATGTTGATGATGCTTCGTTACATCTCATTAAATTTTATATATATTCATGGAATTTGAAGGTCAAATGGCATGAGGATTGCCTCATGAAGATGTTCATGGAAACATTAGAAGGGAAAGCAAGGGAGTGGTATGAAGGTCTGAACCTTGGTATTTTGTTTTCTTGAAAATATTTCCACAAGGTGTTTTATGAGCATTATAAAGAAAATTTTTCATCTTTATCATTAACTGAAAATTGTTGTGATCAATCTGAGGATATCATACAATACCTTGTAAATATTGATGAAGATTTAGGAAATTGGCATCCCGATGATATTTTAGCAGCAATTCATGAATTTCATTCTCAAGTTAACTATCATGACAACCAAGAGAAGTTAGTTGAAAATGAAAGCAATCAGGAAATGAAAGAAGATCCACAAGATCTCTCTGTGGGGATAAATGAAGTGTGAGGCTAAAGAAGACATTCAACCTCATGATTAGTCTTCACAAGAGAAAGAAAACAATTGTTGTTCAATCCAAAGAAAAAAAATACTTCCTCCTCCTTTAACTGAAGAAGAAATCGATCAGATTCTAAGCATGCAGCCAACCTCTAAATTTTTATGTAATGAAGAGATTATGTCTATTTGTTCTACTGATGCTTTATGTACTGAAGCATTTCCTCATGAAGAAACAGAATAACATATTGATAATAATGTTGTTCTACCTTCTCAAGAAGGCCTATTTTCAGAAAGTGCTCCTATTCGTCAGAATGACGACCTTCCAACAGAATTCAACCAACTCAGTCAAGACATATCAGGTTTTCTTGAGGACAAAATAGTGGTATATAATGGGGATGCCATCTCAGATGACCATGAAGAATATGTATATATTCTCTTTTAGAAGGGTCCTGAGCATGACAAAGTGGAACAAGGAGCAGCCCTAGATGAAGTCTGTTATTTAAATCCTCAGGGCCAGGTATGGTCCAAGATCCTTTTGCTGGTTTCTTAGAATCATCTAAAGAAGGAGTATGTTATGCCAGGAATGGTTTGTTATAGAGTTTGAGGAAAGGTTTGAGCACTGTTGTTCAAGGGCAAGTAAGATGGGAGTGGACCTTTTGTTTTCTCAGCCCACTCAAAAAAGTGAACAAGAATCAATCATGTAGCCATTTACTTGATTGGTTGCATTGGAGAAAGGATTTCACTTAGTGTATATATAATCTCCAAGTTAGAGTAGGGTAGGTAGGTCTACAAATAAGCTCGGTACTCTGAGCATATTTCAAATTTTAGTTTTAGATTGATTTTTATTTCTCAGATCAGTATGTTTCAGACTTTAGTTTCAGCTCAGTTCTTGTTTCACCATTCAAGTTTTCAAGGTGAAGCAATATGTTCAACTTGATGGATTGCAGTGGATATGTTCAATTGCAATTTTAGTTCATATTTTGGTATGCTAATAAGCTGGTTGGCCAAGCATGTTGTCTATTTTTATCAGTCAAAGTAAGGAGAAATAATCAGCTAGTTTCCAGTCACTGAGTTTCATGATAGATCAAGACATAAGCTGTGGGATCAACCCAATGGATAAGGCACTGATTTGCGAATCTAAATATCTGAGATGCTTGACACCTCCTGAAGGAGCTTCCATCCCCACCTGGAGCCACTATTAGACCCCTGTATTTCACAGGATCACCAGGTGATTGATTATTGCTTAGATTTTGTCATGAATGAAAATGATATACCATGACTGTCTTTTATATTCAGAAAAGAAGGAAGAAAGTGTTGTTGATAACGTGTGATGGTGATCAAACTTCATTTCTACCCTCATTCCATTTCATTCACCCTCTATGCCCCTCATTTCCTCCATGTTCTAAAGTTCTACACCTTATTTCTTCCAAACCCATTCTTCAACTATTAACACCCAAGTTTTATAGTTAAAAAAGGAGCAACATTAGAATCAAAGGAAGCAAAGGCAATAGAGAAGCAATTAAGGTAGAAAAACAGCAAGGGCAGAGTCTTGAATGTGAATGGGTCAAGTCGTGCATGCGTTTGGGTCGATTCGTGAATGCTAAAGTAAGTCAAGTCGTGAATATGGGGAAAATATTATACGGACAACTAAGAAACGAATGGGCACAAGGGTAAAGGATAAAGTTAGTGAAATATAATTTTCCATGAAGTGGGACCCATTCACCCATGGTGCGCAAATAAGCCTTACCTGTTGCCCGCACTTCATAGCCCGCAGGTTTTTAACGTTACATCTTAAGACTCATGCCAAATCTTGTTTCTCCGCCGATACGATAAAGTGGGACCCATTCACCCGTAGCGCGCCACACCTCCTTTCCATTTCAATCCCCTTTAAAATTAATTAAACCTTACCTTTTATTCTGCCTTTCCACTTTAGTTTTCCCCTTTACCTTTCATCGTTATATAATTGTTTTACCTTCCGCTTTCCTGATTTCCTCGATTGTGATTAAAGTGGGGCCATCCCTCCACGTCACCCTTTCTCCCCACCGTCCATCGCATATCGGCAAAGATAACTTGTCGCATCGCAGGTTTATTAACTTACCATTTGAAGCGCCCATAATCTATTTTGTTTAACTTGCGATGCAGTTGGCCCCACCACAACATCTCCGCCCCCCCACTTCACATCTGTTTGAAATACATTGAAATACATTAACATATCATATGAAACATCATAAAATTACCTTACCACTAAAATCCTTCGCCGCTTTATAACTCTGCCAATACAGTGGGCTCCATCCTCCTTACCACATCATCCTCTGTTAGCACAGATTTCATTTTTCATAGTTAACCTTCAGCGCTTATAACAAAAGCTTAAATTTTGCGATCTGTGGGTTGCGTTTGGGTCCCACCTTCCTTCCACGTCACCTCCTTTCTCCCCTCACTTCATAATTCACATATTTTAGAGTTTACTCCCCCGCGCTGATAGCCAAACATTAAGATTTGTGATTGTGATGCGGCTGGTCCCACCTTCCCTCCACGCCACCTCCCACTTCGCATTGCATTGCCGATTCCTTTTATTATATCGTAGATTGAAAAACTTGTGAAATGTGATGCTATTGCGGATACGATGTGGCTCCAAGATAAAATATAAACATTTTTAGGTCCGGGTAAAGGATTTTTTACGCTATTTTTTTTAGAAAAAGGGTTAAAACATGGAAAAGAAGGATTCAGGTAGAAAATAAACACCATAGGTCGAGTCAGGAAGCAAAGCACATCAGAAAAATCATTATTCGATGAAAAATGGCTAGCCCTACACCAGAATTAATTACCCAATGCCGATCTTTTGAAAAGAAGGGCTAGATGTCAGAGCCATCATTCGTTGCCTCTTCAGGATCATCGCATGCCACCTTCAAGCCTAATTTTGATTTACGAAGAGCCACCTGAGTTTTACATTCTTGAAGAGTTACCAAAATTAATTCCACAGGTGGTGTTTTGTTAGAGATTTTCTTTGTTTGGGCCTTGCATGGCCATACCTGTTTAATTTTCAATTGTTTGTAATAAATGAATTTTTCCAAAGTATATTAGGGAAACTGACTCAAGTTTAGTTAAATACTACTTGAATTTTCATAATCAAGGGTTGGATATTGTTAGCCCTTGCATTGTAAGAACTACTATATTGGAGCACTGTAATTTTGGAGTTGGAAATAAATAATCAAAGACCGTTTACAGGATTCTTGAGCTATGTTAAAATGGTGATGTGACACTTTTCTGTTTTAAATGTTTCCGTTGTTTTCCTTACTATGCATCTGTTCATCTATTTGTAAATCAGAAATTTTAGATTAAGATTTGCTGTAGGAGCACCTTAATTCTGTCTGCATTTAAAATCTTAATGTTTTCTGTTGAAGTCTGATTAAATAATTCTTATCTGCTCTTTAGTCACTACTGAACCTTACTGTTTCTTTCACCTCATAATTCATACAGCTCGAAAGATCCATTTAGCACAGTTAGATTTCCCTGTGATGCTCTTGATGTTGATGTGCCATCCCAGCCTTTTGACTCCATAGCCCAATGGATTAGTACCTGTAGCTCTATTTGTCCAACCACACAATAAATAAAACAAACAACCCTCATAATCTCTATAACTATCCTAATATCAACAGTTAAAATTATCAAGTTAAATCATAAAAAATAGAAAGAGCCCTCTTTGAGTCTAGGAAGGCTAGATCGTGGACTCCAAAGTGGTTTGATGCTGTCCTTTGTCGTTTATTATTGCCAATATTACAAATTATGGAGTGACAACAACTAGCATCATAAGACCATAATATAATTAAAATGCAAGAAAAAGAGACTTAATAAGGCAAAAAGGCGACCATTAACCCCTCAAAATGTACCTAATGATGGATCTCATCAGATGCAGGGAGATGGAGCATGGTAATGGTCACAAATTCTATGTTTAATTTGTTGTGTTTTTTTATTTTTCTGAGTGAGGTGATTATTGTGTTTTTTCTTGATGTGTCTTTTGTAGGTGCCTCATGGAGACCCTAAGAAGCTGCTGCTAATGTAGCTTCCCTTCTGGAGTCCCCTAGTGATCTTCAGAATCATATATTCATCATTATTCTCATGCCTTTGATGTGTTGGGTGGTGATCAAGTGATTTTGGTGTATGCACAGATGTGCTATAGGAAGTGATCATCTTCTTGTAACAGTCTTCTTGTTACAGTTTTGGAGCTCAAACTGTCCTAAGGTAGAAATAAAAATAGTGTAGAGATGCTAGGGGTGGTGTTAGGATGTGGATGGAGTGTTGTAGTGGAGGAAAACTTGAGAAAAGAGACCATGTGTGTGTATTTAACACAAACTGGCTCATAGTGGCAAATAGAGGTTTTGATGAGTGAGTCTTCATGCATGGGATGGAGTGATGGTTATGGATGGTAGACATAGGGTTAGGGAGCCTTAGCTGAGCTTATTCATCCTCGAGTATGTTTCCTGTAGCATTACAGGAAATCTTGTAGTAGCCTAGGACATCCTGTAGCACTGCAGAGAATAAGAGAAAATTGGAATTTTTTCTCACATGATGGTAGAAATGGATGGAGGAATGCATGCTAGGGTTGGACATGGAGTGAATAGGTAGAGGAGAGAGAGAGAGAGAGAGAGAGAGAGAGAGAGAGAGAGAGAGAGAGAGAGAGAGAGAGAGAGAGATGGAAGGAATGCTGCTCCCTTTGTCCATATTGTCATGTTCAACAACATGTAAAACAAAAGCAGGTTAGTGCATAGGTGCTATTTCATTTTTTGGATTTTTCTCTTCTTTTTTTTGAATACCGATGGGTTGCCTTAGCAAAGGTTTTCACCCTACAAACCTGCCTTGGGCACCTCAAAGAGGGTTTAAACCAAGGATATTTTATTTCTCTATTTTTTTCTTTTTTTCTCCTTTTTTTTTGCTCCAGGATTTCCTCATGGAGGCTTTCAACCCAGGAGTTGGCCTTGGATGCCTAAGAAAGGTTTTCACCCAGGCCTCTTAATTTTTTCTTTTTTCTTTTTCTAGGAAGGTGAATGGATGGAAAATATGAAGCTTCCAATTACATTCGCCTCTCTGTTTATTGTATTGATAAATTCATCCTTATACAGGGGCCTCTTGTCCATCTTAAGCCTATAATCATTGACAAGCAGAGGGATCCTCTCCTCATCTATGGTTATGATCTGAAAAGCCCCATTTTCATGGAATTTATCCACTTGATAAGGTCATAGCCATATGTTCATTAAATTTCCCTTGAATTCCTTGAATCTGGAGTGATAGAGAAGAGCCCAATATCCTTCCTGAAATGTCTTCACTTGGATGTGCTTGTCATGCCAAACTTTTCTTTGCAGTTGGATTACTTCTATGTGGAGGAGGGCATACATTATGAATTCACCTAAGAAATTAAGCTAAAGCAGTATTTCTTGTTGTGCCTTCGTGATTTTTAAGTCCAACTGAGCTTCCATTCTAAGGGTGTTATACTCAAACTCAATGGAAAGCAAATATTTCTTCCCGTAAACTAGATCATATGGAGTAAACCTTATAGTTGTATTCCAGGTGATATTGTAGGCCCAAGTAGCTTCCACCAATCTGTCTGCCCATTATTTTTTTGTTGTTGCTCACAAATTTGGTGAGGATGTTATCCAAGCTTCTATTTTTCACTTCCACCTGCCCATTTGCTTGAGGATGATAGGTAGTGGAAGTCTTGTACTTCATTTTGTGCTGCCTCATGAGGTTCTCTGTTATCACCAAAAATAGGTCATATAAAAATTTCTAATTAGATGGTATGAAGTAAACCGTGTAAGATCAATTTTACCATAGTAAAATTGATTTCACTATACGAAATAATTTAATAAGCCATATTTTATTAAGTTATTTTTGGTTAAAACAAGAAACCCCATAAGGAATAATTAAATAAATAATTATTTATTTAATTTTCCTTAGAAATAATTAATTAAACCTTTGTCTAACTAATATTCCTAGTCCTATTTAACCCAATTATGAGAAATAATTAGATAAGTCACTATTTTTCTCTAGGAATAATTAATTTATTCATTATTTAGTTGTCATTCCTTGTTGAATTTGACTAAATCACCTAGGAATAATTAAGAAAATCATTATTTGTTTATTTTTCTTTAATCACATTCTTGAAATGATAAAAAAATCATTTATTTTCTTATTATTTCTAAATAAAGGCATTTAACCGATTTAAATACCTTTTCCCTCCAACAAAATATAATAAAACATTCCAAGCAGTTAGATCTAGATCTTGGTTAATAATATTTTAATACTCCATTATTGAGGATAACTCAATATTTTGTTAGAAATATGAGGGTTTTTCCATTCATTCTTCACTTTGATCATTCTCATTGTTACCAATATTCTTCTTTTTCCTCTTGAGGTCCCATAGAGCAGTACATATTTTGGGTTTTTTGCACCATTGGGAGAGATAAAATTTTGAAGTTGAAGCATTGGGGACAACCAAGAACCCATCCCATTGAGGGGGACTGGTAACATTTGTTACTCACCCATAATTTTTACTATCTGTTGATGACTAAATATTGGTTCTAGATTTCTAAAAACAAAAATCCATGAATATTGTGAGTTTTAGAAATCTCACTGCCTTCATTATCCTAAATAGAAAAATTTTCACTATCCTACCATTTTTCCATTTCATGGTCACCCTGCCACTCCCAAAAGACTCCTCATGGGCTTGTGCCACTCATATCTATCCACTTTTCCACTTATAACCTCAGCACTCTATTTTTCCTTTTCCCATTACTCCACTTTCCATCTAGGGTTTCCTATAGCCAACTCATTTCCCATGATTCCTAAATTCCTCAAGCATTTGTTGGTCTCAAAACTATCCCTATAGGCTCTTTAGATAAATCAAGTACATTGGGTTTTGGATCTTCATTACATCACTTTGTCAATATTATATTTTCACACTTGAAGCCTCCAAGCCTATTTTCAGTCAAGATCATGGTCAAAATACCCTCTCACTAGGTCATTAGGGTTTCATATGTTCCAATGAATGTTAAAAGCTCTATCATGTAGAAAGTTGGAGAGATATGAGGTCTGCTCCTAAATGAAAACACCTTGCAGCAATAAAAACAAGAGACACTTGGCCTTGTAGGAGAACTAGGGTTTTGGGCTTAATGATCTAGTAGAGTGCCAATCAGTGATCAAATTACAGAAAATAACATGGAGGAAGCACTAAACCCTAATTTCTTCTTCCACTAGGCTAGGGTTTGCTATGGAAAAGAGGCATAGGAGTAGAAGATCCATATGGTAGGTCATATCAGAAATCATGAATCCATACCAACTCAAAAATATCATGCCTCCATCAGTTTCCAATAAGCCATTCCAAAGAACAAATCATTTGCCACACCTAGGGCCAGTTTTGCTTCAAACTATGTTTCTGACCAAACAGAGGTGAATTTGACAAATATGAGAGAGGTTTTTTTGTCCATCATTGCTCTTCAAGTTTATTATGTTATCATCTTAGAAGTTTTTCCTTGTTTACTAGTTTGTTAAAGGATCCTTGATTGCCCATTAACTCACTATTTTCACAACTCCATGTTTGTTTCACTCTCCCTAGACATGCTTAGATCCATTTGGCCTTGCCAACTTTCCCTATGAACTATCTTTGACTCATTTTTTTTCACTTGTCAAGACCTTTGCAGACTCCATAGCCCAATGGATTGATCCTCTCTTACTCTACCTATTTCTCTTGACAACCTACCCAACCAAAACAACAAACAAACCCTAATCCCTATAACTAGCTTAAAATCAAAACCTAAAATCTATCAATTTAAATCCTTCATAAAAGCATAGAAAGAGCCCTCTCTGAGTCCAGGAAGGCTAGTTCCTAGGACTCCAAAGATTGGTTTGATGTTAACCTTGTCTTTTTGGTCATTTCCAATCTGCCAAAACTATGGGGCCCTAACATAGTGGTGATCACAGTGGGACCTTCTGAGTCAGTGACAATCTAAGTATTCCTTAGGAACTCAGAAAACCCACAAACATCCTTATATTGGTATTCAGTTGTTGATGTTGGACAAAAATAATATCCTTAAAACAGTAAGCATCATCCACCTGGTGACTCCACAACTCTAAATAGACCTAAAGACTCCACTAGTAGGAGACTCTAGACAGGTTGAAAAGATGTAGTGACCCTTTTTTGATTAACAAACATGGATCCAAGGATACAAAGGAGATATGCTACGATGAACAAAGATCACATCCCTGGGTTCCCACACAAAATGCCTCAGATATATTGGTTTTCAAACCTGCCTATGTTTCAAGATGAAAAGCTTGATGACCCTTTGTTACATCTCATCAAATTTCATATACATGTATGGAGGCTAAAATTTGAATGGCATGAAGACTGCCTCATGAAAATGTTCATGGGGACATTATAAGGAGAGGCAAGGAAATGGTATGAAGGCCTAGACCCTGGTAGTTTGTTTTCTTTGAAAGATTTCCACAAGGTATTTTATGAACATTATAAAGAATATTTTTCATGTTTATCATTAGCTGAAAATTGTTGTGATTAATCTGAAGATCTCATACAACACCTTGTAGAAATTGATGAAGATTTTGGAAATTGGCATCCTGAAGATCTATTAGAGGAAATTCATGCATTTCATACTCAAGATAGCTATCATGACAACCAATAAGAGTTGGTTGAGGATGAAATCAATCAGGAAGTAAAGGAAGATCTTCAGGATCTCTCTGAAGACACAAGTAATGACTTAACATCTCTTCTAGGTGAGGCTCAAGAAGACATTCAGCCTCATAATCAGCCTTCATAAAGGGAGATAAAAATCATGATTCTGTCCAAAGAAAGAGGAAAAATCCTCCTCTTTTAACTAAGGAGGAAATAAATAAGATTTTAAATCTGCAGCCAGCCTCTAAACCTTCATGTGATCATAACATTTCTATTTATTCTCATGCTAATTCTAGCTACCACAAATCAGAAAATGGACTTGTATATCAACTCAAAGAGAGACAATATGATAACCCAATATGTTTGATTGGTGACATTACTTATTTTGGTGATTTTCCAAAGTTTTATCAGTATGATGATAGTCATGTTCTCCAAACAGAAACTAATATTGCAGAGAAATCAACAGTTGGTTTGTGGAAAGAAGTCCAATTTCATCCACTTGAAATCAGTAATCAGCCAATACATATCAGCTATGACACTAATGAGGAAGGTCTAGAAAATTTGTAAGTAGGTGAAGAATCTCTAACTCTTTGTTCTACTTCATTTCAGTCCATCAGAAATAACTTTCATGTGATTGGAAATCATCAGTCTTTCAGTTTTGATGTTGATGTTGGGAAAGATGATGAACTTCTTGAACAAGTTGTCAATGAGAAACCTTTTCCTGAAATGGATGAGGAAATCATTTATGACATATAACTTTCCTCAACTCCAAATTTGCGGCCACCAAATCCCATTTAATTTCAAATTTCAAATGAAGGCTTGAAAGTTGATGAACACAAGAGAGTTGTTCTACTGCCTTCTCAAGAAGATTTGTTGCCAAAGAATGCTCCTGCTCATCATCATGATAGCCTTCACACAGAATCCATCCCATTCAAGTAGAACACATCAACTTTGCTAGAGGAAAACCTTGCAATATATGATGAAGCTACCAGTTCAGATGATCATGTGGAAGAGGAAGAGTTTCTTGCCCAAAAGAATCCTAAGCTTAGTCAAGTGGAGGAAATAGTAGCCCTGAATGAATTCTATTTCTCAAATCCTCTGAGTCAGGTATTATTCTAAGATCCTTTTGCTGCTTTCTTAGAGACATTTGGAGGAGTAAAGTATGTCAGAAGTAGTTTGATGCAAGGTTTAAAGAAAATTTTAGGCACTACTATTCAAAGACAAGTGAGGTGTGAATGGCCTTTTTATTTCTTCAACACACTAAAAGAGTTGAACAAAGATCACTCATGGAATCATTTGCTTGAGTGGTTATATTGGAAAAGTGAGTTCACCAAATGAATGTACATCATATGTAAAGTTATATTAGGATAGATAGGCACAAATAATGCTCAGCCTTTGAGCATCCTTTTAGTTTTAGATTTTTTTGAAAAATGAAAACACAAAAATAGAGAAAAAATATGAAAAAAGAAGGTAGATTTAAAGAAGAGGTACAACCCCATACCCAATAAGGAGTATAGCTGAAAGTGTGCAAGCCTAAATGCCACTACTTGTTAAGGAAAAGAATCTTGTTTAATCATATAGCCTAATCATGATTAGACATGTTTAAATTTCTGCTGATAGGTTAGTGAAAGAAGACTTGTCAAACTATTTAAACTTGACTTGTCAGTATGATAGATTAGGAAAAGAAATTGCTGGTTCTCAATGCTCAAATATGAACCAAAGAGAAAGAGAGGGATGCCTAACAAATTCTAAATCACAGCCCTCATGTTTTCTAGTTTTTGATTGTACAAAAATAATGTGTGTGTGTAGCTTATCCTAATGCCACAGCCCATGGCGAATCAGATTGCTCAATCCTGGTTTGATCATGTTTTGAATTTCATGTTAGTAGGATAGAGAATAAAGTATATCAAATAGCTTAATCTTGGCATATGAGTAGACTAGGTAGAGAATAAAAGAGTTCATTAGCCTAATCTGAACTCTTGGAAGTGATAAGGGTACAAGTAGGTAGATTTTCATGCTTTTAAAAGAAAATAATGTCAAGGGTTTGCCAGTCCAAGTGCACCCAAGGAAGAAAAAATGCTAGGAAAAGTAGGATGGGTAGGGTAGAAATAGGTTAGGCATGATCATGTCTTGCTGATTTTAAGATCATAGCTTCAAGAAGACATCAACAAATGAAGGAGAGATTTTCAAAGTGAAAGTAATGCCTTGATCTTAAAAACTCGAAGAAATTTGAGCTTTGGGGTCTGGACACCTCTGAAAGACTGCCACTCCCCATGTGGAGCCACTATTAGTCATCCATAATTACTTTTACTGCTCTTTGACTAAATATTAGTTCTATATTTCTACAAAAACAAAAATTCCTGAATATTGTGAGTTTTAGAAATCTCGACACCTTCATTATCCTAAATGAAAATTTTTTCACTATCCTACCATTTTTCCATTTCATGGTCACCACGCCACTCAAAAATACTCCTCATGGGCTTGTACCCTCATCTCTATCCTATTTTTCCACTTATAACCTCAACACTCTTGTTTTTCCTTTGCCCATTACTCCACTTGCCATCTAGGGTTTCCCATAGCCAACTCATTTTCCATGATTCCTAAATTCCTCAAGCATTGTGGTCTCCAAAACTATCATAGGTATAACTGAATAAATAAAGTACATTGGGTTTTGGATATTCATTACACATCACTTTGTCAATATTCTATTTCCCTTGAAGCCTCCAAGCCTATTTTAGAGTCAGATCATGTGGTCAAAATACCCTCTCACTAGGTCATTGGGTTTCATATGTTCCAAGGAATGTTAAAAGCTCTATCATGTAGAAAGTTGGTGAGATGTGAGTCTGATCCTAAATGAAAACACCTTGCAGCAAGAAAAACAAGAGACACTTGGCCTTGTAGGAGAACTATGGTTTGGGATAATGATCTGTAAAGTGCCAAGCATTGATCAAATTCGAGGAAAATAACATGGAGGAAGCACTAAACCTAATTTCCTCTTCCACTAGGCTAGGGTTTGCTATGGAAAAGGCATAGGAGGAGAAGATCCATATAGTAGGTCATATCAGCAATCGTGAAGCCATACCAACTCATAAATATCAGCCACTGCCATCGGTTCCAAGAAGCCCATTCCAAAGAACAAATCATTTGCCACACCTAGGGCCGGTTTTCTTCAAACTGATTCTGATAAGGTAATTTGAAAAACACGAGAGAGGTTTTTGTCCATCATAAGTCCAAGAAAAAGCCTCTGTGTATTTTACTGCAGGTGTCATGGTTTTGAAAGTAATATCAAATGCAATTGTCACGGGAGAATTCTTTAGCACTTGTGGATGAACTTGGGAAAATCAATGTTTCTCATGTTGGAGTGTCCAAATGACTTGCTGATGAGTCAGAGCGCTAGAATGGAATATATTTCAATGAGCTATCATGAGCTCAATTTTTAGTTAAGAAGGCCTCCAAACTATGCACTTTC
This sequence comes from Pinus albicaulis, assembly GCA_034641835.2. Classification (NCBI taxonomy): domain Eukaryota; kingdom Viridiplantae; phylum Streptophyta; class Pinopsida; order Pinales; family Pinaceae; genus Pinus; species Pinus albicaulis. The sequence continues at coordinate 813,577,208 of CM076574.1, read as the reverse complement.
CCTGCGCATTTTCTGCACCCATCATTGACACGTTTGACCAGTCTTGGGAGAATCAAATTTTATTGGTCAGAAATCAACTCCAATTAGAGACAAAAAGGTATATTTGGAAATTAGACAGGAAGATATTTCCAATGAGCTATCAGGAGCTAAATTTGTAGTTGGGAAAATTTTCATTCATACCTGCAAGCACTTTGCATTACTGCACCACCATTGACACTTTTGACCGAGTCTTGGGAGAATCAACTTTGGTAGCCAAATCAACTCCAATTAGAGAAAAAAATGTATATTTGGAAATTAGACAAGATATGATTTCCAAGGAGTTATCATGGGCCCGATTTGGACAGGGAAAACCTCAAATTCCATCACCAAAACGTTGCGCGCCTACCGAAGAAAGCAGCATGCGTTCGAGCCAACGGCAACACGGCAATGGGAAGCTGTAGATGAGCCACCAGTGTGACAGTTGGAAGAAGGTGCTACAAGTTTGGCTAGAGCCCTCACAGGAAAAATAAGCCTCCAAGCAACTTCAAAACTTCCTCTAAGGTTTCTCCAAGTACCATCGGTGGTTTGCGAGGTCATCAACTCCTCCCCAAAGTATTTTTTCACCATTTGATTAAAATAATGAAGCCCTATGGTAAAAAATCATGATTTTCAGAACAACAGAGTCCTTTGTTTGTCATTTCTCTATCTACATAAATGAAGTATCGGTTGAAACAAGGGTAATTACATAGTTATGGATTTTCATCAGGTTTTTTTCCTCTCCTTGGCCTAATATGCATATACCTATACACTCACCCTTCTCATTCAAAAAAACATCTGCTATTTTATCATACCCTCCTTCATATCGGTTCAAAATCAAGTCTTATGATCTTCAAGGCTTAAATTTTTCAAATGTTGATGAGAGATAGAAATAATAAAACAAACGATGAAGGAAGCCGGTGATGATATTGAGAGAGAAAATAAGGCGAAGGCACAAATCATGAAGAAAGCGGTGGTGACAAAGAGAGTGCGGAAATCGATAAAAAGGGGAAAATAGTGATGAAAAGACTAATGATGGAACACCTAGCAGTCAAGGTAAAGAAGAAAGAAATGATGATTATGTTTTTCGGCAAAGATAGTGAGGATGCGACAAGCATGAAAGACGCCATTGAAATGACCAGTAAGAGTCATAACAAGTCGAGGAAAATGAGTGCTAAAGAGCGGTGAAGGAGAAGGTCGGTGTGAAAATGAAGAATAGAAACAAAGAACAATAAGATAGAAATCATTGAGAAGCGAGATAATGGTGAAGGGCAATGATGGAAACAAAAAACGGTCTGAGGAAAGATAATACAAAGAGCGGTGATGAAGAAAGAACGGTGAAGAAAGTGCGATTGAAAATTAGGCCTATGGGACATGATGGAACCAATGAGGCTTAAAGCAAAGAAAACTGACAGAAAACTCTGATTTCATCCCATACGATCTACAAACATAATGTTTGAACAAAATCAAATTTGGGCATATTTCATACTTGTGAAATTTTCCTTTGTTTTTAAAGGCTGAAAGTGCAACACCATGATTATACGCTTTTCCTACAAGAATCCTCGGAGAAAAATTTACATTTTGGAATCCTTAGCTTGAGTACAACATATAGCAAATTGCAGGTCATTGGAGTTGATTTGGTGCTCCAAAAAGAATTAGCTTACCCCAACTTTCACCTTCCTGCATGTTTTGGAAATTTTGGTCTTTAGCATATGAGAGCAGCCTTGGGAAATTTGATTTTAGAATAGGTTTATGTATCCAAATAAGAAAAACTAAGGGAATTTTTGGAAAATGAGCTTGATGGAAGCACCAGCGAGCCATCACGAGCCAATTCAGGTATGGAAGTAAGTAGATGCAGTGGATTTCATTTTCACCGTGTTATGGAGCGCTATGCCTTGAGACCTACGAAGCTTACCCTGCAAAAAGTCAACAAAAAACATTGAAGGATATTTTTCGAGTTTTTTTTTGTGAAATCATATTTATTTGGGGAGTTATGTTTTAAGTTAACTTTCATTTATTACAATAGTTATTATGTGCTTTGGGCCTTGCATGGTCTTAATGGACAAATTCGGCATTTGTAATTACAATTATGGTTCTAGAAACCTCTTAGGGTTTTCACCTCCTCATTTTACGAGTTTGATAGAGCATTGAAGGCCTCTTTGTAATTGTTGGTTGGTTGTTGAGCATAATATGATATAGACTACCGAGATTATTTGTCAAAATTCATGACTTTGCAATTTTCTTGTGATGATTTTAATTTGTGCTTTATGGATCAAAGCTCCTCTTAAGTTATTCATTAAGGTTAGTTATATGTTGATTTTTCCCATCTTTGTTTGTTTTCTTCCAGTTCTCAATATGTTTCTTTGATCTGTGAATGAAATCTTAAGAGTAGTATATGCCTTTGTACCCTACTTTGTCTACATCCTCATTTTCTATGTTTTCTTCCTCATAGTTTTGCTAAAGAATCCTTGAATGCTTCTTGGTATTACTAAGATGTTATGTTAAGGTTCTATTTGTTCTAAGCAAGTTTTGAGGCATTTCTTGCTCTCTTAGCTTACTTAGTTGTTGGTTTAAGATCTACTTAGCCTAGTTGATATTGAAAGAATCCTTCATTTCTCTTCAAGTTTATTATGCTATCAACTTAAAGTTTTCTTATTTACTAGTTTGTTAAAGGATCCTTGATTTCCCATTAACTAGCTATTTTCACAATTCAGCCATGCCATTTCACTCTCAGCCAAACCTCACTTAGATCCATTGGTCTCCAACTTTCCTATGAACTATCCTTGACTTATTTTTTCACTTTTCAAGACCTTTCTGAGACTCATAGCCCAATGGATTGATCCTCTCTTACTCTACCTATTTCTCTTGACAACCTACCCAACCAAAACAAAAAACAAACCTAATCCCTATAACTAGCCTAAAAATCAAAACCTAAAAGCTGTCAAGTTAAAATCAACGCACATACAAGCATAGAGAGGCCCTCTTTGAGTCAAGCTAGGTCCTAAGAGTCCAAATATTGGTTTGATGTTACCCTTGTCTTTTTGAGTCATTTACTTTCTGCCAAAACTATGGGGCCCTAACAACATCTACTTATTTCCTTCACAGTGTTATAATATAAAAATCATTCTTTTAATATTATCTTGTCTATTGTGTTAATTAATACGTGTTGCATCTTTTACCATTAGTGATAAAAAATTCTCTTTTCATATCATTTTAGGAGTCCCACTGAAATTTTTATCATTCCACTGAGTCATAAAAAATTTGGTCATTGATTAAGTGTTAAGAGATAATTACTACTCCTTTCACCTCCATGGTCAATTAACATCATCATGGTTAGGTCATTTGTTGTTGAAAGAGTCCCATAGTCATAGTAGTCATCATTCAACTCATTCTTCCATGTTGACCTGCATCATTAGGTCATAGGGTCAAAATCATGAAAATTGGTCTTTTCACCATCAAATTCATCTTTTGAAGGAGTAGTAATAATGGGAAGCAGTAAAAAATTTCTGTGTTCCAAATATAATTTCCAAGTAGTGGTTTGTGTTTACCATATTTGTCTCCCTGGTTATTGTGGAAAGGCTCATTTCCTCTCTAAGTTTTGAGGCATTTTCTAGGTTTCATGACTTCCATGGTTAAATCATCAACAATACTTGTATCCTGATGTCTTACCTTCACTGTATATACCTTCCTAAACACTTCTCATCACTCATATCCCTCAAAATCATCATTTTTTCCGAGAAGCCTAGCCTATTGCTACAGGTGACACTTTTCGAGACTAGGCACACAATGTTTTCCCTTTGGACCTTCCCCTCTACTCAATCCTTGACATTCCACTTTCACTACTTCCTAACATCCCTCCCTACCTCTAAAATTTTCTAAAATTTAGAAGCCCCTATCCTCTTTATTTCCCTTCATTCCTATAATTTCCCCAAATCACATTTTTGCCCACCAAACCTAATTTCCTCCCCTTTTGGGCTAGGGTTTGGCAATGGAATCAGAGACATCGAGTGGGGAGGCATAAGGGAGGTCATTTCAGAAGCCATATCAAGCACCATTCCAACTCATAAACATCATGTCTGCATCATTTTTCACAGTCATTCAAGGGACAAATCATTTTTTACACACTGGTTAGTTTTTCTTTTAAAACTTTGTTTTTGACCAAATAGTGATTAATTTTACAAAAGTGAAAGTATTTTTGTCCATTATAGGTCAAGGAGAAGAAAAATTCCTTCAGTTTTATGTGTCATGGTTTTGGAGAAATGTCAAAATATAGATTGCCAGAGAGTTGTTACCGCCACAGGTGGCCTTGGAAAAATCAATATTTCTCACGATGGAGTGTCCCAATGACTTGCTTGATAAGTCAAATGAAAAATAGATAGATATATATTTAATTTCTATCTTGATATCAATTTGGAGTTGAGAAAGTCTCCAAAAGTTTCTATAAAGGCTGCCTCATTTTGCACCCTCGTCTGCTTTGAATGATCTTGGGAGAATTGATTTTTGAAGGGCTATAATTGATCATTTCCCGATTAGCAGTAGGTCCATTGTGTATCAAGAAATGTTTTAGCGGCTCTATCTTGATCTCAATTTGACTTGAGAAGGCACTCAAAAATTGGGATTTGAAGTTGGCATTCTTTGGGCGGGAGGAGTGCACCTAAGCGCACACAACACCCGCAGCTTGTGCTATTTTTAGAACACTTTTTGACCAAAAGACCACCAACATTGGATGAAAAATAATCATACATATAATAAAACAACTTTTCTGACCTTGGTTTAAAACTAAGGTTAAAATGTCAAAAAACAAGAAAACAATCATAGTTCTGCCTTATTTTTGGCCTTGTTGCTACTTCCTATGCTAATAAGAAAAAGTGTATGCGTCCATAATGCATTCTCCCGGAGAACTAGATGGAGCAAAATCAAAAAGGGAGAGAGAAAATAAAATGGTGAAAACCAACAGCTTCTTTGATTTAGCGATAGTGAACTCAAATGAACTCTTGGAAGATAACAATCCACTTTAAGTACTTGCACCCCATGTTGATTGTGAGTCAATATGTAAATCATCGATTTTGTCAAAATCACGATCCTTTATGTGCAATAGGATATAGTAGCGAAAAGCGTTGAAAAACGCGGAAAATGACCAACACCAACTACTTTCGACATATGCGTGTGCGTTTGATGTCGAGAAAGATTGAACAAATAATAAATTACGTGCTCGTCACCATCGCCGTCGTCTTGCACTAGAACCCTTGGAAATAATGTTAAGCAATGACCAAATAGAGAGTAATAAATGATAATTGGGAGGACTGCTTAGAGGAGGCATTGACCAATAATGTATTCGGTGCATAAGGAAAAGTTTTTGGGCGATCTCATCCCGAACGAAGACGCCTTGCTTAAGTAATCACGTAAATCCTTTGTACATAAGCATAGTTCGGTATAAAACGACGCGAGAGACAGCTTTCCCTTGTAGACTCTATAGTTGATGTAAGGAGGAAGGAGAGGAGATTAACAATAGCTTCAAGCTGACGAGGATAGAATAATTCTGTCTTTAGGGACGATAAACCTAAGAGTCTACCGGAAGTCCGCGTAATTTGAGCAAACTTATGCGGAATTGAGCCGGATGTTATAGCATCGATAGCGAATAAATATTTTACGGAGAATGATCGGTGGTCTGTGCTTGACTGAATAGGCTGTAAGGTCACATCCGAGTAAGGTTGAACAATGCGCTTGATATCATGGAAAAGCATATGACATTACTCTTTGAAATGTATCCCCAACATTTTTAAGACCAAAAGGCTTCTTATAGGCAAAGTACCCCAAGGACATATAAAAGGCGGTCTTGTGTTGATCGATTGGAAGAATATTAATCTAGTTGTGCAGTACTTCCATAAGGGAAAATATCTCACTCCCAGCCTGTTCATCAATGATATGGTCGATAAAAGGAGTGGGATAGTATCACTGGAGCAAGCATGATTGATATCACGGTAATCTACCTACTGAATCGAATAGTACCCATTTCTTATCATAGGAACAATATTGGAAACCCATTAAATAAAGAGGTGGATAGATAAGCGACTCGAAGAAGTTTTCAATTTCACCTTTAATAGTGGTCACCTTTCTAGGGTGCACGAGACGAAAGGCAGCGTGACACTTTTGAGATAAGTAGAATTCTCGCCACCATGATACTCGGATTGATCACGGGCATTTCTTTGTAATACAAGCGAAAACTATCGCGAAACTTCATGGAAAGAACCGATATAGACCCTCGTCTCATTGGAAGATGGTCACCCCAATATGGATGTTCTGAACTGCTTCCGGTTTACTTGGAGATGTCGATAGGCATTGTTTGTGTGATGTTTCTAAAGTTACCTACAAATGGTCGTATGTCGGGATGGGTGCTCGGGAAACGAGAGGAGAAGGAACTTGAGAAGCGAACACATAGACAAATGAACATGACCCCAAGGCCGAGCATGAAAGAAGGAATGATGATGACTATCATCCCGGGGAGAGGTCTCAAAACACGCGTTTCCGTGATGAGCGTCATCGGAGGGAAATATCTCATTTAAGGGATCGGGTGAATCCGAATCTGCCAGGAGCCAAGGGGATTGAGAATAAGGCTCAAGGGACATAGCAAGGAGCATGATCGGAGGGAGGAGGAGGCCCAAGAGCGAAATAAGTTCACAATAATCAATCTCTATTCGACTTAACGACGTTGAATCCCCAAATGAATCTAATAAACTGCCAGACAGGGATGATCCCACGGGTCAAAGACCTAGAGAAAAGACCCATGGTGGATGCGTTGAAAATACCCAGCCTCATCCTCTCATAAGATTGGCAAGATACGGTATACATATGGGACGTTACTCTCGAAAGATGAAGAAGAAGAAGTAAAATAGGTCTATTTGATCGCGTGATGATCTTTCCTTCGTGCGGAAATCGAGAACACGAAAAGTGGACGGAATGCAACTGTGTAGTGCTTCGACCGAGGAGAAGATTGTAATTGATCTTGGTGTCCAACACAACTTCAACCTCACGTGCTTGTATCTGTCTTCCTAGCAACAACGGGTAAAACTATTTGAGAACAGCCGGAGGCGGGATCACTGCATCAAAAACTTCCAAGCGTTTGGGGATGAATTTGAGTTGGAGAACCAATGGATTTCTAGCGAACGGAAATGACATAATGCACGTAGATGCACCCTGATCTCTGTTGCTCGATGGATATTATTTCCATTAATCCCAACTTGGATGATCGGCACTTGCTCTGGCGGCCAGGGGAGATGCGAGATGAAATTTTAAATTAGAGAGTATTAGGAGATGAATTGTAAGGTTTAACCTTGTATAGAAATTATACTTAAACGAATCTTAAAGACGAGAAAATAAATAGTAGAGAAAACATATAACATAAAAAATAGATAAAAATAGAGATTTGCCCTGGATCCAAATCGGGAGAACCCATTGATTTTTCATTATGTTCGCACGTTATTTTATACATATATATACATGCAAGATCCTTACATAAACCCCAATCTATTAACCACAGTTAGAACATAACCATGGTTCCCTTGACCGGATCTACAAAATGGGGCCAAAAAATATCATGACCCAAAAAATCATGTTGCAAACCCATCACGAGCAACGGCGGGGTATTTATAGAAAATAAGGACCAATTTTTTTTTCCGGGCCTGTGAACTAATAAAGGCACCCGCCCCCCATGACCCCGATGTTGTTGGCCTGTAGCGATACGGAGGGGGCTATCACCCCCAGCATTACACCCCGCCTTGCGTGATTAGTGGTGGAAAAATATGCTAATTAATGTTCTCCACTTGTTGTTTTCTTTCACTTAAAGAGAGCTCCTGAAACCTTTAAGGAGTCATTATACCGACTTTACCTTACCCATTGTTTCTCTACACAAAACACGGTGCTCTGAGACTTTGTCAATGCATCTGCTAACATTCTTCAAAGTATCCACTGTATGCTAATTGCTTCAACCATATCTCACAAGAAGTGAAATTAGACATCAACATGCTGAATAGCGAGTGCCAATAGAAAAATTGCACTTACAACATCATAGTCTATCCTTATAGCTTAACACCTTTCAACATGCTGAACATCCTCCTGTATGCAAAAGCGCTATGTGCATGAGTGGCTGCCATGTGATACGCCTCGTAGTTGAAATATCCACTACTATCTTGTCTTTCCCTACTCATCCATGGCTCCCACCCCCAAATAGGCTAACCACACCACTTGTAGATGTTCTTTGGTCAGGATCTCTGACCATGCATCAAAAAAACCACAAATGTCCAACCTCTTTCCAATCTGGTCTTCCCTAGTAGCACAAGCTATAATCACTAGTGCCACATAAATATCAATACTTCTTTATTATCAAAAATATCTATTCACACAGGTTTGACATAAATCTGCTCAATACTCCCCTTTGCATGTGCAATGTTTATTCAGTACTGACCTGTTCACTTATCAGTATGTACACTTGCATATGGAACACGGGACATATCCTCCTCTTCTTCTTGTGTCTGGGACAATTTGACAGTGAAACTTTGCTTCTCCCAGAATCCTTAGTCCTTGGGTTCTTGTTGGGAAAAAATATTTGAGAGGGGGTGAATCGGTATTTCTTTATATTCAAAACTTTTACTTTTTACTTGTTTCTAAACTCACTACGCTACTTTCTGAAACATACTCGCGTATATCTGGCACGGATACTTATATGAAACTCGCGTATACACATATATCTAATTATATAGCTAGTTCTTCCTTAAATCATTCCATCATTCATTCATCAGATGTTTAATAGCTTGATAAAGCATGTACAGTGAAACGTCGCCATCACACATGAACACCGGGATTTTTGGGTGGAGGACCGTCGGAAAACCGCTCCGTTGCCATTGTAATGACTGGCTGCAGAAAAACATCTTACAACGTATGTCTTTAAGTGCAGACTCTACGACCTTGCTGACACCCCACTGCGCTCGTTTTACCGGCCTCTCTTGGAAGGAAGACTCCAACTGACTCGTTTACTGACCTCTCACGGAAGAGCTACGACCCCGATATTGTTCCAGCCTCACTGAGCCTTTGACAGAAGGCTACAACCCCTCGGCACCTCCTGGACACGTTTCATCAATTTTCTTTGGATCCAACAACTCTAAAGAACACAACTTGCGGAGCCACGTTTTATCATATTTTCATTGGACCTTTTCATACTTTCAAGCTCAACACTAATAGCGATACGGACAACTCGAAATAGGTAGAATACGGATAGCGGCAACACGGTTAGATCGGACATTTCTTTACAGACTTCAACAAGCCCTAGTTTGCATCACCTTTCATGCCTTTCCTTTGATCATAGCGTATATACGCTAATCCACATGAAGTAAGCGTGCTCTTATCTTCTAGGTCTGAGCCAATTTCATTGTGCATACACGCTTTTCACTTCGGCGGCCATGTCTGCCGCCCTCTGCCGATGAAGTAGCGTATAGATCTTCATTCATTATGGGCAGCATGCTATTGAGATCAGATATTAGGTTGATTTACCCGCCTGTTTCAAACATATTTTTAGCCTCAATTCAGATCTAATCCTTCCACGCCATGAGATCTAGTAGATATAAGTACATTCAGATCTGAATCTACCTTCTTCATCATTGGTGCATCTGCAGTGATTTGTCTTCAAGTGTAACCCTTTCCATTAGACGGATCTACTTGAGAGAAAGTATTCATTCAAGCTCGAACATCTTACACCCACACTCATGATTTGCATAATAATTTTATCTCTTTTAAATAGGTTTATCATTTTTCAATACCATGAGCCAGAAAAAACAATACCATGAGCCCAAGGCTACATTGCTGGTCATTTATTCTTTGGGTAGGGTCATTGGGCGGATCATTACCCATTACAGTAGGTCAATACCATGGTGGTTACCCACAGTTTTACTTTTTGGCCTTTGCCCATACATGGCTTATCCATGATTCTTTCTGCGTGCATACTGGCACCCCCACCTAGACATATCCGTATGCCTTGAAACATACACTTTTCATCATAGATTTGCTTTATCTTTGAATTCCTTTCTTCATTGCCTTATTTTTCTTCTGAAGATACATGGTTGCTTCACCATCAAGAACATATTATATCAAGCACAAACTTGCTATGGTAAGTTGCCATCATCTTCATCAAGTGAGTTACCACATCAAGGAAAACACGTATCACTTGATCCTTTCTACTTCTATACTAAATGGGTGAGTTGCCATCAAGGATAACTCTACATCATATTTCCAACAATCTCCCCTTTGAGACTCGCCCAGCAACCAAGATGGGTGTTTGATTACCACATGATCAGACTACATTAAAACCTGACACCATGTCATATTCTCCCATTCTTTGACACCATTAGCTTCATTCAAACATGTCACTCTCCCCTTTGTCATCGAGAAAAGAGGCGGATCAAAACACGCATACTCTCCCCCTTTTCTCCTCATATGGAAAAATTCTGCCAGTTAATATGTCTTAAAATAAAGCTCACGAGTTCATGCTGAATCTTCAAACATATTTTCAATAAAGTACATGACTCTATAGACTACCTCCATGAAAACTCGCATACTTACATCAAATATCCAACCAAGTGGATTTACATATAAGACTCAGTACAGCCTTAGAGTGGGTTTTTACACATTTCAATTCAACTACCCAACCAGTGGGTTTTTACAGAGGTATTCGGCTACCCAACCAGAGTGGGTTTACAAATTTGACAAGTCCTTACATGAAGTGGAATATTACAATTTTATCATGGGTCTCAACAAGACGCTTTTCACCAAAATACAAAAATGACCATTTAAGACCAACATCTAGAAAGTCCTCAAGAAAGAGAACAATTTCCGGAATCAACATAATACCAACAATGCATTATATAAATAAGGCTAAAGCTCCCCGAATCACATTGCATCCAAACATCCTTTCCATGTGACTAAAACCACCAGACATGCATCACAATTGCCCTTTCATAACAAATCATCAAGGCATCTTTATCAAAACATTAAAGAAATAAATTAACAAGCCAGAACCTACAGAGGAATACAAAACGATGTCAGAGGTACCAAAGCACTGCATTTGTCTTTGAAAAAATGGACTCCAACGAGAAAAAATGTCGACAATCGGACATACGACGGTTTACGTGCAAGAACTCGCGTATATCTGTGACATTTCTTGAAACACCGTATCCAATCCATCTTCTAAAAATTGCTCTTGATTTGTTCTTTTGGTAGTAGAGGAACACTCCCGGCTCCCATCTTAGATACTCGAATGCTTCCCTGAGCGGTTTGGTAAAGATATCGGCCAACTTGTTCTTTGGAGGAACATACTCCAACTACCTTTTGTTCAAGCATTCCCGTAAAAAATGATGCTTGTGGGAATGTGCTTGGTCTTCAGGCCATGAGTTCTTCCAGGATACGTGCTTGTATATTATCACACATAATGGAGATAGGAGTTGCACATTTGGTTGAAAATCTTACAGGGTTCATCATCCATAGGAGTTGAGTGCAACAAGATCATAGTGACCCTTATACCTTCGAAGGGCATTGATAAAACAATAGAATTTTGCTTCTTCTTTGAACCAAGATACTAATAGGGGTCCCATATGAATGCACCGCCACTAGTGCTTTTCGATCATCAGCACCTTCATTGGCTCTCTGCATCGATTGTAACGCAGAAGAGTAAGATCAACATTCTTCGGATACCATAGACCAAATCTTGAGTTCCTTGTAGATATTTGAATATTATTTGTGACTTTGAAGATGAGACTCTTTTGGATTAGCTTGGAATCTTCCTACAATCCCAGCTTGCATGCATAATGTCTGGTCTGAGTCCCGGTGGATAAAGCTTGGAGCTATCATTGATCGTAATGCAGTTGATTTACGCTTGGAGAATAATCCTTGAAGCCGAGATTGTCAGGATTTATCATTGGCGTGCCTGAGTTTGCATTCTTCCATGCCATACTTCTTCAAATTTGTGAGATGTATTTTGTTTGTGATAAGAATATACGTCTAGGTTGATGCACTTATGAAAGCTGAAAGAATGTTAGTTCTCCAAGTAAGGACATTTCAAATTCTTATTTTATACTTGAAGCAAATTTACGACTCATAGATTCTTCATTGCTCCCAAAAATGATATCATCTTTATATACAACCACGATCAAAAAGTTGCCTCATTTTCAATTTTTGTATGAAGTTCACTGTTGAGACCAACGCCTGAAAATCCTTGTTGATGAAGATATTTGTCAAGGCAGATAATACATGCCCTTGGAGCTTGTTTGAGACCATATAGAGCCTTTTAAGTCTACAAACAATATTTCCATCATTCCCAAAATGAATCCTTGGGATTGTTCTATATATACTTCTTCTTCTGAGTCTGTTAAAGCGGTTAACATCCATTTGATAAACTTTTGATTTGTTGATAACTTGAAAAAGCAAGGAAACATTCTTGTAACCAAGTCTAGCTACGGAGCAAAGTTTCTTCAGAATCTATACCTTCTTGTTGAGTATACCCTTTACAAGCAGGTCTAGCTTTATTTCTTACAACATCCCCATTCTCATTTAACTTGTTCTTGTGAAAGATCCATTTAGTTCCAATGACATTTTTTATCATGTGGTCTTGGTACAAATCCAAAAGTGTCATTCTTTTCAATTTGATCAATCTCTTCATTCATGGCTTGGTTCCAACATTCATCTTTGCTAGCTTGATTGACATTGAGTGGTTCAATTGTGGATAGAGATGCTGAGTATTAGAATCTGAGGTTGCTCAGCATTCCATTTTTGATTCCTTGTCTCCCAAAATCGAGATTCGGATGATTCTTTTGAACGTGTCACGGATGGGCTTTTTCCAGGATAGATGTTTTAGTTCTTCATTGGATTCCTTGTCTATATCATTTCTAGTTCATGAAGAAATAAGTCATCATCGTCTTCTTTAGTTGTTTGTTTCCTCTTTGAGTACGCAGAGACTCATCAATAACAACATCAATACATTCAACTACAATCTTCCGAAGCCTTTCATTATAACATTTGTATGCTTTGCTTGAATGTGAAGGCAAGAAATATTCCTTCATACGATCTGAGTCCAAACTTGCCAAGCTTTTCATCATTTATTTTTGATAAAGCATTTTCTTCCGAAAACTTTAAAATTCTACAGTGGGAAATTTTCCATGCGAGTTCATATGGAGTTTTATCAGCATTTTGAACGTAACACTTTATTTGTAGATATCTCTTCTTGCGAGTTGCTTACCTTTGAGAAAAGTGCCGGATGATCCCGAGTCATCAAGCATGAAAATAACTGTATTTGTTGAATTATTTCTATTCATTCTTTTACCAACGCCATTTTGTTGTGGGTGCAAACTATAGAGAATTGTCTTTTTATGCCATGTTATTCCCTTGAAATCAAAATTCCAACTGATAACATATTCTCCTCCTCGATAAGATCTAAGACACTTGATTTTTAAATCAATTCATTTTCTACGGTGCTTTGAAATTCTGAAATTTTTCAGCTGTCTTGTGTTTAATAAACCCGATCGACACATTCTAGAGTAATCATCAATAAATGGGATATAGTATTCTTACACGTGACACCCTCATAGGTCCACATATGTGGTGAATGAGTTCAAGAGGCTTACTTGATGATCCTTCTTTGGCATTCGTGTACTCGATGCCTTTTTGCAATTGACGAGTTTGCATGTGATATTTTACGTTGGATTAATATTGGGAAGATCACGAACTTGACTTGGGTTTTCTTGCTGTTGATTTGAAGGCTTCAGATACCCAACCTTCTATACATAGCCAATTTTCCACAGAAAGATTTGCTCGAAGACATTGATCTTTGTATCCTTTAGTATATCTGAGTTACTTGAATTTCTTTTCCCTTTTACATAATTTGCACAACTGTCGAGATCACGAACCACACATTCTTTTGAACTAAAAACAACCTGTTCCTTGATCACACATTTGAATTACGCTTAATGAATTGTACCAATCCATCCACATACATGTATATTTAGCCTTCACCTTTTCTTTTAGAAAACACGATCGTTTTCCTTTAATTATAGCGGAGTATCATTTACAAATGTAACTTTCTTTTCCTTTTCTAGAGCATTATGAAAGAAGTTTGCTTTTGTCTTTATCATTGTCTTGAGCATCCTTGTCAATGTATATTTGATTTTCTTCATATACATAAATAATGTATCCCACAATTTTGGCAGTATTTCTTTCTCTTTCCACACTTTGCTAGAGTTTAGAGAACTATGCTCTTGTTTTGGACCTTGCTCTGCCTAGTCCAGTTGCTTCATGACCAAAATTCTTGCACCAATGACATTAGCATTTTGAGGAGAAAGTTGTTATAGGTGTTCTTCTTTGGTTGACATTCATCATGACCTTTCTTGCTTCTCTTGTCATGATGGTTTTATATGCAACCCATTGAACAACTTTATGACCAAATTGCCTGACATAAGAAACATTGTCCATTGGTAAAAATTTCTGTGATCATGAAATCTTCTATTACATTCTTTATTGGTTGTGTTTGAAGATCTGTTAGTGTTTGCTTGAATTGAGAGATGATCATGATTTTTTCTGTAAAGTCCTTTGTTCCCCTGTTTGAGTGGTGAGATAAAGAGAACCATTGTGGGCTTGCTTTTAGAAAATTTGGTCTTTACGTGTGTGGGAGGATTCCCATTCATGTCAAAGTTGTTTTTATAAGAAGGAGACCGTTGTACCCTTAGTAATCTCATCCCAAGGTTTAGAACCTTTAGCAAATCTAAGATTGAGAGATTTCCTTTCTCATTATCTCGCTTAGACTTACTACTTCACATTCTAAGGCTGCTATGTTTTCTCTTGCTTCATGCTGATTTTATTAGTCTCTATGATTATGTTCTTTTATTCTAAGCTTCTTTGAGTTGAATGTTTTCTTCAAGAAGATTATTTTCTTCTAAGAATCACAAAGTACCCTTTTCTTTTGGATTCTTGTTCACATTCTTTCACATTTGTATACCTTTGCACCAAGATTTTGCGGATAAGCTTTTGTTTGCACACTTCCCATTGCGACGGATCTCCTTCAAACGTCAAGCAGTCCTCTACGATACCAATTGTTGGGAAAAACAACGAGAGGGGGTAAAATCGGTATTTCTGCATATTCAAAACTTTTACTTTCTTGTTTCTAAAGCACCATCGCTACTTTCACAAAACATGCTCGCATGCTCTGGCAGGATACCCTTTATAGAAACTCACGTATACACAAATATCTAATTATAGGTAGTTCTTCCCTTACGTATTTCCATCATTCATTCATCGGATGTTTAATAAAAACGGTACACTTACCATGCGGTAAAGCAGAGTAAACCATCACACAAAGCATCACACATGAACACGGGTTGCACAGGTCGAAACCCAAGTGAAGAAAACCACCGGCACGGTTACTCGGCCTTCAATATTTTATTATGAATAAAAAAATCTTACAACATATGTGCTGATACTTGGAACTCTACCGACACGCAGACACCCACCACGCTCGTTTGGAAAGCCTCTCTGAAGGAAGAAAACCAACACATTTCCGTTTATAGCCTCTCCACCGGAAGAGCTACGACCCCCCGATCTCGTTTTACCCGACCCACTCACAGAAGAAAACTACAACCCTTATTTGAAAGGCTACAACCCTCGGCACCTCTATGGACCATGTTTCATCAATTTTCTGCTGGATCAACAACTTCAAAACTGTGCGACCACGTTCATCATATTTATTTGGATAACACCATGCTGACTCCAACCACATAAACCAATACAATCTGAGACAACTCGAAACGTTAGAATACGGATAGCGACAACTTATGACAGTTAGATCGAGACATTTCCTTTCACAGAGACTTCAGCAAACCTAGTTTTCAGCTTTCTTTTCCTTTGATATACAACGATATATACACGCTAAGTCACATAAGCACAGTATACCTGCAGCTGGGGTACGAGCCAATTTCATTACGCATCGCGCTTTCACTTCGACGAAGCAGCCGTATGTGCGCACCATACAACGACAAAGTAGCTGTAGATCTTTAATCATTATAGGCAGCATACTTCTTGAATCGGATATTCGGTTGATTTGCCTTATATTTCGGACATATGTTAGCACTCAATTCGAAGTCTAATCGCTATAAGCATATCTAGTAGATATGAGTACATTTCGAATCTAGATCACCTTCTTCATCATTGGTGCATCATACATTGAGTTATCTTCCAAAGTGTAACCCCTTTCACGTGAGATCCTACCCGGAGAAAGTATTCATTCAAGCTCGGAACATCTTGCACCCACACTCATGATTTATAATAATTTCATCTCTTTATATAGGTTTTATCCTTTTTCAATACCATGAGCCAGAAACGTACCATAGACCCAAACACATTACTTGATGGTATTGTGGACGGAATCTAATTGGGATCATTTTTATTATGACAGGTCAATACCATGGTGGGTCCTTACGGTTTTGCACTTTTTGAGAGTGCTTTTCCCATATCAGACTTATCACGTTCTCTTTGCTTGCATCGTATTCCCCTATACATATCCGCGTATGCCTTGAAACATACTTTCATCATGAATTTGCTTTATCTTGAATTCCTTTCTTCGTATACATGCCTGCTTGTAGATACATCAGATTTAACTGTCAAAATATATATAGCTGCTTCATCAAAGTAAATTTGCCATCATCTTCATCAAGTGAGTTGCCATCAAGGACAACACATGTCACTTGATCGCATGTCTTCATCTTCATTCGGTGAGTTTGCCATCAAGGACAACACTGCATCATATTTCAACAATCTCCCCTTTGGGGCTTGATACTTACGATGTGTTTGATTACCACAACAGAGATAGATACATTAAGAATACAATGACACCATGTCATATTCTCCATTCTTTGACACCATTAGGTTCATTCAAACATGTCCTCTCCCCCTTTGTCATCAAGGGCAAGGCGGATCAAAACAACATACTCTCCCCTTTTCTCCTCATGTGGAAAAGCGTGCTGCCAGATCGATATGTCACTGATGAAGCCAAGCTCCCCAGGTTCATGCTGAATCTTCAAACTGCTAAATAAAATTACAGCAGCTCTATGAACTTCCTATCACCAAAGACTCATACTTACATCAAATATCCAACCAAGTGGATTTATATAAGACTCATTTTTAACCAAAGTGGGTTTACACATTTCAGATTATTGTTGATGGGTTTACCCAAGTGACAGTTACCCAACCAAGTGGGTTTACCATTGACAAATTTTGTATTTGTCTTAACAATTTCACATCATGAGTGCCTCAACAAGACCTTTTCACCAAAATAAAAATGACCATTTTAAGACCAAAATCTAGACAATCCTCAAGAAAGAGAACAATTTCGAGAATCAACATATGCCAACAATGCATTATACTTTCCGGCAAGGCCCCTAAAGCTCCCCGAATCTGTGCATCCATTGTATCACTCCATGTGACTAAGGCTCCCCCTTAGTTTGTGCATCAAAGACACTTTCATAACAAATCATCAAGACATCTTTATCAAAACATTAGAAATAGAATTATGACTGGAACACCACCGGTGATACCAAATAATTATCAAATTCAAGCCACTACGGCTATCACGAAAAATTTGAATCAACGAGAAAAAATGTCCGAAATCAGACATCTGTAGGTTTTAAATATGAGGAACTTCAGCGTATATATGCGTGTGTTTCATGAAACCCGCGTATCCAATCCCATCTTCTAAAATTTGTACGATTTGTTCTTTTGTTGTGAAGGTACTCCCCGGCACCACATGCTTAGATACTCGGAATGCTTCCACACAGGCGAGTTTGGTAAAGATATCGACAACTTGTTCTTTGGAGGGAACACACCAACTTCACCTTTTGTTCAAAGAACTTGTTCACGTAAATGATACTTGATGGGAATGTGCTTGGTCTTGAATGCATAAGGGATTCTTTAAATCTTTGATGGCATACCATTATCACCATAATGGAGATAGGAGTTGCATTTGATTTGAAAATCTTTGAGTTTGCATCATCCATAGGAGTTGAGTGCAACAAGATGCGGCATTCACATCCTCTGTATTTGTTGATAAGGCAATATAATTTTGTATTATTTGAACCAAGATACGACCGAGGTCCCACATATAGAATGCACCACTACACTGAGTGCTTTAGATCTCATCAACACTTCATTGATACGCATGTCGATGTAAGCATGAAGAGTAAGATCAACATTCTTCGGATACCATAGACCAAAATCTTGAAGTTCCTTGTAGATATTTGAATATTCTTTATTAACTGAAGATGAGACTCTTTTGGTTAAGCTTGAATCTTTGCTAATCCCAATTTGCATCATAATGTCTGGTCTAGTCTCGATTAGAGATAAATCGAGGGCTTCTATCATTGATACGTAATGGGTGGGTTCATGCAGAATCATCATGAGAAGCTGGGGATTAGGAAATGGTTATCATTGGCGTGTTATAGGGTTTGCATTCTTCCAATATGTAGTTCTTCAGAATTTGTGAGATATTTCTTCCTGGTATTGAAATATCTATTCTGTAGTTTGATGCCATACTGTAAACAAGAAAGAATATTGATTCTCCAAGTAAGGACATTTCAATTCTTCTTTATATGAGAAGCAATTCACGACTCATAGATTCTTCATTTACAAAAATAGTATCATCTTACATACAACCACAATCAAAAGTTTATCATTTCAATTTTGTGTATAAAGTTATATCTGACAATTTGTGAAAATCCTTGTTGATGAAATATTTGTAGAAAGATGATAGCCTTGCCCTTGGAATTATTTGGACCATAGAGCCTTTTTGATCTACAAACAAGATTTCCATCATTCCCAAGATAGATCCTTCCGGGATTGTTCTATATATACTTCTTCTAGATCTTAAATGAAAAACGATTTAGCATCCATTTGATAAACTTTGATTTGTTGATAGCAGAAAAAGCAGAAACATTCTTGTAATCTTCCAAGTCTAGCTACGAGGAGAAAAAGTTTCTTCAAAGTCTCTCTGTACAGTGACATCACCCCTTTTGCAAACCGGTCTAGCTTTGTTTCTTACAACAACCCCATTCTCATTTAATTTGTTTCTTTGAAGATCCATTTAGTTCAATGACATTTTTATCATGTGGTCTTAGTACCAAATCCAAGTGTCATTCTTTTCAATTTGATCAATCTCTTCACTTCCTTGGCTTGGTTCCAACATTCTCTTTGCTAGCTTGATTGACATTGAGTGGTTCAATTGTGGATAGAAGTCTTTGATGACTGAAGATCCCACAAAGGTTCTCCTTGTTATTTTGATTCTTGTCTCCCAAAATCTGAGATTGAGTTCTTTTGAGCGTGCTCTGGAGTGAGGCTTTTCGGATAGATCATTTTACCGAGTTCAAAATTTAGATTCACTTGTCTATATGTTCTAATTCTTTAGAGAAATAAGTCATCATCATCTTCTTTAGTTGTTTGTTTTTTCTCTTTGGCTGAGAGAACTCATCAATAACAACATCAATACATTCGAAATCACCGAAGTACTCATTATAACATTTTACTGCCTGCTGGCGAAGATGTGTAACCAAGAAATATTCCCCTTCATACGATCTAAGGTCAAAAACTTGCCAAGCACTTAAGTATTATTTTGATAAAGCATTTTCTTCCAAGCTTTTAAATGCTTCGTTAGAATTTGCCTGCAGTTCATATGGGTTTATCTTTGTTGCAAGACTTATCATGCTTTGTTGTGAATGTCTAGCTGCCACGAGTTGTACGCCCGAAGGGTGTTTGAGTAGTCGAAGTCTCAAGCATAGCTCTAGCCATTTTGTTGAATTGTTCTATTCATTCTTTCTACAATGCCATTTTGTTGTGATGCTACTGACTACAGAGGAGAATTGCTTTTTTATGCCATGTTGTTCACAAAAATCAAAAATTCATTGATGTATATTCTCCTCCTCGATAAGATCTAAGACACTTGATTTTAAATCCAATTCATTTTCTACCGATTCTTTGAAATTCTGAAATTTTTCAAAAGCTTTAGTCTTTGTGTTAATATTGATCGACATTCTAGAAGTAATCATCAATAAATAGGATATAGTATTCTTCCCCATTGGTGACTTTTTCCTCATAGGTCCACATATGTCAATATGAATAGGTTCAGAAACACTTGATGATCCGCTTCTTTAGCATTAAATTGTACTAGAATACCTTTACCAATTAATGATTTCGTCGTACTGCAATTGAATTAATATTGAAGATCATGACGACTTGGAGTTTGCTTGCTTTGTTGATTTGAAAGCTGGATACACAGCCTTCTATGCCGTAATTTTATGAAGATTTGCTTTCGGTAACATTGATCTTTGTATCCCTTTAGTATATACGGAGTTACTTGAATTTCTTTTTCCCTTTTATAATAATTTTACCTTTGTATTGAGATCACAGACTCCCATTCTTTTGAACTAAAAACAACTTGTTCCTTGATTACACATTTTGACTTCGCTTAATAAATTATGCGCCAATCCATCCACATACGCGACATCTTTAGCCTTCACCTTTTTCTTTTAGAAATAACAGTCCTTTTCCTTTAATTATAAGCCGAGTATCATTTTCCAAATGTAACTTTCTTTTCCTTTTTCTAGAGCATTATATGAAATCGTTTGCTTTTGTCTTTTGTCATGTGTCTTGAGCATCCATATCAATGTACCATTGATTTTCTTCACTATACATAAATAATGCTATCCCACAATTTTCAACCATTATTTCTTTCTCTTTCCACACTTTAGAGTTTGAGGGAACATGCTCTTTTGGCTTGACTATCTGCATTTAGATTCCTTCATGACCAAAGTTATTGCAATAAGTACATTCAGCGCCGTTTTGAAGGAGAAGTTATTATAGGTGTTATTCTTTAGTTCACGACATTCATCCTTGTCTTTCTTGCTTCTCTTGTCTGATAGTTTTATATGCAACATTGAATAGCTTTATGACCAAAGAATTGTGCCATGAGAAGCATTGTCCATTGAAGTAGAAATTTACGTGATCATAAATCTTCTATTGAGATTACACAGTTTGTGGCAATTTGAAAGATCTCCTGTTAGTTTTTCTTAATTGAATGATCTGCTTTTCTACCAAAGATCTTGCCCTATTTGAGTAGAGCGAATGTAGAGAACAATTTGTGGCTTCTTTTTAGAAAAATTTGATCAATTAATACGGAGGATTGATGTATCGAGACTGTTTTATAAGAGGAACCGTTGTACCTTGACCATCTCATCAAGGTTTACTGGGCCTTTACTTAAATCTAAGATTGAGAGATTTCACTTTATCATTATCTTTCCTTAGACTTACTACTTACATTCTAATTCCTCCATCGTTTTTCTCTTGCTTAATGCTGATTTTTAAGTCTCTATGATTATGTTCTTTCTTCTGAGCTTACTTTGAGTTGAATGTTTTCTTCAGGGTGTAGCTTCTAGAAATCCACAAAAAGTACACTTTTCTGCGGATTCTTGTTCACATTCTTTCTGTTGCTTATGCCTTTACCAGATTTTACAGATAAACTTTTGTTGCACACTTCCCATTGCGGCAGGATCTCCTTGACGATCAGCTTACCACGAAGATCCTCCTCGATACCAATTGTGGAAAAATGCGGGGGGTAGATGGGTATTTACGCATATTCAAAACTTTTACTTTTTTTCTTGTTTCACAAAAACTCACTCATATAAGAAACATACTCGCGTATGTATACGAGATACCATTATGAAGCACAAACGTATACCTGAGATATCTAATTATACGGTAGTTCTTCACTTAAATCATTCCATCATTCATTCATCAAATGTTTAATAAACGATGATAAACATATGCTGATGCAAACGAGTAAACCATCACACAAGCATCACACATGGTTACCCGGGATTTTTGGGTGGGGAAACCCAAGTCGAGGAGAAAACCACCCATTGCGGTTTAACAAAGCCTTCAATATTTTATTATAGAGAAAACATCTTATAACATATGTGTGGTGCGGACTCTACCGACACGCGAGGCACCCACCTGGCCTCGTTTACCGACCTCTCTGAAGGAGAGCTCCAACCCCGACTCATTTACCGGCCTCTCCTGGAAGGGGCTACGACCCCCGATCTCGTTTACCCGACCTCACACAGAGGAGCTACATTGCAGGCCCAGAGGATACAGCCCTCGACACCTCTATGGACCACGTTTCATCAGTGCTACCTTTGGATCCAACAACCAAAAAAGAACACAACTTCCATGACCACGTTTCATCATATTTTGAGGCTGGACCCTTTTCATACTTTCAAGCTCCAACCACTTTATCGTAATCCCAGACAAGCACCGAACAATAGAATACGGATAAGCGACAACACGGCATATTAGATCGGGCATTTCTTACCTGAGACCCCGACAAACCCTAACAAGTTTGCATCTGCTTCCTTTCAACGATGTCGCGTATATAGGCGGCACTTCTGTCACATAAACTCACGTATACCTGCGCTCGATTACGAACCCATTTCATTACGCATCGCGCTTTCATAAATGACCCACGTATATACGCGCTTTATACGCGGCGTGTTAGATGCTGATATTGTAAATGACATACTTCTTGAATCGAATGTTCAGGTTCAGATTTACCCTTATATTTCGGACATATGTTCACCCCAATTGAATCTAATCCTTCCACATGGCAAGATCAATGGTATAATGCATTTCAGAATCTAGATGCCTTCTTCATCATTGGTGCATCATACATTGATTTGTATCTTCAAGTGTAACCCTTTCATTCAGATCTACTTCGAGAGAAGAGTATTCATTCTTCAGGACATCTTGCACCCACACTCATGATTTGCATAATGAATTTCATCTCTTTATGAGTTTATCCTTTCCAATACCAATGGCTTGAAAAACAATACCATGAGCTCAAAAACTACATTAACCCAGATGGTATTGTGAGCCAGAGGTCAATTAAGCCCCGGATCGTACAGCTTGACCAAATTCAATACCATAGGAGGTGGTTACCCTGGTTTTGCACTTTTTGAGCGCTTTTGCCCATACCGACTTATCTGCGTTCTTTCCTGCGTATACAGCGACTTCCCCCTAGACATATCTGCGTATTCCTTGGAAACATACACACTTTTCATCATGAATTTATCTACTGTCTTTAGAATTTAACTTTCTTCATTATGCAGCCTGCCCCATAGATACATGATTTACTTCATCAAGAACATATTCTATCAAGCACAAAGCTTCATCAAGTAAAGTTGCCATCATCTTCATCAGTGGAACTGCCATCGAGACAGCATGTCAATAGTACGCATGTCTTCATCTTCATTCGGTGGGTTACCATCAAGGACAACACTGCATCCTGCTTCAACAATCTCCCTTTGTGGACTTGATGGCAAAAGCACGATGGTGTTTGATTACCTGAAGATAGATACATTAAGAATACAATGACACCATGTCATATTCTCCATTCTTTGACACCGTGGGGTTCATTCAAACACCATGTCACTCTCCCCCTTTGTCATCAAGGGCAGGCGGATCAAGCAACATACTCTCCCCTTTTCTCCTCATGTGGAAGAAACTGATACACGGTCCTGATATGTCTTGAAGTGACCAAACTCCCCTTAGGTTCATGCTAAATCTTCAAACATATTTTCAATAAAGTACATGACTCTATGAACTTCCTATCACAAAGACTCATACTTACATCAAATATCCAACCAGAGTGGATTTACATATAAGACTCAAGTACCCAACCAAGTGGGTTTTACACATTTCAATTCGACTACCCAACAAGTGGGTTTACAAAATTGACTCGGCTACCCAAGCAAGTGGGTTTTACAAATTTGACAGGTCATACTGACTGGAAATGTACAATTTTACATCATGGGTCTCCATGAGGACACTGCCAAAATACAAAAATGACCATTTAAGACCAACATCTAGGCAGGTCCTCAAGAAAGAGAACAATTTCCAGAATCAACATAATGCCAACAATGCATTATACTACGTAAAACTAAAGCTCCCCTAGTCTGTGCATCGACATCCTTTCCATGTGACTAAGGCTCCCCTTAGTTTGTGCATCCCGAACACTTTCACCAACAAATCATCAAGGAATCTTTATCAAAACATTAGAAATAGAATTATGAGAAGCTGAAACACGGAGAGATATAGCTTGACCATCGAGAAGATACCAAAGCATTACTTCTTGTTTGTCTTTGGCTGACTCTGACAGAAAAAATGTAATCGGACATATGCGGTTTGTCTGCGGGGAACTTCTAGCGTATATCAGCTGTATTCATAAACCAGCGTATCCAATCCCCATCTTCTAAAATTTATGCAGTTGTTCTTTTGGTTGTGAGAGAACCTCCCAACTCTGTCTTAAATACCGAATACTTCTGTAGGCGGTTTGGTAAAGATAAACGCTTGTTCTTTGGAGAACATACTCCAACTTCACCTTTTGTTCAGCTTGCTTGTTCACGTGAAAATGATACTTGATGGGAATATGCTTGGTCTTGAATGAATATAAAGGATTCTTTCGGAATCTTGATACTTGCTGTATTATCACATAATGGAGATAGGAGTTGCATTTGATTTGAAAATCTTGCGAAGTTTGCATCATCCGCCGAGTTGAGTGCAACAAAATCTTGACGACTTCATACTTTGCTTCGAAGTGTTGATAAGGCAATAGAATTTTGCTTCTTGCTGAACCAAGATATAACGAGGGTCCCATATGAATACCACCACTAGTGCTTTTTGATCATCAACACTTCGGTAATGCCGCATCGTTATAGCATGAAAGAGTAAGATCAACATTCTTGGGATCCATAGACCAAAATCTTGAGTTTCCTTGTAGATATTTTGAATATTCTTTTTGACCCGGCTGATGAGACTCTTTTGGATTAACTTGGAATCTTCCTACAATCCCAATTGCATGCATAATTTACAGATCTAGTCAGTGAGATAAAGCATGCTTCTTATCATTGATACGTATTACGGTTGATTTACACGGAGAATCATCATAGGGCGAGATTACATCCGGTTATCATTGAGCGTACTTATGATTTGCATTCTTCCATGCCATACTTCTTCAATTTTTCTTGAGATATTTTGTTTGTGATAAGAATATACCCGTCTGTGGGTTGATGCCCTTAAGCCAAAGAAGAATGTTAGTTCTCCAAGTAAGGACATTTCAGAAATTCTTTAACATATGACAAATTTACGACTCGAGTTCTTCATTGCTCCCAAATGATATCATCTAACATATACATACAATCAAAAGTTTATCATTTCAATTTTTGTGTATAAGTTACTGTCAATGAGACCTTTGAAAATCCTTGTTGATGAAGATATTTGTCAAAGACGATAATACCATGCCCTTGGAGCTTGTTTGAGACCATATAGAGCCTTTTAAGTGCAAACAAGATTTCCATCATTCCAGATGAATCCTTCAGTTTGTTCTATATATACTTCTTCTTCTAGATCACCATTAAAATAGATTTAACATCCATTTGATAAACTTTGATTTGTTGATAACTGAAAAAACGAAGCATTCTTATGGCTTTGGAGAGTCTGGCTACGAGGAGCAAAAGTTTCTTCAAAGAATCTATACCTTCTTGTTGAGTATGCCAACTGCCAATAATCTAGCTTTGTTTCTTACAACATCATTCTCATTTAACTTGTTCTTGAAGATCCATTTAGTTCCAATGACATTTTTATCATGTGGTCTTGGTACCAAATCCCAAGTGTCATTCTTTTCAATTTGATCGATCTCTTCATTCATGGCTTGGTTCCAAAATTCATCTTTGCTAGCAGTTGACATTGAGTGGTTCAATTGTGGATAGAAGATATGATGACTAGAAGATCCCCAAAGTTCTTGTTCATTTTGATTCCTTGTCTCCCAAAATACGAGATTGAGGATGATTCTTTTGAGCATTGCTCTGGATGGAGCTTTTCGGATAGATCATTTTCGAGGTTCTTCATTGATTCTTGTCTATATCATTTCTATTTACGTAGAAGGAAATAAGTCATCATCATCTTCTTTAGTTGTTTGTTTTTCCTCTTTAGAAATTTCCTTGAGAACTCATCAATAACAACATCAATACACATTTCCAACAATCTTTGAAGCCTTTCATTATAACATTTTGTATCGCTTTGTGAAAATCATGTAACAAAATATTTATTGTTGATCTAGGGTCAAACTTGCCAAGCTTTTCATCATTATTTTTGATAAAGCATTTCTTCCAAAAACTTTAAAATGCTTTACAGTGGAATTTCCATACCCGAGTTCATATGGAGTTTTATCTTATTTACTCGAACATGTGATTTGTTGTGAAAATGTCTCTGTGCCACGAGGTTATACACTTGAGAAAGTGCGAGGGTAGTCCCCGAGTCATCAAGCATAGCTCTAGCCATTTGTTAATTGTTCTTCAGCTTTCTTTTTTTACTAGCATCATTTTGTTGTGGAGTACTGACTGAAATTGTCTTTATACCATGTTGTTCAAAAAAATCAAAGAATTCATGATGTATATTCTCCTCCTCGATAAGATCTAAGACACTTGATTTTTAATCAATTCATTTTCTACAGGTGCTTTGAAATTCTGAAATTTTCAAAGCTTCATCTTTGTGTTTAATAAACCCGATGCGACACATTCTAGAGCAATCATCGATAAATAGAACTTTAGTATTCTTCCCCACGTGGTAATTTTTTCCTCATAGGTCCATATATCGGTATGAATGAGTTCAAGAGCTTCATGATGATCAACTGCTGACACATTAGTGTACTTTCTGATGCCCTTGCAGGTCGACGGAAGTTTGCATATGATATTTTCGAGTGGATTAATATTCAATGGGAAGATCACGAACAGCAGGTTGCTTTGTTGGTGAAAGCTGAATGCTAACCTTCTGTGCCATAGCGATTTTCTAAAAGATTGCACAGTGCTTTTTATTGATCTTTGTATCCCTTTAGTATACTCTGAGTTACTTGAATTTCTTTTCCTTTTATAATAATTTTGCAGCCCTTCGAGATAGAGCCACATTCTTTTACGACCTAAAAACAACATTCCTTGATCACACATTTGACTGCAGCTTAATAGATTGTGCATAATCCATCCACATACATGACATCTTTGTATTCACCTTTTCTTTTAGAAGCTCTTGATCCTTTTCCTTTAATTATAGCGGGAATATCATTTCCAAATGTAACTTTCTTTTCCTTTTCTAGAGCATTATATGAAAAAAGTTTTGGCACTACTTTGTCATGTGTCTTGAGCATCCACTATCAATGTACCATTGATTTTCTTCACCTTGCAAATAATTCTATCCACAATTTTCAGCACGGTGTTTCTTTCTCTTTCCACACTTTAGATTTTTGAGGAACATGCTCCTTTTTTATTTGGACCTTGCTCACATTCGAGATTCTTCATGACCAGTTATTATATTAAGTACATTCCAACTTCGTTTTAGAAGATGAGAGAAGTTGTTATGAGTGTTCTTCTTTGGTTCGACATTCATCCTTGTCTTTCTTGCTTCTCTTGTCATGATGGTTTTATGTCTGACATTGAACAACTTTATGGCCAAAATTGTGACATGAGAAACATTGTCCATTGAAGTAGAAATTTACGTGATCATGAAATCTTCTATTGATTTGCACATTGGTTGTAGCAATTTTGAAAAGATCTCCACATTAGTGTTTCTTGAATTGAGATGATCATGCTTTTCTGTAGATCCTTTCTTCCTTTTCTTTGGTGGTGAATGTAGAGATGCTTGTGGGTTTGCTTTTAGAAAATTTAGTGCGATGCAGGAGGATTCCCAGTATATCGAGCCTATTTTTATAAGAGGCTTGAATTTGTACCTTGATAATCTCATCAAGGTTTGAACCTTTGTAAATCTAAGATTTCACTTTCATCATTATTTTTCCTTGAACTTACTACTTCACATTCTAATTCCTCCATGTGTTTTTCTCTTGCTTCATCTTTGATTTTTTAAGAGTCTCTATGATTATGTTCTTTTCTTCTAGGCTTACTTTGAGTTGAATGTTTTTCTTCAGAAGATTATTGTCTTCTAGAGAATCTGGCTTCCCTTTTCTTTGCAGATTCTTGTTCACATTCTTTACGAGCTTCCCATACCTTTGCACCAAGATTTTGAGATAAGCTTTGTTTTACCGCCCCATTGCGACGGATCTCCTTCAGCGATCAAACACGCTAGATGTCCTCCTCTGATACCAATTGTTGGAAAAACAACGAGAGAGGTGAATCGTGTTACACTGTTAAAACTTTACTTTTTTCTTGTTTCTAAAACTCATACGCTGCCACGAAACATACTTACGTATATACGCGGATACCCTTTATGAAACTGCCGCATATGCACAGGATATCTAATTATGTCAGTAGTTCTTCCCTTAAATCATTCATCATTTCATTCATCGGATGTTTAATAGCGATGAAAACATGTCTTTGATAGGCAGAGTAAACCATCACTGAAAGCATACATGAGCAGGATTTTGGGTGGAAACCCAAGTCGGAGAAAACCACCGAAAGCTGCCGATTTTCATTGCTAATATTTTTATTATAGAAAAACATCTTATGTGCTGGTGCGGACTCTCTGACCTGCAGGGCACCCTGGCGGCCTGGATTTATGACCTCACAGGAAGGGAGCTCCAACCCGACTCGTTTGACCTCTCACGGAAGGGCTACGACCCCCGGTCTGGTTTACCCGACCTCACACGGAAGGAGCTACAACCCCCTGACTGAAGGCTACAGCCTCACTCCTACGATCACGTTTCATCAATTTTCCTGCCAGATCCAACAACTTCAAAAAAGAACACAACTTGCGGGCCACGTTTCATCATGTTCGAATGGACCCTTTTCATACTTTCAAGCTCAACCATATGGTAAGTCTGGATGCTAGAAGACGATACGGACGTGACAACTGTGATTAGATCGAGACATTTCTTCAGGGCTTCCAGCAAACCTAGTTTGCATCGCCTCACTCGCGATGCCCGCGTATATACGCTTCCGTCCACATAAATGACGTATACCTGCGTACAAATTCGAGCCAATTTCATTGCGCATATCACTTCCGCCAATGACCGTGTATACTCTGGCTTCCTCTGCAGCCAGTAAACGTATAGATCTTCAATCATTATCGGCTGCCTTCACATCGGAATATTTAGTTCAGATTTACCCTTATATTTCGGATGTTCGCCTCGAATTGAATCTAATCCTTCCATAAAAAGCGGTCAGTAGATATAAGTAAATTTAAGATCTAGATCACCTTCTTACATCAATTTAGGTACATCATACATTTAGTTATCTTCAAGTGTAACCCTTTCCCGTTAGGATCTACTTCGGAGAAAGTATTCATTCAAGCTCGGACATCTTGCACCCACACCTCATGATTTTCATAATGAATTTCATCTATTTATATAAGTTTATCACTTTTTCAATACCATGAGCCAAAACAATACCATGAGCCCAAAACTACATTACTTCCGATGGTATTCCTGGATGGGGTCAATTAGGCGGATCATTACCCAATAATGGGTCAATACCATGGTAGGTTTCCCCACAGTTTTCCACTTTTTGAGCGCTTTTCCCATAAAACTATCACGTTCTTTCACTGCATGCATACGCGACTTCCCCTAGACATATCAACATGCCTTAGAAGAACATACACTTTTCATCATAGATTTAGCATATCTTGAATTCCTTTCTTCATTGCCATATGTACACCTTTGTAGATACATCAGTTACTTCATCAGGGCTGTATTCTATCAAGCTGGCTTCATCAATGAAGTTGCCATATCTTCATCAAGTGAGTTTCCATCAAGGACAGCACATGTCAATGGTATGTCTTCATCTTCATTCGGTGGGTTGCCATCAAGGACAACACACTACTGCATCATAACCTCCAACATTGCACTATCTTTTAGCATATTGAACCTCTGCAATATAGTCTCAACATACTTCTCTTGGTTTAACCATAGCTTCCTCTTGCGATATCTCTTAATTTCATGCCCAAAATATAGTTTCGGCACAAGATCCTTCATGTCGAATTTGGAGAATAGTTGGGTGTTCAAATCTTGGATAATTTCTTTGTCATTTCCTACTTCTTATATCATTCATACAAGACCAAATAAATAACATGATCACCAATTAATTTAAAATAAACACAGCTGAATCCTGTGATTAGGTGAAATAAGTCCCAGTATGCTGGGTATCAAATTTCTCACACATCCTTGGTGATTGTTTTAACCCAGCAAAGACTTCTTTAGCACGCATACTAGTTCTTTCTTCTACTACACCATAAATCCTTCAATTTGTTTCATATGATATCCTCTTAGGAATCCCATGAAGAAATCACATCTTCACATCCATCTGTTCTACCTCAAAATCAAATGTAACTGACTGACATATAAAAGTAATCTAATAAAGTAACTTTGTATGAGGAGAAAAAATATCCACCAAAATCAATTCTCGACACAGGAATAACCTTTGCTACCAACCAAACTTTCTATTTCTCCACCTTGCCTTCTACATTCATCTTCTTCTTAAACACCCATTTTCTCCAGATGGGCTTCCTTCTGTCGACGCTCCACAGTCCGTACACTCATTTTGCTAGGATTCCATTTCATCAACCATGGCCTCCTTCTGGAGTTTTCCATCTCTGAGATCTCTTTGCCTCCTTGATGGTTAGGATCATCATCGGTATGATTAAAGAAAAATTTGAACAGAAAGTAGATGGACTATGCCTTTGGTTTCTTCAACTTTACATTGATCTTCTCATAATTTAGGTTGTGGCTCTTCCTCCTGCAGAGTCTTCTTAAATTTACCAGTCTGATTCATCCTCCTTTAGCTCAAACTCTATCTTCTCCGTTCTGCTGATGAAATTCATGTTTAAAAATATCTTTCACCTCTCTAAACACCACATCTTGAATTATTACACAACCCTTGTATTTAAGGTTCAAAGCTTGTAACCCTTTAAACCATCCTTATACCCAATAAAGATGCACCTTTTAAGATTTATTATCAAACTTGGTCCTTTTCTCCTTTGGAACATGTACACCATCATCCAAATACCTCGGATGTGAAAGAGGTTTCTTTGGGTCCTTCCTCATAGGTCTTATCCTCAGCTGACATTGAAGGTGATATGTTAACCCAAGTAACATGCCAGTCACACTCTGCAAGGTGTGTCCTAACCCGGTACCTTGTTTACATGCTTCTTGCCTTTTCCATCGAGCGTTACGTTCATTCTTTTTGCAACTCCCATTTTCTTTGAGGTGTGGAGTAGTCTTACGCCGTGCTATACCACACTTCTTAGAACTCTTCAAATTCCTTCTTGCAGAACTCCCCACCATTATATACTCAACACCTTGATCTTCTTCTCGCTGTGGTTTTCCACGAGCCTTAAATTCTTCGTCTTGTCAAAGACTTTAGTTTCTTCCTCCAAGAAATATATCCATGTATTCGTTGAGAAGTCATCTATGAATGAAACCTGCTTTATGAGTGCCCCGGTGATGGAACCGACACGGGTCCAAACACATCACGTGCACAAGCTCTAATATCTTCATTGTTCGCCCTCTGCTTTTAAAAAGGAAAACTCACCGATTCGCTTCCCATGTACACAATGTTCTGATAAATCTGAGGAAGCTATTAGACATGCCTTCTACCATGCCATTTCCGAAGTATCAGAAGGCCCTTCTCTCCTGTGTCCAGCCTTTGATGATGCCATAGCATGGTCTTTTCTCCCAGAGACCGCTAGGCTTTCCGCTCCACTTTTAGAACCATGAACTATTACCCCGGCAATAGGTGTTTGTACGGAAGCTTGTACAAGTTCCAATCCAGACTCCCACGGCCAATACCGAAGTGCTCACAGAAGCCATCTTACGGGTGTATTTCTCGAAACCTTTGTTTTTGCACTGCACATCATCCATCACTTTATAAATCAGATTTTTATTGTGCAGGAATATGTAGAACACCAAGAAGTGTTCTAATCCTTCCCCATTGCGGCTTCGAAAACTTCGAATTTTCCACGTCTAGCAATTTAGCCTTCCTATCATCACTAATAAAACATCACCGCCATTATATTTCTCATACTCGTAGAACCACTCCCTATGGGGAGTAGAGTGAAAAGGATGCACACGAGTCAATCAACACGCTCATGATCTACATGTGTATTTGAAAAGCCAAATACACATCACCTTCATCGAGGTGGTTTTCTCTACCAAAGGAGCATCATTAGATCCCTTTCCTTTCTCGAAGCTGCCGTCTGCCGGTCCTTTGTAGTTCCTTTCCTTTCTCGCATTTTCAGGTACACCTTTACAAACTTTCCAGGAGATTTAGATCTCCCACTCAAAAAATTATTCTTGTTTATGTTCACGGGACCTTCCTCAAATCTGGGATATGGCATCTCCATTCGACCCTCCATATTTCTCCATCTCGTTTCCTCAGGCAGCAAAGTACAGACAATGTCATCAAATTCAAGATAGTTGTATTGCTACCTTGCAATAACCCGAGAATGTCCACGAGTCGGTAGAGAACATATGAAATTGATTACTTCATCTTCATCGTTTTAATATCAACGAGATAGTTGACTTACCACGATGATGAAGGCATTCAAATGCTGCGTCACCAAGTCTCCATCCTTCATCCTCGGAGTTGTCTGACTTTCCTTGAGAACAATTTATTCACCGAGAGACTTAGATTGGTACAAATTCCTAGCTTGTCCCAAGGTCTTCGCCATAGCTTTACAAATACATTCCAAAATGTGAATCTAAGACACACAATTGTATTGTGCTCTTTGCCTTCCAGTCCAGCTTCTTCCAATCTTCATCGGCATTGCACGTTGGTTGGTAGGATCTACCACGATCACTTTGATCTTCCACCACCGATCGATCCTCTATGTGAGCTTCCACCAACTCCAGCTAAAACCATTAAATTTCTCGATCTCCCTATCTTCGCACGCTCACCATCTTCTTTCACCATAAAGATCGATCTGAGATCTCCCATTGAGCAAGGAATCACCTTGAAACAAGCACCAAAAAGTCGCCAGGCTTGAAACTACACGATACCAAATGTGGGTTTTAACCCTATGCGAAGTATCTACAACTAATGTTAAAGAACGAAGAAAATAACTTGATGATGAGGGCATAAAACATAAAACGGATAAACACGAGATTTTCCTTGGATCCCAAATCGGGACGACCGGCTTGATTTTCCATTATATTCCTTTTAGTGTTACAACACATATATATACATCTTGGAAACATACATAAACCCCAATCCATTAACCACGATTAGAACACCAACTTACCGTAGTTCCTGTGTTTGGATCTACAAAATAACAAAGACCGAAAAACCATCATGCCCCAAAACCATGTGCAAACCCATGCTGAAGCAAAGCAGGCGGGTCTGTCGAATGAGAAATAATATAACACGACAACGAGTACGACGAGATCAACCCCGCTTCAATGAAAGAAATAACAAAGCCTTCCATTGAGATGGACAACTACGGAAGTGCATCCAATGCGGACATAAACGTAGATAGGCGCACAGGCCAAATCCTCAACAACTCTTGTAATCTTTGAGAAACACGGGCGTTAGGATTGTAGGAAAAGTGTGAATACACCTTTGGAAAGGTGGTGGCCACCAATACCCTCGATGAGGCCTTTCAATACGAAGGGCTAAGTAGGGGAGGAGGGACCATCAACGACTTCACTATAAGTGCCGCCTAACGCGATTCGGTATAATCTTTCGATCGAGTAGCAATAAGATAGATGTAGGACTATTCATCATGAAAAATTGAGAGGCAAAAGGGCGGAAGGGCCAGAGGTTGCTCTATCAAATGAGTACGATATGTATAGAAATGGTTCTTTGAGAACAACCGATGCCTTGGGTACAACTGATCGACTCCCTGAGCCAGTAGGGCCCGATCCTTGATGTAATTCTCTTCATCACAAATCAAACAAGGGTACTTCGGTTCATTTTGAACCATCATCGACACGAGATTTTTTGAGAATCATGTTTGGGGGTATCGTCTTTGGCCTTACCTTTACCCTTATTTTTGCCTTGGAAGTTCTATCCTTAGGATTGGGTAAGACCAGCATTCACTTCCATGGCTTTGCAAAATTGAGGGTAGCTGAAGCAATATCATTGGAAGGAGTGGATTTTTTCTTTGTAAAAGTTTGAAAAATACTTTCGAGAAGTCTAAGACACGGAACCAGCCAATCTTAGTCAACGGATGCTGGAGTGCATGGAATTGCTTTGGAAGTTCCAAGTCGAGGCATCGAGCAGGGGGTTCGTACAATGTATCGGAGTGAGGGTACACAAGATCAAGGTATTGTGCATGAGCAATGGCTTGTTCCTCGATAACACATGCCCCCATAGAAATGTCCTTGTAATCGGAGAAAGCAGTGAGGTAAGTATTGATGGTTGAGAAGTTGATCAAGAATCCCAAACTTGATCAAACGACGATGAAACCTCCATTCTGAATATGATCAGAATATGGGTAAACTCGATCTTGCTTCAAGGATGTGAGAGGTGTGTCCAGGTTCATCTTTTGAACTAGTAATTGAGAAAGAGTGTGAAATGCCATGGCTAAGGGTTAAAAATCTTGGAAGACGAGTAGGATAACGTTGATGTACCACTTGTAACTTGGCAGCTTTTGATGAAATCGTTGGAAAAGTTTGGGTAGATGGAGATAAATCAATGAAAGTGAAAAGCCAAGATGGTATGATAACATCATTGTAGGTCTTCTCGAGACTTGCCTCAAATTTGGAACAATCACCGAGAATTTAATTAGGAATTGAGGCCAATATGGATTATGAAGGATAGGATATTTCGTCAACTTTGACACAGGCGTTCCAGCGATATCAAGGAAAGATAATTGAGGATTGAAATGCATTAAATTCGTTGATAAAGACCCGGTGTTAAGTTCCACCGAGGGTTAGAAATGATGCGCTTTGATATCTTTTGTCAGAGTTACGTATAGGGGTTATAAGCTTGATAGTTTTTCCCATACATGGGTTGAGGACCGGATATTGATGCGAGCCACATACCCAAAGTGCTGTCTACGACAACATAATATAGATTTTGTTGCGAAGATAAGCAGTGCCTTGAGGTGCATTATACAACACTTGAGTTTTGACCTTGAGGAAGATCTGCGGTGCCTTGAGAGCTACTTGTATACCATCTAGGATTGAACAGGAGACATAAAGAAACGTAGCACTTGGGAAGTAGCACTATATCTGACACGAAGATTGAATTTGAAATAAGTGGCACCTTGAATGACGGGCTGCACCTAGGGTGCGAGTTGGCTTTCAGATGCGAGGTTAGACAAGCTGTCCCTGTGAGCGAGTTGGTACGAATCTTGAGAGACACGGAGTTGCCCTTGTGGAAAAGTTGGCCCAATGGTTGGATGGGCCGGGTTTACCATGAAGACTAGGTTGGATCGGTGTAGGACCATGGGGTTGTCCATGTTGCACAAATTTTGGCCCTTTATGACGTCGTGGTCTTTGTTGCACAAGGTTGTCCATGGTGGATAGATTTTCCCCTCGGGGAACATAAGATGCTCCTTGTTGAATGTGAGGTTGACGGCGGATATGGGGTTTATCCTTGTTGGACCAAAGGTTGTTCCTATAAGGATTGTCCTTGTGAACCATAAGGTTGTCTATGGACCCGAGGGATTTGTCCACTGTGGGACAAGGTTGTCCTTGTAAAGGGTTGTCCTTACCAGACCATAAGGTTATTTTTTAATGGACAGGAGGGTTGTCCCTATGGGGTGAGCGTTGTCTGTAAGGGTTGTCCTTTGAACCATAAGGTTGTCCCAGTGGTATATGGGTTTTGATTAGGATCAATTGGAGGCAAATCGGCAGGGTGCCGTGCACATCATAATAAATGCAGTTGCAGAAGTTTTCACATTCAGGAACCACTGACAGAGATACTGCTTGTTGAATAGCCAAAGACACTCATGATTTCAACCCTCCACAAAGTAGGCGAAAACCATACTACTAATAGGTTTAGTTCTACGAAATGTGGTATGATCCACTCCCCGGTGGGCCCCTGCCCAATTATCCGTGGGATCGACAAAAATGGGCCTTAGAAAGCAGAGAAAGTGCTGGATGATTAAGTCATATAGACAACCGGCGTGGATGAGGCCACGGTCGGTAGGTTTGGTGGGAGCAGAGGTTACAATCATCGAGGTTACAAGAGTTTAAAGTGATTCACAAATCACGGGGTACTTCCGGGCTCCCGGTACGATCACATGTCAACCATATTGAGTTCTGACACAACAACAACTCCAAACCATCTACAGTCAAGGATGGTAACCGCGTGGTAGAGATATCGGCTATGAAGAAGGTTGACTTGAGACATAAGGAAAACTCTTCGAGGAGATGATGATCTCCTATAGAAACATAAACTCTTCACCCTATCGCGGGACTCAAAGAATCCATGACAGGATGAAACCCTTGATCGTCAAAAAGGCAGCAGCATGGTCGCCGATAAAGAAATGACTAATAAATATGGTTCCAAAGTAAGAGGAGAAACTCTTCCTCATTCCCAAAAACCGGACAAGCATCCCTAGGTTTCAGAGTTGATTTATCAAATGGCTCTTCAAGAGAAGTCGGAGTAGGGAAGAGGTAAGATACTTGGAAGGATAGTGCAGATCAAATGACCGACCTAGTGGGCTAAGATGGTTTAAAGAAACTGGGAGAAGGATCACCACTAGGAGTATTCGAAAGTTCGAAGACATTGGTTCCGCCACCATTTGTGTTTGGCTGAAAGGCAGAATGCTTGTCGAGGCTTCCAAGATCAGAAGCACTACGGAATTAATTAATAACAAGCCAAGAAAATATCTTTAACGAGCATGTGATGTCAGGCAATTGATTTTACGACATTGAAATGAAACTTTGTTGTTTCATGTTTTAAGAGTCAAACGAGACAAAAGGTGACTCTAGTCACTTTCGGGTTGAACGACGTGAAAGGATAGGTGCTCGAGATCTTTCAATTTGAAGTCATGAAAATACCAAAATGGCTAGAATCTAAGCAAGGGTGTACCAAGTTTTAAAGTGAGCGCAGTATACACCTTGGTGATCAAATGAAAGAGAAAGAACTGAGGACAGAATTATCGTGATTTGTTAGATTGGTGAGAAAAAATGCCCACGGTATGAGACCCAGTCTTTGGAGTCCTAGGACCTAGTACTGGACTCGAAGGAGCTCTCTCTATTTTGTGCGAAAGGATGTGAACTTGTTGCTTTAGATGGTTGATTTAGAGCTAGTTGTTAAGTGTAGGGTTTGTTTATTTGTTTTGTTGGGTAAGATAGTCAAAGTACAAGAATAAAATTTAAGGTGAGAGGAGTATTCAAATCATTGAACTATAGGTCTATGAAATTCATGGATATCTCAACAATGAATCAGGTGCATTACGGAGCAAATCAAGCATGGTCAAATGGATCTTCAAAGAGTGAGTTGACAAAATACACATTAAAGTTTGGTGAGCATAGTAGGTGTGTAGGAAGTTAAGAATACTTAAACAAATACATTTAGAAGATGGTCTTAAATACTACTGATCAACATAAAGGAAAATAATCATAAAGCAGAACTAAATAATAAATCTTTTATTACACTTAAGCAAACAAGCATCAGATACTGATTCGATGAACTAGAAGGCAGAAACTTTCCTAAATTCTAGTGGATTTCACCTTCAAAGGTTAGAAAATATATAAGATAACATATAACTTTAATCAAGAAAGAGAGAACTCTAAACATCATTGATCAAGATATAAATAACTTCAAAGAGACTTCAAGCATGGACCAAGGGCATAGTCGGAACATGGCCTCTTTGACTGCCTAATAATATATGAGGTCCAAAGCAGTTAAATAGCATCAAGTAGGCAAAGAGCTATGCAAAAGCACTGTTGGGGAGCTACTATATTGAACCATTCAGCAAATGAACAAACCTAGGTGGGTCTAATTAGCAACAAGAATTATTAAAAGCTGACCCGTGAGAGAAGAAAACATAAGGCGATGAGGAACAAACGAAACTAAGGTGCCTCTACAGTATTTCTTAGTCCCAAATCAACATTCTTTTAACATAGGAAAGTTGAACATAATGAAAACATGAGAAGAAAAACAAAGACTAATAAGAACACATCACCATTAACCATGCTCGGGGATCTGGAAACAAGCCTTCTCATCATCGGTCAAGCAAGCCATTCACAAACTCCACAACACCATTTTCTTCTTCAA
The DNA here is from genome assembly GCA_034641835.2 of Pinus albicaulis. Classification (NCBI taxonomy): domain Eukaryota; kingdom Viridiplantae; phylum Streptophyta; class Pinopsida; order Pinales; family Pinaceae; genus Pinus; species Pinus albicaulis. Next base: position 813,538,902 of record CM076574.1, on the reverse strand, counting down.
TCTCAAAACCATGTATTGCTCTCAAAACTCATCAAATATTGCTTTTACAATGAAAGACATAATACTTTCTTCCATCTAGAAAAGGAAGAAGAAGCCTAACCAAGGGTTTGAAAATAATAAAAACAAGTCATAAATGTCATTTATGCCTAAGAGACCATGCAAAGACCCAAGGCACAAAATATCACAAAATAAATAAAATAACTACACCTAATTTTAGAGGTACTCAAAAACATTAAAACATTATTTTACAATAAATAGTGTTTTGTTGACTTTGGCTTAAAAAAAAAAAAAACACATATTAAGGTCTATAAGCGCAGCTGTCCGGGCCAGAAAAATAAGGTCTTCATCTTGACAAAGTTTTGGTGACCTTCTAAAATGTTGCATTTTCCCTCGATGGCAGGTTAATGAATGGTCTAATTTTCAAAAATATTCTTGGTTTCCAATCCAACCCACCTTCAACACATTCCAGAGAAAATGTCGAAGTGCCAGCTGCTATGGGCATTTTAACTGAAAATGAGCGGAAAGGTGAAAAAATAAGGTGTGTTTTGACCTTTTGAGGGTCAGAAATGCTCCAAATGCTCACAAAGAGACAGTGGCTGATGTATAGGCTGTGAAAATCAAAAATATAATTCTCCCCTCTGAAGATGCAGAGGAAAGCATGTGGGGGAGTGCGTGTATAGGCCTCAGATACACAAGAAAAACACGGTATAAAATTCTCAAGTTGGTGGATGTCTTCCTCATGGTGTTTGACTTTGTAGAAAGCTCCAGCCAAGAATCCAGGTTTTTGGCCTTTTCCTCAACACAGTGCTTGAATTTCAATGAGGCCTCTTTGGATTTGTCCTTGCAACTTGATTCTCAGAGCTGTCTTTGTTTCATCTTTCTTTGTAGATCAAGGTGCTAACAACTTGTGTGCTCAAGTGTATGTGGCTCACCCTTCTGAATATACAAGTCATATTTCTCCTGTAACAAAACTCATCTGGGGAGTTGTTGCTAGGCGTTCTTGGCCCTTTGTTTTCCCAATGCTGACAACTACTTCCATGGTTTTAGGTCTCTTCGTAGGATGGCCCTTCTTCCTCCTGCTCTCCTCATAGGCGCCCATAGCTCCTCTAGAATTGCATGCCTTTGGGCTTCTTTCAATTTTCAGTAGCTCTGTTACTTACTCTGCATAAGCCAACTTTCTTCTTTTTCTCATTGTTGTTTTCATTTATAAAATAAATAACATTCATACTATAAATTTTTCTTTGGAGTCTCTGATTTGGGTATTTTGTCTTGGAGGGTAGTTTGAAATCCATTGTTTTCCTTCTTCCATATGCAAATGATTCCAGCTCCTTTCTGTCTCTTAGATCTTCCTATTTCTTCTTTTATGTTTTGTTTGCCCTTTGTAAGCTTTTTGGTAGGGTGGAGGAGCATGGTCCCTTGCCTTTTGTTGAAAAACCTGAACTAGGCCCTCTGCTATAGTAATGAAATAAATTCTTGATTGTGGTCTTGTTGGTATGTATCTGGCTGTGATGTGCACATATGAAGCCACATATTTTCTGTGTGTGTCCAGGTGTCTATTTTCTACTTGATCATTGTATATTTGTTCCTCAACATCATCACCACATCCTCATCCTCTTCTTGATTTATTTTGCATTATCATTTTCATTTAAGTTGCTTGCCTCTTCCCTTTTATTGTATTCCTACTGACCCATCCCTTCTGTATCCTTCAACATCCATTATGAATTTCCTTTGTATTTTGTTATTTTCTGTCATCATTTATACTGAAGTCCTTTCTTTATTGTTTCTGTTGTCATGACTATTTTCATGAATAACTTTAGCTTCTTCTTCATTCTCTGCAAGGATCATCTTCTTCATTTGGTTAGCCATGTTCATCATTCATCTACATGTCCTCCTCCTGCTGATTTCCTGTTCATTGTGTGCGAATAATTCCCATTGTCAACTTCTTGATTTTCTTCACTGCCATTATCCTCCTCTATTTGCTAACCTGGGCCTCATAAGAGCGCTCATCATCTCCTTCTATCTCTATATTCCACCTACATGCTCCTGGGCAACCATCATCACCCTCATCCTCATTTTGGCTTGAATCATTGTCATCTTCTTTATATCTTCACACGATTCTTCATTTCCACTTCCTTCTTCATTTGATGCACGAGGAGAGAGGAGGAAGAATGTTTCCTTGATGAGGGGACACATGTGTATATTACCAGGCTATTGTTAGTAGGAGGTGATGGAAGTGGAGGAGAGGTGGAATGATGAGGGTAAATTTGGTTGATGATGGAAATTTGAGAAACTTGTGAATACTTCATGGGCTATGAACACTTCCCAAGGTATGCCTTTTTCTCAGTGTAACCGCATGTGATCGAAGATGGTGAGCCGTCTACATTTGTTGGGAATGATTCCTCCTCTGGAACAACATAAGACATACACCCACTATAGAGGTAGTAGGGAAAATTAAGCATCTTGACCCTTGTGAAATGCATGAGAAATCTAACATGGTAGGAGTAGAGCTTGGAGTATCTCCTCACGGATAAGTACTTCATAATGACCCCATCAAAGACGAAAACCTACTTGTTTTAGGTGTGATAAAGGGAAAATAGCCTTGCATCCTTCTATGTACCTAGTCTTGACAAATGGCTTATAATGGCTCATGTCCAATTTTGCTTTCTTAAACCACTTTTCACCAATAGTAGGTATACTGTAGCATTAGAGATGGTGTCACATTTGATAGTTCAAAATCTACTCCCACCATGAAGTCTTGATTATTTGTTGTGCGGGTTAAGAATGAATAACCTTGAGAGCTGCAGGTGATTTTGGACTTGTTTGACTTTCTCTGGCCCAGGAAACAACCCATATTTTGAATGCATATGAGAATCATGGGAAAGGAATTGATCTCTACAATGCTTTGGGTTCAAATCTATTTACCTTCCCTCCCTTGTGGTTTGGCCTCCTTCATGCTGACCATTGTCCCTCTACTCGACATGGTGATTAGGGTTGATTTTGGAAAAATTTGGGTTTGCTTTTGAAGCCTAGGTAGGAGGATTGGAGTGAAATTATGGTGAGAGTTTTTGAATGAGAGTGAGATGGAGGCAAGTTTATAGGCGGTTACTGTGAACTTGAAAAAGGGCTTATCTTGAACGACACTTGATTACCTAGTTTCACTTTTGCCTTAAATGACAATTATTTTCTGGAGGTCCAAAAATAGGTTTAATTGTCATGAAGACCTAGGGATTGTGATGTTGGTATCAAAATTGTGCTTTCTTTTCTTACTTTACCTCATTTTCCCTTGTCCATTGCTATCCTGGGCTTAATTGATCAATGAATTTAGTTAAAATTACTTTTTAAGAATGATTAACATAGGCCGACTTGCTAAATTTTGTGATTTTTGTCATTGTAATGCATTTTGGCTAGGAACTAATATAGCATGCAAACATTCTGTAGCTAGCAGCGGTCTAGCAGTGTCTTCATGTTTGGGTATGTTTCGGGGTGGCCTCTCGAAAAAACCGCATATGGGCATAATCCACGTCATGTCTACATGGTTCGTTGCTCATCATGGAGAAAAAGCAATTAAGACATGGTTGGTTTTGGCTAGTGGGAACAAATTTAGGAAAGCGGAGACTTCTATTAGGGCTGTCTCGGTCGGATGTCTTTCCTCTTTACATGACCACTTCAGAGTCCTAATGTGATTCCGATAAGGAAAAACGGTGTTCTTGAAATTGTTGCATGTCTTGTTATTTACATTTGTTATATAAACACTTGGGAAACCGAGAGCTAGGCTAGATTTGGTTCTAGATTTTGCTTAGGTCCATGCTACATTTACGAAGACGCGAGTGCTATGTTCCAAGCTATTTCTCTTTTAATGAAACGAGACAATGTTGTTTTGAAAACGTTGATTTGATTTGGAGTTAGATTCCGTCGGGTGGTAGAGAGCCTTTGCCTCTTGCACGGTTGTTGCATAATTTAGATAAGTACTCTAGTTGCACATGCGTTTGAAGTTGAATTTATGAATTGTTTTGATATCCTGGTTATACTCATTCTAACTCTTAAAAAGAAAAGAAACTCTTCCAAAAGATTATAATGATGAATGGGAAATGGCTATGATATTGCTAAGTTAGAAGTTGAATTAAGTAGTTGTTTTTAATTAGCTCTTTTGTAGTTATACTCAATTCTAACTCTTCCAAAAGATTATAATGATGAATGGGAAATAGCTGTTGTGTAGGATTTAATTGTAATTTTGTTATTCACTATCATAGTTACACTTGTTCTAAACTTACTCTTCCACAAGAAGAAACTCTGTCTGAAAATTCTTAAGGAGTCGAGCATGTAAGTGATAATGAATGTTTAGTTGTGTGTTTGTACTAATTACCATCGATGTTCTTGCTCTTCATGACACCCAAATATCATAATGACGAGTAGGGAGATGAAAACTTATGATATCTTAGTTTTTCATTGCTTTGATCTTTATGTTTTGCATTGCACTCAATTACAGTCGGTTGTTCTAAAAACTCTTCCAAAAAGTGCTGCTTCCAATATATCAATCATGATGGACCAACCAGGCATGTAATTCCATAGAATATTACTGGTAGCTTAGTTAGGATATAAGTTTAATTTACATAACTCATGTTCGGTTATTTTTGTTTTAGGTTGATAGTGACATGATTTCAGCATTGTTTTAGATTAGTAACATCTTAATTTCATTTCTTAGCTTAACTCATTGCATTTGCACTCCATATTAGGTTGGAATTCAACTGCATAATTTAGACTACTTGATTTGTTAAACTTAACAATAGCCTTCATTGTTGCAACATCTTCTTTGTTCTAAAATCTACAATTGATCCATAACTATGAGCAGAAGACAACATCATTTTAAATTGCCATAATTACTCATTTATAATTTCTTATCATTTCATAAGCAGAGCCCTCCTCAAAAGACTACTTTGAAAAATCAATAACTCTTGAGTAAGGTCTTGTGACATTCAATTAAATTGCAGAATAGAGTTAGGAACTAGTTCTAGAATGAAAGATCTTAGAGATGTGCAATAAATACTTTTTCCTCCAAATATGTTTCAAATCTCTAATCAAAGGACAAAATGTTGCATCATTGTAAGATTAGTTGTTTAGCTACATTTAGTTAGAGGATTTGCATACTTAGTAGTCATTTCTCCAGAAGTTGAGTTTATGTTTTGAATCATTTCATAGAAGTCATTGTCAAGCTTTGTTTTTGCTTAATCATAGTTTAGATTTGATTCTGTTTTTTAGTATTGCATACGCATTTACCATTTGACATCAACCAATTGGGCTTCACTCTTTGTTTTCTTAATCATTAGCTCCTTTCCATTATTTTCTCGCATTTTTCTTGTGAACATAAAACCACCAAAAGACCAAAAACATCATAAATCATCTGGGCAAAAACATCATACTACACCTAGCATTAGGAAACAAGCACCTAGGTACATGCGGTACACTTCACTTGAGCGGTTTACCAACCACAGTTGACAATTAAATAGACTCAATTTAAAAGACTAGATTGAGACCAAACATTTCAGCGTCGTTGTGAAGTGAAAACTAGGCGCCTTTGTTCCTTAACATCAAAAACAATTTTATGCGTAAGGAGAGAGAATTCAAGGAGATTTATAAGCGTGAGAGGTAGAAGATTGATTTCTAAAACACCATGGCACTGCATCTGAATCCGGAAGCACAATTTACACCTTCAACTCATACCCATATTTCCATCCTCTCTTGATCCTAGACTTCTAGAAGATCTAAAATCAGATATCCCATTAGAAAAACCTTCCACTTCATCCACTGAAACTGCCATAGAAGAAGATCTAAAAACTCTTGTTAAGGACACAAACCTTTCCACTTCCACAAGAGAGTCAACCATGGCAGAAGAAGGAGGAGGAGGAGTTTTTAATGGAGAACACACACTATTTGGAGGTAGAGGTAGAGGTAGAGGAGAAGGAGGTAGAGGTGCAGATGGAGGAAGAGGTAGAATAGGAAGCGCTTTTGGGTTCCCTATAATTGATGAAGAAACCAATACAACCATGAAAAATATTTCATCCTTTGTCCTTCCAAACTTCTATGGACTTAAAACTGAAGATCCTGAAACCTTCTTATTCGAATTTTAAGTTCTTTGTAGAACTTATGACTACTTACAAGATGCTCAAAAATTGAAATTATTTCTTTCAACTTTGAAGGGAGCAGCATTGAAGTGGTTTATGAGTCTGATCAGCAGTTCTATTAGAACATGGGAAGACATGAAACAAGCATTTCTAGAGAGATATTTGGATTATTGTATGCCAGTTAATCATAAGGAAGAAGTGTTCAAGATGTTACAAAAAGAAGATGAAAATTTGGAAGATTTATTGGAGAGATTTAATTACAACATAAAAAGGGCAAAAATGGAAAACCTAGATCAAGACACCTTAAAAGCTCTTTTGTTGAAAACAATTAGGGATGAATGGTTGGATATCCTTAACATGATGGGAAAAGGGGATATATCACAACTCACATTACCTGAAATATCTGAGTTATGTATCAACCTTTCAAGATGGAAATCTAAAACTGTCAAAGGTCCAAGAGATCCTGTTCTTGCAAGGGCAAGTAAGTCTGCTTCTGGGACAGTAAGTAGATCAGAAATAGGTCACATGCTTGATGATTTTAAATCTGACATCTTAGGGAGTCTTAGTGAACAAATAGACACCCTTAAGATACAAAACAAGCAAAAGGCTTAATCTGATGCCTTGGCAATCTTTTGTCCCAAATGTAGAAAGAAACATGCCTTGAGAGAGTGTCCTTTGGATGTAAAAGTTGTAGAAACCTGTGTCATTTTTTTTTAGAAACATGAGACCAAGAATTGTCCTTCTCTTCTTGGTCTCAAGGCTATCTTTTAGGAGGAAACTTCTACAGATTCCACAGAGTCTCTCAATTTTGTATCTAGAAGGCCTTGGCAGGGACCTCAAACACAAGGATTCCATGATCAAATGTATAATCAACCTCCACCTTGGAATCCTTGGCAGCAACCTTGGCCCCAATTTCAAAATCAATCTCAGTCCTAGGCACAAGGAACACAAAGTCCCTATGGAAGATACTCTCCATACTATCAATATCCACCATCCTATCCACCATACCCACATTTTTATCCTCAAAATCCTCAACAAAATTTTCAACAAAATTCTCAACAACATCATCAAAACCAACCACATCAAAATCAACCGCTTTCATTACCATTCCCTCAAAAATAAAATCAATTTCCGGCTTAACCCATAGCAAACCCCAATAATAAAAACCCTCAGAATACATACATGATAGAAGGCCAACAATTTCCAACTTATTTAATCACTCCTTTAGACCTTAGTGATGTTCAACTGAGGTCTGGAAGAATACTTGAAAAGAGGAAACCTTCTGTGATCATACAAGAACAAGATAATTCTGAGGAAGACTCCCTACGGGTGAATAAAATTCTTGAGGAAGACACATCCTTTCAAGACCCAAACACTGAAAAACTAAAACAAAAAGATTCAATAAATCCAACTCCTGTATTAGAGCAACCATCCACATCTACTTCTATACCTCCCTTTCCGGAAAGATTACAAATTGATAGAGGTGTAGAAAAACAAATCATGGTGCCTAATTATGATTTCTTAGATGAAATGAGAAATGTTTGCATTAAAATTCCATTATTGCAAGCCATCAAGGAAATCCCAATTTTAGCCAAAACAATAAAGGAGTTGAGTATGAAGACAACAAGAAAAAGAATAAGAGAAACCAAGAAAATTCAACTGGTAGGATAAATAGCAGACATTATGATGGGTAAGATTACTATTCCAAAGTACCTTGACCCAGGAAATCCAGTTGTCAAAATTCACATCAATGGAATTGAAATTCAAAACACACTCATTGACTTAGGAGCAGCAATAAATATCATGAGTAGACAAATCATGGACAAACTGAAACTTCTTAATCTTCTCTTTACACCCACACTATTACAATTAGCAGATAGATCTGTGATCAGACCAGATGGGGTAATAGAAGACATTCCAGTGTCCCTAGATTCTTGGGAGTACCCTGTGGATTTCATGATCCTAACTCCTAAGAATAATCTGGGAGGCCATCCTGTTATATTAGGAAGACCTTGGTTGGCTACAGCTGATGCTTTTATTAGTTGTAGGTCCGGTGATATGTATATTTCTGATGGTAGTTCAACAAAAAAATTCACTTTATATCCTCCAGCTAGGACAATTACAGATCTAGATGACACTCAATGGATAGAGGATGAAGAATATTTACAACCACTCTTCACAATTTCAGAAATTAGTGAAGATAATCAAATTCTGAATACTCTAGAAAAATTTGAATCTTCTCCAGAACACAAACAAGAATCATTTCAAGAGGGATCCAATATTGAATTCTTGTCATCTAGGCAGATGTATCTTCATTCTATGGACAAATTTGGCAGCTCTACAAGTGAAATTTTTCCAGGCAAAACCTTGAACATAAACAAAAACCTAGAAAAATCTCAACAAGAAGAGTTAGTCAAAGTATTACAGAGACATTCTTCTGCATATGCATGGGAATACACTGACATGAAAGGGATAAGTCCCAAGACTTGTACTCATCACATCTATATAGAGGCAAATTACAAACCAATCAGACAACCTCAAAGACGGATGAATCCAAATCTTAGGGAAATTGTCAAGGAAGAATTACAAAAATTGTTAAATGTTAACTTCATCTATCCTATTTCAGATAGTCAGTGGGTTTCTCCTTTAGTGATTGTGCCTAAGAAAAATGGAAAATGGAGGGTGTGTGTTGACTACCGAGAACTGAATAAAGCTACTCTTAAAGACCATTTTCACTTACCTTTCATAGATCAAGTATTAGATACATTAGCTGGCAAAAAGTACTTTTCATTCCTAGATGGGTTTAGTGGTTACAATCAAATCCAAGTAGCACTTGAAGACCAAGACAAAACCACATTCACCTGTCCCTGGGGTACCTATGCTTACCGAGTATTACCATTTGGATTATGCAATGCACCTGCAACATTCCAAATGGCAGTATTAGGAATTTTTTCGAATCTAATACATGACTGTGTAGAGGTGTACATGGATGATTTCATAGTTTATGGGAATACATTTGAAGAGGCTTTAGAAAACCTGGAAAAAGTCTTAAAAATATGTCAAGAAGCAAACCTTTCACTTAGTCATGAAAAATGTTTTATGATGTTTACTGAAGGTATTGTTTTAGGGCACCACATTTCAGGGGATGGGATTAGAGTTGATGAAGCAAAAGTTGAAGTCATTTCTAACCTATCCATTCCAAGTTGTCAAAGAGATGTTAGAAGTTTTCTAGGATTTACAGGGTATTATCGGAGATTTATAGAAAACTTTACCAAGATAGCATCTCCACTCTTCAAATTACTCACCAAAGATTGTGAATTCAAGTGGACTTGTGATTGCCAGTTAGCTTTTGAAACCCTGAAAACCAAAATTTCTGAAGCACCTATATTAAGGGGACCTAACTGGAAGTTACCTTTTCATATCTCGACAGATGCTTCCGATACAGCTCTAGGATCAGTATTGGGACAAAAAGATTTAATTCCCTATGCCATCTATTATATCAGTAAAAATTTGACTCCTGCAGAGTTAAACTATACTGTAACTGAAAAAGAGTTTTTAGCTGTTGTTCATGCCATAAACAAATTTAGACACTATATAAAAGGCTATGAAACTTTTAGTCACACTGATCATTCTGCAATTAGATACTTAATGAACAAATCAATTACTAATGGCAGAGTTATAAGATGGTTGTTACTCTACAAGAATTCAACATTACTATTCTAGATAGGGCTAGAAAACAAAACACAGTAGCTGATTTCCTATCTAGACTCCAAAATATCAAAGATGACACTCCGGTTGAAGATTAATTTCCTGATGAATATCTTTTTGCAATCTCTACTCAAACTCCATGGTTTGCTGATATTGCTAATTATTTAGTTTCAGGAAAATTTCCTTCAATTATGAATGCAAGGGATAAAAGAAAAATCATTTGTGATAGTGCAAAATATTCATGGGTTGCTAATGAGTTGTACAAGACAGGTCCAAATTTGATCATTAGAAGGTGTGTTCGTGAAGATGAGATGCCTGAGATTCTCAAGGCATGTCATGATGAACCTTGTGGCGGACACTTTGCAGATAAGAGGACAACCTATAAGATCCTTAATTTAGGATATTATTGGCCATCCTTGTTTAAAGATGCTAAGGAGTATGTCAAAAGGTGTGACAGTTGCCAAAGGGTAGGGAAACCTTCTCCTTCGGGTGAGATGCCATTACAACCTCAGGTACACATTGAACCTTTTGAAAAATGGGCTTTGGATTTTGTAGGACCTATTAGTCCTCCATCAAGACAAAAGAAATATATATTAGTTTGCACTGATTATGTTACTAAATGGGTAGAAGCTAAACCATTACTTGTTGCTAATGAAGCATATGTAGTTACTTTTCTTTTTGAGGATATTTTTACTCGTTTTGGTGTCCCAAGGGAAATTGTTACAGATCAAGGAGCTCAATTTACATCAAGGCTAGTGGAGCAAATGATGGAGAAGTACAAAATCGGACATAGAACATCTACTCCTTATCATCCACAAGCAAATGGTCAAGTGGAATCCACTAATAAAGTCATTGAAGGAATCCTAACAAAGACTGTTCATCTACATAGAAGAGATTGGGTAGATAGGCTTCACGAAGCCTTGTGGGCCTATAGAACTACATGGAGAAACACAACAGGCCATACTCCTTATGAGCTTGTTTATGGAAAGCAAGTTTTGTTTCCCATAGAGTTCCAAATTCAAACATTCAAGATGGCAGTTCAGCTAGGACTTGATCTAACGGAGGCACAAAAGCATAGACTGGAGCAAATTAATTAATTGGATGAGATCAGACAAGATGCAGTTCAGAAAACAAGTCTAGTCCAACAGCAAAGGGCTAGATGGCATGACAAGTACATCAAGGAGAATAAATTCAAAGAGGGTGACTGGGCTCTCTTGTTTGATTCAAAATTCAAGGATTTTCAAGGGAAATTTCAGACACATTGGCGTGGGCCATATGAAATTGTTGAAATTTTTGATAATGGGGCAGTAAAAATCAGAACTATAGATGAAGAAGAGGTCACTTTTCTTGTGAATGGTCATAGATTGAAGCTGTATCACAAACCACTCTCAAGAGAAGAATTTTTCAAGAAGTTCCGAGAAAGCAGTGATGTGAAGTTAATGAAGAAGAATTCTTCTTCTTCATCAACTTGATTAAAGTTTCTGAAGTATTTCTTTGAAAAAAAAAAAAATATTAAAAATAAATAAAAATAAAAAAATAAAAATAAAAATAAAGGTATAAACATGAAAACCAATCATTGATTGGCATGTTTATACAGAAAAGATAGGGTGAAAATCAGAGTCTCTCTGACACTCTAACTTTTCCATTTTGTTTTTACAAGCAGCTGTTACAAAATCATAAGTTCAGATCCATAGTGCTTATGATTCATCTCATTTCATTTCATTCCATTCACTTATCCATCCATACTCCATTTCATTCATTCACTCATATTCTACTTCATTCCATGTTTCATTCATCTCATTCCATACTCCATCCATCTCATTTTCATGTCAAAATTTAAAGTTTGATGTCTTGCTGTAAATGAATAAAACATGTCATGGATTGCAGGGAAGTTCTTATGTTCTTTCACTCCATTTCATAAACTGAATCCATTCCATTTCATCATCCACTTCATACATATCATGTCTCATCATCCATCTCCATTCATACCATATAACATTTCACCTATATCTCCAAAAACCACTCCATTCCATGATCAAAATTCTCTACAAGTACATTCTGCAGCTTAACAGACATTTTGCAGCTATTCAGCCTTTCCGCAGCTAGCCAGAAATTCTGCAGCTACAAATCCTGAAGGCATTAGTCAGCAGACATTAGAATTGCAACAAAATGATCCAGTGTATCCATGAATAAAAAGCATCAAGAAGGATTATGAAGACTCTTCCAAAGGTGAACAAAGAAGACAAAGACTACAAAAATCAAATGAAAAGCAGAGGTAACAAGTTTAGATTATAATGGCATTTCATAAAGTTTAGCATAGTTTTAGTTATGGATTGTTCGAAAAGGTTGTTTTAATTATTTTTATTGATCATGACCAATAAACCCTCCACAAACTTTGGATTAAAATCTCTCATTTCAAATTCCATATCCGACATCATTTAAGCGGTTAAAATGGTCGAGGTATTTGAATTCTTCACATCTCTTAACCAAATCATTCAATGATGATTCTCTTTGCCGTTGTAAAAATCTCCGCCGTCTCTTCAATCATTAATTCGTTCCCTCCACCTCACTCCACTACTTCATTCCGTGACCACTGCCATCACTCCATTCTGTAGCCGGCATTTCATTCCGTAGACAGAGATATTCTTATCACCGAGAGCAGAGCAAAAGGATATCAGTTTGAATATCAAAGAATTATCACTGTAAATGCAGAGGTATAGCATTGAGCATTATCATTGTAAACGCAGAGCAGAGCAAAAGGGTAAACTCAGAGGTATAGCAGCGTGAGAATTTGAAGCCATTTGATTCCGTGGGCAGACAAAGTATCACTGTGGGCAGAGATTGAGCATTATCACTATAAACACAGAGGTATAGCAGAGAAGAATTTGAAGCCATTTGCTATCGTAGACAGAGATATAGCAGTATGGGAATTTGAAGCTATTTGCCACCGAAAGACAGAGGTATAGTAGTGTGGGAAATTTGAAGCCATTTGTCACTGTCAAACAGAGGCATATCGGTCCAAAGTTCCATTGTCGACAGAGGCATATCAGCCCGAAGTTTTAAAGCTGTTTCCATTGTCGACAAAGGCATATCAGCTCGAATTTTTGAAGCTGTTTTCATTTTCAATCAGAGGTATGTCATTCCGAAGTTTGAAGCCATTTTCATTAAGAATTTGAAGCCATTTCAATTCGAAGGTGAAAGTGATTATTTCTGTGGGTAGAAGAGTGTTAATCTGAACATTGAAAAAGCAATTATGGGTTTCATTGTAAGAACTGAACCAGTGGGTTCAAAATATTTAGAAGGCTACCCTCAATGCAAAGAAATGTTGCAACAGATAGGATGGCTTCAATTTTTGGAGAAATTTAATGGCTTCCATAAAGAAGTCACTAAAACATTTGCAAGATCATTTCAAGGAACTGAAGTTGAAGTGGGAGATGTCAAATTTACTGTCACTGAAGTTTTCATTGCAGAAGCTACAGGGTTGCATAGAAATGGAGAGAGATGGTTCAAAAACAGAGAATTCCACAATGAATCCCGGAAGCAAATTCTAAAATCACTAGGTATGGATGTCACTGTATTTAAGAAAGGAATTCCAAGTTCTGCATTGAAAAATAAATGGAGAAACATACTACTTCTTCTGCAAAAATTTATTACATGTGAGGGTAGATATGGTACATTTTATGTCTACCACATTAGACTGATAATGCATTTTCCGGGGAAGACTTAAACCTACCCTATTTCTTGCTTCAAAGCTTGAAAAAGATGGCTTCCTGTGTTCAAAGAAGGGTTCAATTTTTAGAGACAACTTTATATCATCATGGTTTGATTAAAATTTTGGTTGAACATCATTTAGCCAAAACAAATGATACATGGGACAATTTCTTGATAAGAAATCATTTTGAAGAGCCAAAAGAACCCTCACCGGAACCACAGCCTACAAAGAGAAGCAGGAAATGGAGGACTTCAAAAGTTGAAACTGATAAAACAATCCAAGAAAGTAGTGAGGAAATCATTTCAGAGAAGTTGACTCAAATCAAGAGACAGCTTAAGGAAGAAAAGGTAATCAAGAAATCTGCCATGGAGAAAGGAGGGATCTTCTCAGCCTAGAAGAAGCCACAGACTAAAGGGGAAACTGAAGAAAACACTAATCAAACAAACAGGGGTGATTAATATAGAAGATGAGGAAACATCCATTGAAGAAGATGTTGAAGAGGATTTTGATGAAGGAACCCCTGAAATTGACCCTGCTCAACAAGAAATTTATGATTATGTGGAAACTTTGGAAAAGAGAGCTTCAGAAAGTAAGGAGAGAACCCCTAGTCCTCCACTGTCTGAAATAGATGTATTAAGAAGGGATAGATATGAGTTGGAAATACTTAATAGACACATCAAAAATGAGAATGAAATTCTCAAGGATCAAGTCAAGCTCAAAACTAATATGAACTCAACCTTATCCCTACATATAGACAAAGTGGAAAAGACCAATGACAAGTTGAAGAAGAGGAACAAAAAGCTAATTAGGGCACTTACCAACCTAAGGTTCAAACTTGTTATCAGAAAACCCATAAGATCTTTAGCTTCCAGACAAAGGAGAAGGCGAGGATTAGATGTTCTTGTAGAAGCCTCTGAGTTCATAGGATAATTTGCATGAGGACATGCAAAGAGACAACAGTGGGGGTATGTTGAGCCTCAAAATTGTACTTCCTTTCATTCCACTTTACCTCATTTTCATTTTTCCATTGCTATCCTAGACCCAATTGATCAATGAATTTAGTTAAAATTAATTTTAGAATGATTTACATGACTGACTTGCTAAGTTTTGTGATTTTTTCCATTGTAAAGCATTTTGACCGGAACTAGCTGCAGAATGCAGACATTCCGTAGCTAACCGACGATTTTGCAGCTATCTTCACGTTTGAGTATGTTCCAGGTGGCCTCTCAAGAAAAACCGCATATGGGCATATTCCACGTCATGTCTACATGGTTCGTTGCTCACCATGAAGGAAGAAACGAATTCTGGGTATGGTTTTGGAACGTGGGAACACATTTAGGAAGGCAGACTTCTATTAGGACTGTCTCAGTCCAGATGTCTCTTTCCTTTTTACGCAGTCACTTCAAGAGTCCTAATGTGATTCCGATAAGGAAAGACAATGTTCCTGAAATTGTTGCAAGTCTTGTTATTTACATTTGTTATATAAACACTTGGGAAACCGAGAGCTAGGCTAGATTTTTTTCTAGATTTTGCTTAGATTCTGTGCTACATTTCTGAAGACGCAGAGTGCTCTGTTCAAGTTATTTCATTTTTAATGAAGCAGACAGTGTTGTTTTGAAAGCGTTGATTTGATTTGGAGTTAGATTCTGTCAGGTGGTAGAGGGCCCCTGCCTCTTGCACGGATTTATTTGCATAATTTAGATAAGTATTCTAGCTGCCTTTACATTTTTGAATTTGAATTAGTAGTTGTTTTCATTAGCTAGTGTGGTTATACTCATTCTAAAAACTCTTCCAAAAGAAGAAGCTCTTCCAAAATATTATAATGATGAATGGGAAATGGCTATAGTATTGTAGGGTTTAATTGTAGTCTCTTTTATTCACCATCACAGTTATACTTATGATAAGCACTCTTCCACAAGAAGAAACTCTTCCAAGAAATCTTTATATTGTCTTAAGCATGATTGTGATCTTGAACGTTTTAGTTGTGTGTTTTCACTAAGTACCATAGTTGTTCTTGCTCTTAAACGCTTGTCCAAAATATCATAATGATGAGTGGGAGATGGCTATGATATCTTAGTTTTTCATTGCTTTCAGTCTTTACATTTGCATTTGCACTCAATTACACAGTCAGGATTGTTCTAAAAACTCTTCCACAAGAAGGAACTCTTCCAAAATACCAATCATGATGGACAAACAGACTGTATAATTCCATAGAATAATGCATGATAGCTTAGTTAGGATAATCCGGAGTTTAATTGCACTTAATTCATGCTCAGTTGTTTGGTTTTATGTTTGATAATGACTCATAGTTTAACACTGTTTTAGGCTAGTGACATTTTAGGTTTGGTTGTAGTTCAACTCATTGCATTTTGCACTCCATATTCAGTTGTCATTCACTGCATACTAGATTACTTTAGTTGTTAAATTTAACAAAACAACCTTCATTATTCACAAATCTCTTCTTGTTCTAAAATCCATAATTGATTCATAACCATATGAACAGAAGACAATATCATTTTAAGGCCTGAAGTACCTCTGCAATTTCCTTATCATTTCATAAATAGAGCCCTCCCTCAAAAGACTACTTTGAAAAGAAATCAATAACTCTTGAGTAAGGTTTTGTGACATTCAATTAAATTGCAGAATAGAGTTAGGAACTAGTCCTAGAATAGAAGATCTTATGATGGTATAAATGTTTTATTCCAAATATGCTTTAACAAATCTCTAATCAAGGATAAAATGTTGCATCATTATAAGTTAGTTGTTTAAACTGTTTAGTTAGGAAGATTTGCATGGTTAGTTGATCATTTCTCAAGTTGAGTTTATGTTTTTAATCATTTCCTTAGAAGTCATTATCAAGCTCTGTTTTGCTTAGTCATAGTTTAGATTTGATTCTACTTCAGTGTTTGCAATTGCATTTGTCATTTGTCATCAACCAATTAGGTTTCACTCTGTTTCTAATCATTAGATTCCTTCCATTATCTTTCTAGTCATTTTCCTTGTGAACATAAAACCACCAAAAGATCAAAAACATCAGAAATCATCACAAAAGACCAAAAACATCATAAAATACTACACACAACGCATTAAGAAACAAGCACCTAGGTACATACAGTACACTTCACTTCAACAGTTTACCAACCCTGGTTGACAATTAAATGAGCTCAATTTAGGAGACTAGATTGAGACAAAACATTTTGGCGCCGTTGCCGGGGAAGTGAAAACTAGGTAACCTTTGTTTCTTAGCATCCAAAAACAATTATATGCTTAGGGAGAGAGATTCAAGGGGAAGATTCATAAGCAGCAGAGGTAGAAGTTTGATTTCTAGAACACCACTTGTTTCATCTAGATCCAGAGTTAGTACACCTTCAACTCATACCCATATTCCATCCTCTCTTGATCCTAGACTTCTAGAAGATCTAAAATCAGATATCCCATTAGAAAAACCTTCCACTTCATCCACTGAACCTGCCATAGAAGAAGATCTAAAAACTCCTGTTAGGGACACAAACCTTTCCACTTCCACATGAGAGTCAACCATGGCGGAAGAAGGAGGAGGAGGAGTTTTTAATGGAGAACACACACTATTTGGAGGTAGAGGTAGAGGTAGAGGAGAAGGAGGTAGAGGAGAAGGAGGTAGAGGTGCAAATGGAGGAAGAGGTAGAATAGGAAGCTCTTTTGGGTTCCCTATAATTGATGAAGAAACCAATACAACCATGAAAAATATTTCACCCTCTATCCTTCCAAACTTCTATGGACTTAAAACTGAAGATCCTGAAACCTTCTTATTCGAATTTGAAGTGCTATGTAGAGCTTATGACTACTTACAAGATGCTCAAAAATTGAAATTATTTCCTTCAACTTTGAAGGGAGCAACATTGAAGTGGTTTATGAGTCTAATCAGTAGTTCTATTAGAACATGGGAAGACATGAAACAAGCATTTATAGAGAGATATTTGGATTATTGTATGCCGGTTTATCATAAGGAAGAAGTGTTCAAGATGTTACATAAAGAAGATGAAAACTTAGAAGATTTGTTGGAGAGATTCAATTACAACATCAAAAGGGAAAAAATGGAAAACCTAGATCAAGACACCTTTAAAGCTCTTTTGTTGAAAACAATTAGGGATGAATGGTTGGATATCCTTAACATGATGGGAAAAGGGGATATATCACAACTCACATTACCTGAAATATCTGAGTTATGTATCAACCTTTCAAGAGGGAAATATAAAACTGTCAAAGGTCCAAGAGATCCTGCTCTTGCAAGGGCAAGTAAGTCTGCTTCTGGGACAGTAAGTAGATCAGAAATAGGACACATGCTTGATGATTTTAAATCTGAAATCTTAGGGAGTCTTAGTGAACAAATAGACACCCTTAAGATACAAAACAAGCAAAAGGCTGAATCTGATGCCTTGGCAATCTTTTGTCCCAAATGTAGAAAGAAACATGCCCTGAGAGAGTGTCCTTTGGATGTAAAAGTTGTAGAAACTTGTGTCATTTGTTCTGAGAAACATGAGACCAAGAATTGTCCTTCTCTTCCTGGTCTCAAAGCTGTCTTTCAGGAGGAAACTCCTACAGATTCCACAGAGTCTCTCAATTTTGTATCTAGAAGACCTTGGCAGGGACCTCAAACACAAGGATTCCATGATCAAATGTATAATCAACCTCCACCTTGGAATCCTTGGCAGCAACCTTGGCCCCAATTTCAAAATCAATCTCAGTCCTAGGCACAAGGAACACAAAGTCCCTATGGAAGATACTCTCCATACTATCAATATCCACCATCCTATCCACCATACCCACATTTTTATCCTCAAAATCCTCAACAAAATTTTCAACAAAATTCTCAACAACATCATCAAAACCAACCACATCAAAATCAACCGCTTTCATTACCATTCCCTCAAAAATAAAATCAATTTCCGGCTTAACCCATAGCAAACCCCAATAATAAAAACCCTCAGAATACATACATGATAGAAGGCCAACAATTTCCAACTTATTTAATCACTCCTTTAGACCTTAGTGATGTTCAACTGAGGTCTGGAAGAATACTTGAAAAGAGGAAACCTTCTGTGATCATACAAGAACAAGATAATTCTAAGGAAGACTCCCTACGGGTGAATAAAAGTCTTGAGGAAGACACATCCTTTCAAGACCCACACATTGAAAAACTAAAACAAAAAGATCCAATAAATCCAAATCCTGTATTAGAGCAACCATCCACATCTACTTCTATACCTCCCTTTCCGGAAAGATTAGAAATTGATAGAGGTGTAGAAAAAAAAATCATGGTGCCTAATTATGATTTCTTAGATGAGCTGAGAAATATTTGCATTAAAATTCCATTATTGCAAACCATCAAAGAAATCCCAATTTTAGCCAAAACAATAAAGGAGTTGAGTATGAAGACAACAAGAAAAAGAATAAGAGAAACCAAGAAAAGTCAACTGGTAGGACAAATAGCAGACATTATGATGGGCAAGATTGCTATTCCAAAGTATCTTGAACCAGGAAATCCAGTTGTCAAAATTCACATCAATGGAATTGAAATTCAAAACACACTCATTGACTTAGGAGCAGCAATAAATATCATGAGTAAACAAATCATGGACAAACTGAAACTTCCTAATCTTCTCTTTACACCCACACTATTACAATTAGTAGATAGATCTGTGATCAGACCAGATGGGGTAATAGAAGACATTCCAGTGTCCCTAGACTCTTGGGAATACCCTGTGGATTTCATGATCCTAACTCCCAAGAATAATCTAGGAGGCCATCCTGTTATATTAGGAAGACCTTGGTTGGCTACAGCTGATGCTTTTATTAGTTGTAGGTCCGGTGATATGTATATTTCTGATGGTAGTTCAACTAAGAAATTCACTTTATATCCTCCAGCTAGGACAATTAAAGATCTATATGACACTCAATGGATAGAGGATGAAGAATATTTACAACCACTCTTCACAATTTCAGAAATTAGTGAAGATAATCAAATTCTGAATACTGTAGAAAACTTTGTATCTTCTCCAGAACACAAACATGAATCATTTCAGGAGGGATCCAATATTGAATTTTTGTCATCTAGGCAGATGTCTCTTCATTCTATGGACAAATTTAGTAGCTCTACAAGTGAAATTTTTCCAGGCAAAACTTTGAACATAAACAAGAACCTAGAAAAATCTCAACAAGAAGAGTTAGTCAAAGTATTACAGAGACATTCTTCTGCATATGCATGGGAATACACTGACATGAAAGGGATAAGTCCCAAGACATGTACTCATCACATCTATATAGAGGCAAATTGCAAACCAATCAGACAGCCTCAAAGACGGATGAATCCAAATCTTAGGGAAATTGTCAAGGAAGAATTGCAAAAATTGTTAAGTGTTAATTTCATCTATCCTATTTCAGATAGTCAGTGGGTTTCTCCTTTGGTAATTGTGCCAAAGAAAAATGGAAAATGGAGGGTGTGTGTTGACTACCGAGAACTGAATAAAGCTACTCTTAAATACCATTTTCCCTTACCTTTCATAGATCAAGTATTAGATACATTAGCTGGCAAAAAGTACTTCTCATTCCTAGATGGGTTTAGTGGTTACAATCAAATCCAAGTAGCACTTGAAGACCAAGACAAAACCACATTCACATGTCCCTGGGGTACCTATGCTTACCGAGTATTACCATTTGGATTATGCAATGCACCTGCAACATTCCAAAGGGCAGTATTAGGAATTTTTTCGGATCTAATACATGAATGTGTAGAGGTGTACATGGATGATTTCACAGTTTATGGGAATACATTTGAAGAGGCTTTAGAAAACCTGGAAAAAGTCTTAAAAAGATGCAAGAAGCAAACCTTTCACTTAGTCATGAAAAATGTTTTATGATGTTTACTGAAGGTATTGTTTTAGGGCACCACATTTCAGGGGATGGGATTAGAGTTGATGAGGCAAAAGTTGAAGTCATTTCTAACCTATCCATTCCGAGTTGTCAAAGAGATGTTAGAAGTTTTCTAGGATTTACAGGGTATTATCAGAGATTTATAGAAAACTTTACCAAGATAGCATCTCCACTTTTCAAATTACTCACCAAAGATTGTGAATTGAAGTGGAATTCTGATTGCCAGTTAGCTTTTGAAACCCTGAAAACCAAAATTTCTGAAGCACCTATATTAAGGGGACCTAACTGGAAGTTACCTTTTCATATCTCGACAGATGCTTCCGATACAGCTCTAGGAGCAGTATTGGGACAAAAAGATTTAATTCCCTATGCCATCTATTATATCAGTAAATATTTGACTCCTGCAGAGTTAAACTATAATGTAACTGAAAAAGAGTTTTTAGCTGTTTTTCATGCCATAAACAAATTTAGAAGCTCTATAACAGGCTATGAAACTTTTATTCACACTGATCATTCTGCAATTAGATACCTAATGAACAAATCAATTACTAATGGCAGAGTTATAAGATGGTTGTTACTCTTACAAGAATTCAACATTACTATTCTAGATAGGCCTGAAAAACAAAACACAGTAGCTCATTTCCTATCTAGACTCCAAAATATCAAAGATGACACTCTGGTTGAAGATGAATTTCCTGATGAATATATTTTTGCAATTTCTACTCAAACTCCATGGTTTGCTGATATTGCTAATTATTTAGTTTCGGGAAAATTTCCTTCAATTATGAATTCAAGAGATAAAAGAAAAATCATTTGTGATAGTGCAAAATATTCATGGGTTGCTAATGAGTTGTACAAGACAGGTCCAGATTTGATCATTAGAAGGTGTGTTCGTGAAGATGAGATGCCTGAAATTCTCAAGGCATGTCATGATGAACCTTGTGGCGGACACTTTGCAGATAAGAGGACAGCCTATAAGATCCTTAATTTAGGATATTATTAGCCATCCTTGTTTAAAGATGCTAAAGAGTATGTCAAAAGGTGTGACAGTTGCCAAAGGGTAGGGAAACCTTCTCCTTCAGGTGAAATGCCATTACAACCTCAGGTACACATTGAACCGTTTGAAAAATGGGCTTTGGATTTTGTAGGACCTATTAGTCCTCCATCAAGAAAAAAGAAATATATATTAGTTTGCACTGATTATGTTACTAAGTGGGTAGAAGCTAAACCATTACTTGTTGCTAATGAAGCATCTATAGTTACTTTTCTTTTTGAGGATATTTTTACTCGTTTTGGTGTCCCAAGGGAAATTGTTACGGATCAAGGAGCTCAATTTACATCAAGGCTAGTGGAGCAAATGATGGAGAAGTACAAAATCAGACATAGAAAATCTACTCCTTATCATCCACAAGCAAATGGTCAAGTGGAATCTACTAATAAGATCATTGAAGGAATCCTAACAAAGACTGTTCATTTACATAGAAGAGATTGGGTAGATAGGCTTCCTGAAGCCTTGTGCGCCTATAGAACTACATGGAGAAACACAACAGGCCATACTCCTTATGAGCTTGTTTATGGAAAGCAAGTTTTGTTTCCCATAGAGTTCCAGATTCAAACTTTCAAAATGGCAGTTCAACTAGGACTTGATTTAACGGAGGCACAAAAGCATAGATTGGAGCAGATTAATGAATTGGATGAGATCAGACAAGATGCAGTTCAGAAAACAAGTCTAGTCCAACAAAAAAGGACTAGATGGCATGACAAGTACATCAAGGAAAAGAAGTTCAAGGAAGGTGACTGGGCTCTCTTGTTTGATTCAAAGTTCAAGGATTTTCAAGGTAAATTCCAAACACATTGGCTTGGGCCACATGAAATTATAAGAATTTTTGACAATGGAGCAATAAAAATCAGGACAATAGATGAAGAAGAGGTCACTTTTCTTGTGAATGGTCATAGATTGAAGCTGTATCACAAACCACTCTCAAATAAAAATAGAAATAATTTGGCTTAAGAAGTTCCAAGGAGACAATGATGTGAAGTTAATGAAGAAGAGCCTCGCTTCTTCATCAACTTGATTAACTTTTCTGAAGCATTTCTCTTTTGAAAAAAAAATATATTAAAAAAAATAAAAAAAAATAAAAATAGAAACATGAAAACCAATCATTGATTGGCATGTTTATATAGAAAAGATAGGGTGAAAATTAGAGTCTCTCTGACACTCTAACTTTTCCCATTTTGTTTTTACAAGCAGCTGTTACAAAATCATAAGTTCAGATCCATAGTGCTTATGATCCATCTCATTTCATTTCACTCCATTCACTTATCCATCCATACTCCATTTCATTCATTTCATTCATATTATACTTCATTCCATGTTTCATTCATCTCATTCCATACTCCATCCATCTCATTTTCATGTCAAAATTCAAAGTTTGATGTCTTACTGTAAATGAATAAAACATGTCATGGATTGCAGGGCAGTTCTTATGTTCTTCCACTCCAGTTCATAAACTGAATCCATTTCATTTCATCAACCACTTCATACATATCATAACACATCATCCATCTCCATTGATATCATATAAAATTTCACCTATATTCACAAACCAAAACCACTCCACTCCATGACTAGGTTCTCTGCTGGTGTGCACATTCTCCAGAAGGAACAGACATTCTAATTGATCACTCTTTCCTGTTAAATGGAAGCCATACATTCCACACTACAACCTCAAGGTAATAAGTCACACATTAGAATTGCAACAAAATGATCCATGGGGATTCATGAATAAGAAAATCAAGAAGGGACTATGAAGACTCTTCCTCCAGAAAGGAGAACAAAGAAGACAAAGACTACAAAAATCAAATGAAAAGCAGAGGGTAACAAGTTTAGATTATAAATGGCATTTGGCAAAGCTAGCATATTTGCAGTTAAGGGGAATTGTTCAAAAGGCTGTTTTAATTATTTTTATTGATCAAGACCAATAAACTCTCCACAGACTTTGGATTAAAATCTCTCATTTCAAATTCCATATCCGATATCATTTAAGCGGTTAAAATGGTCGAGGTATTTGAATTCTTCACGTCTCTTAACCAAATCATTCAATGATGATTCTCTTTGTTGTTGTAAAAATCTCCGCCGTCTCTTCAATCATTAATTCGTTCCCTCCACCTCACTCCACTACTTCATTCCGTGACCACTGCCATCACTCCATTCTGTAGCCGGCATTTCATTCCGTAGACAGAGATATTCTTATCACCGAGAGCAGAGCAAAAGGATATCAGTTTGAATATCAAAGCATTATCACTGTAAACGCAGAGGTATAGCATTGAGCATTATCATTGTAAACGCAGAGCAGAGCAAAAGGGTAAACTCAGAGGTATAGCAGCGTGAGAATTTGAAGCCATTTGATTCCGTGGGCAGACAAAGTATCACTGTGGGCAGAGATTGAGCATTATCACTATAAACACAGAGGTATAGCAGAGAAGAATTTGAAGTCATTTTCCACCGAGAGACAGAGGTATAGCATTGAAGAATTTGAAGCCATTTTTTACCAAGAGACAGAGATATATCAGTATGGGAATTTGAAGCTATTTGCCACAGAGAGA
This sequence comes from Pinus albicaulis, assembly GCA_034641835.2. Lineage (NCBI taxonomy): Eukaryota > Viridiplantae > Streptophyta > Pinopsida > Pinales > Pinaceae > Pinus > Pinus albicaulis. The sequence goes on along the minus strand of CM076574.1, from coordinate 813,514,848 downwards.
CAGAAGTATAGTAGTGTGGAAAATTTGAAGCCATTTGTCACTGTCAAACAGAGGCATATCAGTCCAAAGTTCCATTTTCAACAGAGGCATATCAGCCCAAATTTTTGAAGCTGTTTTCATTGTCAATCAGAGGTATGTCATTCCGAAGTTTGAAGCCATTGTCATTAAGAACTTGAAGCCATTTCAATTCGAAGGTGAAAGTTATTGTTTCTGTGGGTAGAAGAGTGTTAATCTGAACATTGAAGAAACAATTATGGGTTTCATTGTAAGAACTAAACCAGTGGGTTCAAAATACTTAGAAGGCTACCCTCAATGCAAAGAAATGTTACAACAGATAGGATGGCTTCAATTTTTGGAGAAATTTAATGGCTTCCACAAGGAAGTCACTAAAACATTTGCAAGATCATTTCAAGGAACCGAAGTTGAAGTGGGGGATGTCAAATTTACTGTCACTGAAGTTTTCATTGCAGAGGCTACAGGGTTGCTCAGAACTGGAGAGAGATGGTTCAAAAACAGAGAATTCCACAATGAATCCTGGAAGCAAATTTTAAAATCACCAGGTATGGATGTCACTGTATTTAAGAAAGGAATTCCAAGTTCTGCATTGAAAAATAAATGGAGAAACATAATACTTCTTCTGCAAAAATTTATTACATGTGAGGGTAGATATGGTACATTTTATGTCTACCACATTAGACTGATAATGCATTTTTTGAGGGAAGACTTAAACCTACCCTATTTCTTGCTTCAAAGCTTGAAAAAGATGGATTCCTCTGTTCAAAGAAGGGTTCAATTTTTAGAGACAACTTTATATCATCATGGTTTGGTTAAAATTTTGATTGAACATCATTTAACCAAAACAAATGATACATGGGACAATTCCTTGACAAGAAATCATTTTGAAGAGCCAAAAGAGCCCTCACCTGAACCACAGCCTACAAAGAGAAGCAGGAAATGGAGGGCTTCAAAAGTTGAAACTGATAAAACAATCCAAGAAAGTAGTGAGGAAATCATTTCAGAGAAGTTGACTCAAATCAAGAGACAGCTTAAGGAAGAAAAGGTAATCAAGAAATCTGCCATGGAGAAAGGAGAGGGATCTTCTCAGCCTAGAAGAAGCCACATACTAAAGGGGAAACTAAGGAAAACTCAAATCAAACAAACAGGGGTGATTAATATAGAATATGAGGAAACATCCATTGAAGAAGATGTTAAAGAGGATTTTAATGAAGGAACCCCTGAAATTAACCCTGCTCAACAAGAAATTTATGACTATGTGGAAACTTTGGAAAGGAGAGCTTCAGAAAGCAGAGAGAGAACCCCTAGTCCTCCACTATCTGAAATAGATGTACTAAGAAGGGATAGGTATGAGTTGGAAATACTTAATAGACACATAAAAAATGAGAATGAAATTCTCAAGGATCAAGTCAAGCTCAAAACTGATATGAACTCAACCTTATCCCTACATATAGACAAAGTGGAAAAGACCAATGACAAGTTGAAGAAGAGGAACAAAAAGTTAATCAGGGCACTTACCAACCTAAGGTTCAAACTTGTTATCAGAAAACCCAGAAGACCTTTAGCTTCCAGACAAAGGAGAAGAAGAGGATTAGATGTTCTTGCAGAAGCCTCTGAGTTCATAGGATAATTTGCATGAGGACATGCAAAGAGACAGCAGTGGGGGTATGTTGAGCCTCAAAATTGTGCTTTCTTTCATTCCATTTTACCTCATTTTCCTTTGTCCATTGCTATCCTAGACCCACTTGATCAATGAATATAGTTAAAATTACTTCTAGAATGATTTACATGACTGACTTGCTAAGTTTTGTGATTTTTGCCATTGTAAAGCATTTTGACCGGAACTAGATGCAGAATGCAGACATTCCGTAGCTAACCGGCGATTCTGCAGCTGCCTTCACGTTTGAGTATGTTCTAGGTGGCCTCTCAAGAAAAACTGCATATGGGCATGATCCACGTCATGTCTACATGGTTCGTTGCTCATCATGGAGGAAGAAACGAATTCTGGGTATGGTTTTGGAACGTGGGAACACATTTAGGAAGGAAGACTTCTATTAGGTAATCGCTCACCAGATGTTCTTTTCTTCTTTCACGTGTGCCTTTGCGGCTACATGTTGGTTGATTCCGATAAGGAAAGAGGCTGCTGTTCCTGAAATTGTTGCAAGTCTTGTTATTTATGGCCTGTTATATAAACACTTCTGGGAAACCTAGAGCCAGCTAGATTTTGTTCTAGATTTTGCTTAGATCCCGTGGATACATTTCTCGAAGACGGCAGTGCCTCCCGGCCTGTAAGTTGTCTTAATGCAGCCGCCAAAGGTTGTTTGGAAAGCAAGGATTTGACTGGAGTTGATTCCGCGGGGGTGAGAGAGGCTCCGCCTCTTGCACGATTTCTATTTTATGTGGAATTTGGGATAAGTATTTAGTCGCTACATTTTTGGAAGCTGAATTTTTAGGGTTGCTTATATTAGTTACCTACATGGCCTATTCTAACTCTTCCAAAAGAAGAAGCTCTTCCAAAGGATTATAATGATGAATGGGAAATGGCTATAGTATTGTAGGGTTTAATTTTAGTCTCTTTTATTCACCATCACAGTTATACTTATGATAAGCACTCTTCCACAAGAAGAAACTCTTCCAAGAAATCTTTATACTGTCTTAAGTATGATTGTGATCTTGAACGTTTTAGTTGTGTGTTTTCACTAAGTACCATAGTTGTTCTTGCTCTTAAACGCTTGTCAAAAATATCATAATGATGGGTAGGAGATGGCTATGATATCTTAGTTTTTCATTTCTTTCAGTCTTTATGTTTGCATTTGCACTCAATTACACAGTTAGGATTGTTCTAAAAACTCTTCCAAAAGAAGGAACTCTTCCAAAATACCAATCATGATGGACAAACAGACTGTATAATTCCATAAAATAATGCATGATAGCTTAGATAGGATACTCTGGAGTTTAATTGCACTTAATTCATGCTCAGTTATTTTGTTTTAAGTTTGATAATGACTTGTAGTTTAACACTATTTTAGGCTAGTGACATTTTAGGTTCAGTTGTAGTTCAACTCATTGCATTTGCACTCCATATTCATTTGCCATTCACTGCATATTAGATTACTTCGGTTGTTAAACTTAACAAAACAACCTTCATTATTCACAAACCTCTTCTTGTTCTAAAATATGTAATTGATTCATAAACATATGAACAGAAGACAATATCATTTTAAGGCCTGAAGTACTTCTGCAACATCCTTATCATCTCACAAACAAACATTTCATCAAAAGACTATTTCAAAAATCTATAACCTTTGAGAGAAGTGTAGTGCTATAAAAATGAGTTGCAGAATAGAGTTAAGAACTAGATTTAGAGTAGAAGATCTTATGATGGTATCAATGTTTTACTCGAAACATACTTCAACAAATCTCTAATCAAGGACAAAATTTTGCATCATTATAAGTTAGTTGTTTAAACTATTTAGTTAGGAAGATTTGCATACTTAGTTGACCATGTTTCAAGCTCTCTCTCAAATGCCTTTGATGAAAGAATTTGACAAGTTTAGTTTGTGTTTTGAATCATTTGCTTAAAAGTCATTATCAAGCTTTGCTTTTTCTTATTCATAGTTTAGATTTAATTCTGTTTTTAATATTGCATTTGCATTTACCATTTGACATCAACCAATTAGGTTTCACTCTGTTTTTAATCATTAGCTTCCTTCCATTAGCTTTCTAGTCATTCTCCTTGTGAACATAAAACCACCAAAAGATCAAAAACATCATAAATCATCACAAAATACCAAAAACATCACAAAACACTACACACAACACATTAAGAAACAAACACCTAGGTACATACAGTACACTTCACTTCAGCAGTTTACCAACCCTGGTTGACAATTAAATGAGCTCAATTTAGGAGACTAGATTGAGACCAAACAAAGAACACACTAAACATAAGTGTTTACCAATATTATACCTCCTTATTAACCATGACAATCAATTTTATTTTGAGTTTTCAAAAAATACATCTCAGTCTAAAACAAGAGCTGATCGCACATATGCATGCAAACAATGGATAGTAATCCAAGCATTGAACAAGATCTAAGAGAGAAATTTAGAAGTCTGGAATACAAGAGAGAAAAGCAAATTAGGAAGTGGAATTCTCCCCAATGGATTTGTTAATTTTGTTATAGGGAATTATACTCGGTTGGACAAACAAGAAACCCTCTCGGGTTTTCTTGGAAACCCAAGATAGACACATCAATATATCTACTAGCCTAATGTTTAACCTATACAGTAATGCAAGATATATAATGAAATTGACAAAGTGATGATAAAGGATAACCTATTTGTATTCCCACATAGGTAAGTTGGAGGGTTCAATGTAGTTGAGAAGCTCTCCCAACTAACTCTAGAGGCTAATCCTACACACAAAGGAACACAAGGAAAACCTTCACAACATAGTATTATTGTAAATAAAAATAAATGAGCAGAAGGTCGAGAGAACCCTAGCTATGGCATCGACATGTGGCGGTGGTATGTTCATGGCGTTGTCGGCCCCGACTCAGTATCATCCTCCGCTCTCGCCATCAGTGTTATACTCTTCTCCTCTATTGGCGGATTACTGTTTCGATGCGAGTGTGTTTTTGGTCGTGAGTATTATTTTGTTTGGGGTTTCACCCTTGGTTTTGATTTTTATTACTTCTGTTGCTACCCCGTGAGCCCTAGGCTCGAAAATCGTGTTGTCTAGCTCCACTTGCCCTTACAACTCCTTGGTGAGTGGCTGGGGTTCCATGCCTTGACTCTCCTTTCTCTCTGCCCTTGGCGGTTCCTACTTCCCTCCGAGCATTATTTCTTGATGTTTTCCCCTCCTGGTTTCCTCTCGGCGAGCTTTCCTATCCTTCCTTATTTTCAGTAGTGAGGTCCCCTTATTTTTCGCAGGCATCTTCATGTGGGCTCATCTACCGACTGTCGCGAGCATCATCGGGTGGGCTCGCTTACATAAATGGGTATCTATGAGGAGGAGCTGGACTATTCACCTGACCTGTTGGAGGGTGTCCAGATTTGGGACAAGCGTCTGATGCATGAGATGGATGCCATGGAGGTGGGTGAGTCATCGACGTCTATGAACCTGCTTGCACAACCACCTCTGGTCACCGCTGTGGACTGTGTGGAACCATTTTAACATCATTTGGATTCTCCATCTTTTTCTATTCTATCCCCATCTATCTTGCGCCTTTGGGAACAACAAGAAAAAGAGACACTAGATGTTCTACCGAGCTCTGGTGTTGTTCTTGGACCTGATATCTCTCGAGTTGAGGATTTGGCATTCGCGGACCTAAATATTGGCAAGGAGGAGCTAAATTTTTAGTCGGTTAATACTCAGGCTTATTTTTCTCCCATTGCGGCCTCTGAATTTTTCGAGGGTATTCCCATTACTACACCTCCCTTAGATCCCATATCTTCAATTCTCACAATCTCGTAGCGCCGTGCAGAGATTCTCAAGGTTGCACTTAGCATAGCAACAAGAAAAATACCTGCTGCACTAAGAACCAAAACGACTACAACATCATCTTTGGTCAAGGAATCGGCATGACGGACATTGAGCATACTGCACAGACAGTTTTGGTGGGCAAGGTCAGGGGTAGGAATTATTCATTTTCCAGGCTCAAGATTTGGATGGAGGAGATTTGGGTCAGCTCATTGGAAAAACTTCCTGGTGTCTTGACCATGAACATGGGCTAGTTCGACCTCATATTCTCTCAAACAGCTATGGTGGAGTGGGTACTCTCCAAGTACTGGTACCTTGAGATGCATCTGGTTCTGTTGAAATGCTGGACTCCATTATTCGACCCAGATAAGGAGAAATCTGGGGCAGGTCCGATTTGGGTTTGACTTATTGGTCTTCCACTGCAATTCTAGAATGAAGACTCTCTTCGCATCATTAGGGAGGATCTTGTCCTTTATTTGGATCATGATCTCTCGTATATGGAGACAGGAAACATCTTTGTCGCCTGTATTTTGGTCTTCTTGGATACGCGGGAAGGGCTCTATAACAGTTACAACATTTTCTTCAATGACATGGTCAGATATCAGATGTTGGATTATGAAGGGGTTCCCTTCAGATGTCGTCATTTTCATGTGGTTGGTCATATTTACAAAGAATGCCCTCTTATGGGCACTGCGGCCCCACTCACCAAATCCGTCTTGCACATGGCTACTCAAGTTGATCCTATGTGCATTGTCTCTACTCTGGATGAGGATTGAATTGGCTCTTTCACTGTACCTATTGAGGGGCTGGGGACTTGGCCGATCACACAAGCTCGAATGCACAACCATGCGGTCTTCACCTCTCTGAAGGAGTCGACACCTATTCTGGGTACTTCTCTTGATCCTCCTCCTTGTTTCTCTATTATTACTTTTCCTCCCAAATTATCTATATGTAATGATATTCATCTCAATTTTTGCAAATTGAATTTTCTTTGTTGCCCTATTGCATCCGCCCCCTCGTCGATCCCCCCTCCATCCCTCTTACTTATGTTGTGACCTCCCCCCTAGTCATCTCAATGAATTTGATAGTCTCTCCTCCAGTCATCGCTATTTCCTTCACTCTTCCATCCACTCGATTTCCCATCCCTCTCTCAGCCTCGGCATGGACCCGGGCACCTCTTCTGTCAGACCTCGGGGTCGGCCATCTGCTATCACTAAGGCCATTAGGATGGCTAGCATGGAGATGGCTACATGCATGTAGTCTTCTATCATTCAGGTTCTTAGAGAAAGGAATTCTCGAGATTCGGTTCCCCCATGATCTGCCTTTCCAATAATTGCAAGGGTTTAGCCAGCCCGGATAAAAAAATTGGCTCTCAGGCGACTTCTTCAAATTAATCGTGTTGATGTGATTTTTTTACAACAAACTTTGGGGGACGGTTTATCGATTACTAAAATTTTATCTGCACTCCTCTCGGACTGGTCCTTTGAGACCATTGACGCCTATGATAGATCTGGGGGATGCACCTTGGGTATCAACAACAAAACCATCTATGTTCTAAGCTGGTGGGGAAGGGAAGGAACCATTGGGGCTGATGTTATCACTAGAAATTATAATCTTTCTATTTCCTTGATCAATGTTTATGGCCCCTGTCAGTATCGAGAGGAATTTTGGGATTCCTCGTTGAGTAGCTCTATTTTTCATCAGAACAACATCATTTTGGGAGGAGATCTAAACTTCTCTATTGGACTCTCAGAATCTTGGGGGCCGCGGGCCATTCCTAACTCCATTTCGGAGTACTTTGCCAATAATTTGGAGATGGTTTATTTATTATATTTAGAGCTACCTAAGAAGACACCTACTTGGAGACACAAGCACATTGAGGTTGCAGCCCTGGCCCGGAGACTGTACCGTTTCCTCATTAATATGCCCCTGCTAAATTAATTTTCCAAAGCCAGAAAATGGGTGGGCTCGGGTGGCACCTCGGATCACTCAGCGATCTACTTTGAGTTTCTAGTTGGTGAACAGAAGCCCCCGGCTCCTTTCAAATTCAATGCGGGATGGCTTCTTAAACCTGAATTCCACTCTTTGGCCACTAATGAGTGGTAGCACTGTGCTCAGTACCTTAATCGAGAACCTTCTAGAGTCCTCAATGACAATCTTAAATGCATCAAATCCAATACCATCGGCTAGGCAAGGAGAAAAAGGATATTGGAGGACGAGGAACTTAATTGGACAGAACTAGAGATTGCACAACTTACTGGTCTGGATTATTTGGGATTCCAATCAGTGGAATCAAAAGACCGACTTATTGCTTTGGAATCCACTAGAGCCACTATTCTTAGGAAAAGGAAGGAGGAATGGCGATTGAAGAGCAGAGCCATTTGGTTAAAATTCGGGGATGAAAACACTAATTTTTTCCAACAAAGCACTAAAGGAAGGCAGGTTATCAATATTATTTGGGAAACCACTGATCATTCAGGTCATGTGGCCAATACTCATGCACAGTTCACTGACATGGGTATTCATCACTTCTCCAATCTATACAGAGCCCCAAACAATGTAAACTTTCTGGATATTATGCATATTTCTCATACTCTTCACAGGTTTGTTGAGGAGGAGCAATTGGAGGAACTAAATGCATCGGTTATGTTGGGGGAAATTGAAGGGGTGTTAAAATGGTTCAATAAGAACAAAATTCCAAGGCCGGATGGCTGGTCCATTGAATTCTACCTATCGTTTTTTGAACTGATTGGTAAGGACCTCCTACATGTTATTGAAGACAGCAAAACCACTGGCAGAATTTATGATGGATTTAACACCACCTTCATTGCTTTGATTCCCAAAGTGGATTTCCCCACAAATTTCCATGACTTCAAACCAATTTCTCTCTGCAACTGTATTTATAATATTATTTCAAATATAATTGCCAACCGCATCAAGCCCATTCTCTCTCAACACATTGCCAAGGAACAATTTGCATTCCTCCACCATCGACAGGTCCATGAAGCTATCGGCACTACACAAGAGGCCCTGCATTCCATTAAAACTAAAAGGCTCAAGGGAACCATTCTCAAAATTTATCTGGCGAAAGCCTTTGACCATGTAAATTGGAATTATTTTCACCTCATTCTCATCTAGATAGGTTTCCCCCATTATTTTACTAATTGGATTATAGGTTGCATTGTGAATGCAACTTTCAGTATACTTTTCAATGGTGTTGCCTCTAATTTTTTCCATGCAAAGAGAGGTTTGAGGCAAGGATTCCCCCTCTCTCCTCTCCTCTTCCTCCCCATAATGGAAGGCCTCTCCTCCCTTATGAATCAAGCTAAATCAGAGGGATCCATTCATGGAATTCATTTAAATGAATTTATTCAACTGACCCATTTATTATTTGTTGATGATGTTATTATATTTCTGGATGGCTCTTGTTAGGAAAATCTCAATTTTTCAATATCTTGAATATTTTTTTCAAAGCCTCAGCTAAAAACCACGTTATATGTATATTGCATTAAGTCAATAATATGAAACAATACAATGCTTCTATCAGACTTGAGAGCTCTCTGCATTATCTTTGATTGTCTCACTCTGATCCAAGAAATTTTGGCCCAATACTTAACCAATTTATTTCCTTTGGATGCTTAGCCTTGTTTGTGCAATCCCTAGGGAAATTGATCCCATATTAATTAGGAAATTCCCAATAATTAATTATGAAATACATCCAAGGCACCCTTCGGACCTCATGCATGACCTGTACAATTTTCTAATTATAAAACTGATAGTATACTTCCCTTTAGCTCCAATCTCAATTGGGTCTTCCTCAGAACTGGCATGCAAAACTATATATAGAGAATATTGAGTTATCTAATTGATCACTTCATGTGAATTAAATCATATTGAATTCACTATACCTCTCACTAGCTCCTCCATCAGTTAGAACTAGTTAAACTGATTTTAACTCAAATAATTAAGTTCAATAATTACAACAAAAAATAAATTGTAACTCAACCCCATAAAACTTAAATCGAACTCTACTTACCTCTCATTTTACCCTCAACTCGGATTGACTGAGCTAAATAAGTCTTCCCAACTCATTTAACTCGTACAAGGTGTCATGTGATATGTATTGCAATTTCCTTGTGATTTAATTAAGGAAAAATTAAATTAGAAGTCTCTTCTTGTTTCCAATTTCAACAAAGGCCTCTACTGGGGTTGAAGGTTTTCAAAAGAGAGCCATTAAGAAGGATAGAAAATACATGGGTGGATATTAGAGAAGAACCCCACCTGATCCATCTTGGGTCAAAACCATAGGCTTTCAAAATACTCAAGAGATAAGGCCAGCTAAGGTGGTCATAGGCCTTGGATAGGTCTAGTTTGATCATCATACCAGGGATTTTTGAGCTTCTTGAGAGAATGGAAAACTTCCTGAGATGTAATAATCCCATGAAAAATCTAATGAAATTAAACAAACCTAGTTTGGTTAGGGGATATTAACTTGGGAAGAATGGGTTTAAGTCATTTAACCATAATAGTGTTAATGATTTTGTAAATAACATTACATAATTTTAAAGGTATGAATGCACTAGGATATTTAGAATGTTGCAATTTAGGAATTAGAGAAAGGAAGGTGGAGTTAAGACCGAGATTTACCTTTTGCATTATTTCTGATTCCTCCACCATGTCCAATATGTCTTTCCCTATGAAGTGGTAGGCTCCTTGAAATAATTTTGCGGTAAATCCATCCAGCCCTGGTTCTTTGTTTCTGTCCATATTCTTTACCACCTATTCCACCTCTTGAAGGGAAATCACGCTCATCAATGCCAAATTATGCTCTCGATTAACCAATTTAGGAATATTCCTATTGATTCATTGGATTTCCCCTATTCTGTCAAGTACATGCTCTGAGAAAAGAGAATGGAAGTGGTCTACCAAAATATCTTCCATCTCTTTATACTAGGTAATGCAATTTACTACCTCATTTTTTAGAGAAAATATGTGATTTTGATGTCGGTGTTTAATCATCACCTTATGGAATAATCTTATATTTTTTTCTCCTTACCGAAGCCATTGGATGCTTGATTTATGTTTCCATAAAATCTCCTCTTGTATCCTTCTCTCCTCAATTTCATTCAACACCTCGCCTTCTTCTACAACAATCCCCTTTGTTCGACCGAAATTTATCATGCACTACTGTATCTCTTGAATTATGTCTTGTAGGTTTCACTAATCAACAATGATGTTCCCAAATGTAGTATTGTTCCAAAGTTTTATTTGTTGTTTGAGGTCCTTCAGCTTAAGTTGAAAGGTATGCATATGGTTCCTTCCTTGCACTATGCTTGCTTTCCACAATGTCTCCATTTTCCCTAAAAAATAAGGATCCCTAAGCCAAAAGGATTCAAATATGCATGGCCTATTTGGAGGGGATATCTTTAGGTATTTTAATCGACAAATGGTCCAAACCAGAGCATGGAAGGACTGAGGCTTCAAAAAAAATATCCCTACTTAAAAATTTTTCTGACATAAGGAACCTATACAATTAGGACGGTACTTGATGTTTACCTCCTCGATGGTTATTCCAAGTGAATATCGCATTTTTGGTTGGATATCCCCAAGTTTCATGTCTGTAATCAGATCCTTGATCATCTCCATTTCTAGATCTGGATGACTTATGCCAACCTTTTCCTCATCGAGGGATGTGATGATATTTAAATATCCTCCTATGATCCACAATTTCTCTAATCGAAGACTCCGTATATTTCCTGCATTTAGCAGGAAAAATGGTTTTTCTCTTAAACATGGGGTCCATAAAAGACCAATATCATAACCCAGTCTCGGGTTCCTATGTGTCTGAATCTCCCTATGAGGATTTTTGGGAGGCTAACCAAATCATCGAACATTATTTCATTTGGGTTCCAAAGGATTGTGATGCCTCTAGTGCTTCCTCTTGCATCCAGAGACATGACTTCGTAGTGAAGCTTGAGCCTGCTAACAATTTCTCTCATTCGAGCTTCTGACACCTTTGTTTCTTCAATCATCATAATACACAACCTCCATTGCTTGATTCTTTCTTTGAGATACCCTTGTTTACCTTAGATATTGAGGCCCCTTACATTAAAGGATATTATTTTCATTTGTAATATTTTTTATTTTTTGGAACACCACCCAGAGCAGTACCACTCGCCTTGAAATCACTAGAAGATTTCCTACCATATGTATTGATTCTTGCATCCTCCTTAATACTTTTCTCTTTCCATTTTTTGCTTGCGGGCCTAGATTTGAGCCATTTCCCGACTGGGAACCAGAGACTCCTTATTGATATGTCGATTCTTGTCTCTGTTGGGCTTGGAAATTTGGGAATTTGGGAATTTTTCTCAGTAAAGCTTCTTTTATTCTTCTGATATAAATATTTCATCCAAGTTAATCCATTCATTCAGTAACCTTTTTAGCACTATTTCCTTTGTGCTAAGTTATTATCTTGTTCCATCTACCTCTGTGGTTTCGTAGTTTGTCATTACCTCTTCTTCTTCTTGATCTTTGGGATCATCTTGCGCCTTTATTTTAGGTTTAATTCTTCCTTTATGAGGTACCATTACTCCTTCCGTTGTTCCCATTTTAACATGATCACTTGGGATTTCACTTACCTCCGCAAGGGATTCATATTTTTTGTTGTTAGGTAAGCTCTTGGTCTAGGAATCCTGGAAATTTGATGGTGGAGCATTAGGGATTTTTTGTTTGTTAATCGCCGACTAAAAACCATCCTTTTCTTCCTAGGACTTGACCTCTTCCTTTTTGACATATTTCTCATTTGTAGAAATTTTATTTAGCGGAAAATCTCTGAATAGATGACCATATTCATGGAACTTTCGACATATGAAGGGTACATGCTCGTAATCTAGCGGTTGCTGCCAAAATTCATCTTGATACTCCAATTCAATAAATTATGGGATAGGTTCAATGATATTCATATAGACAGATATCCTTTCATAAGATGTGTAGCACCCTCTCTTTGTGGAATAAGCCACTTTTATAAATCGACCAATGGTATTTCCAATCCCCTCTAATATTTAGGGATCCTAGAAATCCACAATATGGGAGAATAGGTGAACCCAGATAGAGATTGCCATGAAATTTTCTTGATCTGGGTTGTAGGATTCCTCACAAAATCTCATATATAATCCTACATTATAAAAGAAATACAACCCATTTTCAAATACCTTGGGCCTTGTCCTCCAGGCTGGTAAAAAAAAATTGAGGAAAATCCTCTAGCTCCAAGATTTAGATTTATACGGCCCTTTGGTTTCCATTTCAGATGGATCCATTTGATCAAGTCTTTCTCTATGATCAGATGCTCAAATTTAGGCTCAAAAACAAAATTTCTCAGAATCTCTCTAAACCTAAATGATCGAATAGATCTCGTCACCCTAATTCTGGTGCACTTCGTTTCATCGAAAACCGACTCTGTATGTGAAAGTTAGAGACTGATTTCCATTTTCTCAAACTGTTAAAATTTGTACAGAGTTGACAGGATGATGACTAGGTAGCCCAGTCATTAAAAATACTATTCCTTGGAATATTCCCATAATATTCCTCTAGTTGGTCAAATCAGGTCTTTCCAAGTGTCAACTGGTGGTTGGTTGAAAGTTTGGTTCGTTGTTGCAATTTGATTGATGTTGGAATGGGCCAATGGGAAGAGAACACGTGGCTAGCCTGGAGGCCACCACGTGCCCCCTCCCAAAGGCTAAAATATGGATATGTCAAAGGTAGAAGTCATATATAGATATTGAAAAAAAATTATTACGAAGGCCATTCAGAGGTCGGGGTCGACCCTGCAACCTCCCCCACACAAGCGCAACAACATATTGTTAGACCACGACAATGATTCTTAACATATAACAAACTTTGCATGTATTTGTTTAACCAAAAATTTATGGCGAGGGTAAGCGAGGCCAGCCCCTTGCCATAGGACCACTACCCGTGACCACGATGGGAGCTCCAACAAATGCGTGAGGTTTAAAACTTTAAAACGTGCTTAATTATAACTAGCCCATATTATTAGCGCTAAGCCACACTTTAATGCAGATTTGTAAAACGCACCATTAGCGTGCTAAACCTCAATTAACTACCACTTAAACTCTATTTATCATTAATGAATCCGAAATTTAATAGCGGATTAAGTTGGCAGAGTCCACCAATTTCGGCAGGAACTCCAAATTTGGTGGAGTTAACTGGAGTTGCTCCAGATTTAGAGGAGTTTTCCTAGGAAAATTTGAAGAAGCCATAACTTGAGAAAATTTTGACCAAATTGGGCTCAGAAAGAGTATATCCTAGCATTTTTGGATATTCTGAGCAGATTGGTGCAAGTTTCAGAGGTAGAGGATCACTCCTGGAAGTGATTTTTCCAACTTGAATATTCAATATGCCCAGGACCACCAAGAGAGGAGGCCATATCTGCTTCACCTGAAAACCAAATGAAGAGCCAGAAAAGGCTACTAAGGGGTTTTTGGATGTTGAAAAACCATTGGTAATGTAATATCCCAAAAGGGAGAATGCAGTAATACAAAAACACAATAATTGAAACTGCAGGAAAGTAAACATTTAATCTAAATACACGATAAAATAGACAGAAATAGTTGAGCCATTTTATTAATATGGAGGTGTATAGAAAGTACAACAGTGATCAAAATATGAGACACTCAATCCAAAGAGATGGCCTAGAATGACCCTGAAATGATCCCACAAGAGGGACTGCGTAACTGCTGGACTGTTGGAAGGAATACTGCGTTGTCCCTGCTGCAAATGTTGAGACTGCAACTGTTGGAAAAATATAAAAGTGTAGATCTGGCAGTGCCGGAGCTCAGATGATGCTGGGATTTTAGATCCGGGCTCTATAATGAATAACCAAGATAACCTAGAAATGAATTTCTAGATATAGCAATCTAGGAAAATCACCCTCTTAGAGTTTGCCCATATACACTGTTGGGTATGAAGATCTGAAGCATAATTTGAAGAATGATGGCTGCAATCTGGTGAACAATCAGATATATTCTTGAAGGGTTGATCCCTTCACTAGATCCTCAAGCTAGAAGATCAAGATCTAGCTTATCTTTCCTCCTCCACTAAATGTGGTTACTGAATACTCAAAAACTTTAGAAAACTTTTTTGTCAAGTAGGGATAGGCTCAAGCCTGCTGCTAGATGATGCAAATCAACTCAATAATGATGGAAACAATGAATACAAGGTGAGGATATGGTCCCTCATAGGATTTCCATCTGAAATACTGGAAACTTCCTTCCTCCTTCAGATCTACAAGACTGGATTGCGCAATCCTTGAGGAGAATGCTGTTGCATGGAGGTAAAATACAACGGCCTGAATTTCGGATATATATTTTTTCTCCTGAAAGGCTTAACATGAAGAACAAGGTGAAAGGATGAACCCTCCACCGGCTTCCTAGTTGAAGTGTTAGAAACAACTACCACCTCGCAAACCCTCAAGAAAGAATGCATTATTCCTAAAGTTGTATGTGCATATGAGAGTGGCTGAAAGTGGCACCAATGCCTAATGATGAATAGAGCTCAATAGAAACCTTCCCAGAGTAGGCATTCGAAGTCCCCTGTGGGTAAGGCTTGGATTTCCGCTCAGAAACACCCATGTGCTAAACAACACAACAGACTTAGCTAAACAACATAAGTGTGCATAGAAATGTCAAATGAAAAATATAGATCTAAACATATGAGAGATAATAATACAAATTCTCCCTTCTACTGTTCCTTCATCTTCATTATATAGAATTTGAGCCTTCCATAGCCTAGGCCCACCTCATAACTACGCTTCCTATGTGGCCACTAGCCTCCATGAAGATTGCGTTGTCTCTCCATGATCTCCATCATGTTTTGCATTTAATGCCCACTCTCTCCATCATGCGTGCATTAGATGCACCACTTCCTCCACTATCTCATCATAAGTACTTTATGATATTACATTGAATGCACTATATTGATTGACCTCTCCAAAAGATCCTCATAATTTTACATTAAAGGAAAATTTGCTACACTACTACATAATGTAGATATAGATCTAAAATATCCACATACACACATCAAAGTGGATTTTATTCATATTTGGGGTTTTTGGGTCCCTCCACCCTCTTATTTACTTAATTAATTATGAAAATTAAGAACTCTAATATTCCAATTATATTGTGGAAAATTGGAATATTCTGAGTCATCCCGCAAAAATTTGCTTATCCTCAAATGGCTGTAAAAGTGGGTCTTACACCAAACATCCTCCCTCCAATGACATCCTCAGATAGAAGGCCTCCCCATCTGTCAGAATGTGTCATGCATGTCCAACTCCCAAGCTGCCTCTCTAGAATGTCTAGAATGGCCTCCAACTGAAAATTTAGATACACTTCCTCATCAATGAATCTCCAAGTGGAAACCATATGATGTCCAAAGATCTCCTCTATAGATGAGATACATGAAATGAAGTGGTTTCTTCCCAAAGTGGAAAGTCCCAACTCATTAACTATCTCTCCAACCCATGATACATAGAGTAGATTGCATCCACCAATGATCTCATCATTAGCCCTGTTGGCCATGTAGGAACCAAACATAACATCAACATAGTGAAAAAAAAGAAGTAGAGACATATGGATGAGCATGAAGAATGTCAAACCATATTCTCCCAATAACAACCACCGCAAAAAAGCCTTATGCTTCCATGCTAGATCATCAGGAAAAAAATTAAGAGAGCCAAACTCTCTCAATAGAAATAGCACGGAAATGCATCTTGCTTCCCCATCACATCGTCATTATAACAAGTACAATGACCATAATCCCCTAATAGAAGCCAATGCTGTAAGGCCTCCTGTTGCCATCCTCCATCAATGTCATGCAATGTATGGGGTGAAATCATCCCATACTCTTCCAAGAGTAACCAAAGCAAAAACGATTCTTGCTACCTCCTTACATCATCATGATGCAAGTCACAGAGCAACAAGATACTAATGGACATGTGGAATGTCTCATCAGAATAATAAAAATAAGCTCCCTTCTGGCACATCATGTGAGAGTTATGTTTTGTCCCAAACCCAAATACATACATGAACATGAGATATACCCCAAACAGAAATACATGTAAAGACGTGAGACATATCCCAAACAGGAGAAAATACATGGACATAAGATACATCATGAGATTTCAAAACTCTCTCATCAACAACTAGCGTAGCCATGCCTTATGTTGCTGCATGTCATCAGTGATATACTTGGCATGGACCACACAAGTATGAGTTGTTGGGTAGTATCCATACTCACCCAAAAACAACCAGCACAACCATGCTTCTTGATGCCCGGTATCATAGATCTTCAGGAAGGTAGGGAACCTCTTGCTCCTCATCCAGATCCATTCATCCCAATGTGGATGATGAATCATGCCAAGCTCAATCTTGGTATCCTCCCAATGTAGAATACCAACATCCTCCATATGAATAGCTTTGCACTCCATGAAATGTTGAAGTGCACCTCCATTGAGATCTCTCCCCGTGACATCCCCTTGACAATGGAAAGTACTCTCCATCACAAGAATTCTACCATTTATCATATGTACCTCTAGTGCTTCATGAGTGAAGATACCTTCATAATGCTCCAAGAATAATGGGGCCCTATTCTCATCACTGATGCTAAGTGAAAATGATGTAGATCTGCATGGTGATACATGTGCTATCTCATGGCCATATACAATGCTAAACTCATAGTCTGGCACTGTACTGAATAGGATTGTGCTCCTCCCATCTTTTGCAAATCCAAACTTCAACAAAAATTGTTGGGTGTAGCTCAACCATGAAAAAATGGGATAGCAATACATATTCTCCTTGATCAAATCAAGGGTCCTCTATGCAATGATAATTTTCTGCTCCAAATCAGCAAGGTTCTCTAATCCTTGGTTATGCACTTGCCATGATGGCATGGTCTCACAAATCTCAATATGAGGTATTGAAATAATATGAGATGAAATTATGTGCAAACCTTGGATAAGGTGAATCTCGGGAACATCTTGCACATCTGCAAGAGTTCCTCCAACCGGTAAAATGGTCTCTCTAACTACTGGTACTGATGATGGATTCTCTTCTACTGTACCAGCGCTGGTATCTACCTCCTCCTCCTCATGAATATCATGAATCATGCATGGGGATCCTAATGTCAAGAGCTTAAGACCATATTGAAAATATGCAAGTGTTCCCCCTCTTGATGTGAGTACATCTGCAGCTGGTGGTGGTGGTAGAGGCTCCTCCTGCTGAGTGATAATGAGGACATCATCCTTGGGCTCTTCATGTACTATCTCTTTAATGATGGGAGATGTCACTTTATTAGTATGAATCTTTTGTCAAAGTGTACGAAAAAAGACCACTTTATCTATGCATAAAAAATAGCCCTAACATCAAATATGGCTGCCAATATCTTCAAATCTACAGTTAGTTGATCAAGACAAATGTTGCACAAATCCAGATCTATGCATAAAAAGATATTAAGCAGTGAAAATAAAGTTTTGCTCCATGCATCCAATAGACAAGACAAGAACAATATTTTTGAAAGAATTTTTATATTAAGGGCACCTAAGAGGAAAACAAGAAATGTGTTTCCAATTCTCCTCAATGGGATGGGTTCTTGAAAGTCCTCGGTGCTTCGGATCTAGTGTTCTCTCTCTTGTTGGTGTAGAAATCCCAGTTAAACTTCCTAGAACTCAAAGGGAGCTCACAAAGCAAATAATGGAGAATGTGACGATGATAATGGCTCAAAGTCAGACCAAGAGTATAGATCCAGAGTGATCTAATAGGCAACAAAAGGTGAAAAATGAATGGGAAAACCCTTGTATTTATAACAAAATATTGGGTAATTCTAGATCTTGGTGCATGATTAAAATAATATTAACCAGATCTAGATCCACCTTTTATGGAATATTTTATTATATTTGTTGGAGGGAAAAAGTATTTGACTTGGGTCAAATCCCTTTATTTGTAAATAATAAATAAATAAATGATTTATTATTATTTTTAAGGAAGAGGTTAAATGATAATTAAATAAATAATGATTTATTTAATTATTTATAAATGATTTAGTCATATTTAACAAGGAATGTTATTTAAATAAGATTTAAATAATTATTCCTAGAAAATAATAAGATAAATAAGGATTTATCTAATTAATTTCCTTGTTTTGGGTTAAATATGACCCAGAATAATTATTTGTAAATAATAAATAAATAAATGATTTATTTATTATTTTAAGGAAGTGGTTGAATGATAATTAAATAAATAATGATTTATTTAATTATTTATAAATTATTTAGTCATATTTAACAAGGAATATTATTTAAATAAGATTTAAATAATTATTCCTAGAAAATAATAAGATAAATAAGGATTTATCTAATTAATTTCCTTGTTTTGGGTTAAATATGACCCGGAATAATAATTAAATTATTGTTTAATTAATTATTCCATGAGGAAAATCAAAAAAATATAGATTTGTTTAATATTTCCTTTTGGGGTTTCCTGTTTAGACCATAAACAACTTAATAAATGTGTTTTATTAAGTTATTTTACATAGTGAAAGCAATTTTACTTAGGGTAAAATTGGTCTTACATGGTGTACTTGGGTCCATCTAATAATAATAGGTTAGATGACCAAAAAATGGTGTAACAGATTGCCCCCCAGCGTGCGAGTGTTAGGAGCAAATCGTATGACCGAAGTACGTTGTAAGAACTCAATCACCAGACATCAAAAGGGAAGTCAGAGAGAGAAATGTAAGGTAGTCTAAGGTGCTAAAGAACTAGACCCGGAGGAGACGAGACTTACAGGTGTGATAAGTCTCTGTTTATGAGATGGTACCTGTGCTAAAGGCGGCGGGGGAGGCATACCTATGCCCGCTGAGACAAAGTACAAAAGAATAAAGCATCCAGTAAACAAGGAACAGAACTACAAAGTACATACGGGCATAAATAAAATGTGATAAAGATATAATGAGGAATCCCCACATACATGCCGTGCTTGGGATAACAGCCAACAGACTTATACAATAATATCCCTCGAGTACATGAGATACAAATACAACCCAAACGCCCCCTATACATGGGGACCCCTATACATGGGAAAGGGCTCGCAAAATCTAACTGATACATGCAAATCAAAGAGGCGTTGCAAGCGGTTAACGCCGACATCATCAAATATATGGAGCTGCATCAAAGGCTGCAATGAAGAGGTCATCCCAGCATGTGGGGGGCTACCTGCAGGGCCACCCCCTCATGAGGGTTGATACATCTCACACACACCTGGGAATCACCAATATCTGCTACTGCATCGCTGGACCATCAAGTATACGGATCTTGATCATGCTGAAAGGAGCTGAAGGTGAGAAACAACCAAGTCAAAAGACGATAAGTAGTCCCTTTTCCTGATTCGGGGCGCCGAACAAGAGTGGAATTTGGAACCAAGGTACACTGCCCTCTAGACTTGTCTTCTAGAATGGATGAGCTAATGTCGACAGAAGGAGGTCTACCATAAGTGAGGCAATAAGGAATCCTCAACTAAGGCACGAGAGAAAATAGTAGAGCGACTGACAGACTGACACTAATGATGATAATGAAGTAGGGGATACTGAGTAGCAAATGGACGACTTCCCTTGTTAAAGCATAAAGGGCATGGATGACTTGGTAGTGACTGACACAATATCATGAGGGATAGGGGACAATGGGACTGAAGGCCATAATGTGTGACACGAGAGAGGGACCAAGCAAGGAAGGATGGAGGACTATAGCGAGGTACAAAGGGACTCAGGATAGACTCCATGAATGCGATGATGACTCAACTCGGATGCTCTAAACAAGGGCGACTCGATGGTGCTGCCACATAGTAAAGTTCCAATGGGGGACCATGAAAACATGAGTACAAGATGGTAACTCATGACAAAAATCAACACGAACAAGGACAAGTATGGAGGCAAAGTGGTGGCTCAAGTACACGTGTTGTAAGCGAGGAAATCTGATTTTGAGGAGAGGTGAAGAGACCCTTCTTGGGTAAAATGTGTCCTAGTGAAGTATCAAGGTACTAAAAACTAACAGGTACCCAGATCTCATGATCAGGCCAGGTCGCACTTTTTGGGGTCTGTTCTACAACCTAGGTAGCAGGTACTGGGCAGAAAACTGCGACCTGTCCCAGGAAATGACCTGAAAAGTGTGACCTGTTAGAGAAAGGGGGTTTCAGTGTTGTTTTTGGATGAGATCTGGGATTTGTATGGTTGAGGGGCATAGGTGCCCCCAAGCATGTTGTGGTCATGCCAAAATGTATTTAGAAAAAGGGGGATCTAAACACATTTTAATGATATGGTGCGCCATTTGTTTTCATTATGGTTATGCAGTTTGAGAAAGGAAATGGAGGATTACCAATCTCTTTTAGTACTGCATATATGAATCAAATGGACTTTAAGTTTCTGGGTTGGCATACCTAGTCCCAAAAAGAGGATTTGGAGATAATGAAATGATGCTCTCTTAGAAAACCTATAGGTTGGTCAACAAAAATGTCTAAAAGACTGGGTTGCTGATTTAAGATGAAGGAACGATAAGGGGTATCATCCCTAGAGTGATCTGAAGTGATATGGGAATCTAGAGTTTCTTCTAAATGTGGAATAATAATGGTACTAAAGTTGGCACGACTAGATACACTAGGAGAGTTGTGGAGAATTGCTTCTCTTGGTCTCTCAAATGTGGGTGCCCCCTTACCCAAACATTGGGTTTCAATGTAATGGCCACAAGGTGTATGTGGTTTGAATGCATGGGTTCGATGTAAGGGGGAATAGATAAAGTCAGGGGTTGTGATTTCTTCCATAATGTCATCATCGTGATAGAAGATGGGGTGACTGGTGGAAGAAAGACCACCTAACGCGGCGAAGCTACCTAACTCATCATCACGAGAAGAGAGGGTCACATGCACATTGTCACAAGGGGTGACATAAGAGTAAGCAGATAAAGGATCTGCCGATGTTGAGCCCATGGTGATCGTTGAAGGGAGGTCAAGCGCAACATCAGGGGAAGTCTCCAGAGGACTTCCACCAAGGGTCTCATGGATGATGATAGGTAGAAAATGGGGGCAGCAGGCTTTGTCATCTTGACATCGGGAGGGGGAATGTCAATGGGAGCAGGTAAATCCTCAAGCTAACCTGAAGCATATTGTGTAAGTATGGGAGAGGCGGATTGATTTTGTTCAATCTCGTACTCTCGAATTACCTCTAAAGAGGCGCGGTAATGCGTCAAGTGGGGACAATGGTGGGAATAATGGCCATGGACACCACACAGAGCACAGGTTTTGTTGGTGTGAATAGTATTTGGGTTCTTGGCTGTGGTCAAGGAAGAAACAGAGGTTTCAGGGACCGTAGACTCAGGAAACACGACTTTAACCATGGGTTTAATACAGGGCAAATCGGGACAAGTATGGGTGGCATGACCGATGACATCACATAAGGTGCAAGGCTTTGCGGGCAAAGTAGGGGCAAGGTCATTTAGGGTGGCCTTGTCTTTGGATGCCCCCTTGCGAGCTTTACCTTTTTTTCCGTATCGTCAAGCAACAGAGAAGGATCCCCCGTTGAGGTTTTGGTGGCACCGTAGCATGGAAGAAGTTAGGAACCGGCTGAACCTAAGGTCAAAGCAAGGCGCGCTTTGGGCTGAACCGGTGGGGATAAAGGCCGCAGGGTCAAGGTACTGTGACGGTATTCCTGTGGTCAACTGGGAGGGAAAGGGTGGCCATGATGGGGACTAAATAGAATCTGGGAGGGGGAGCAAGGAAGGGTATCTGACCAACGGGGTAATGGCCAGGAGGGATGGCGCCAAGATGGTTGAGACTTGGGGGAACAGACCCATGAGGGTAGAGAGGCTTATGGGTACCAGCTGTAGGGGAAGGACTAGAAGGAAGAGGTTTGGTTGGTAGGGGCGAAGGGCTAGGAGCAGGTTGCGGCGGGCGAGGTTGAGGTTGTTGACTAGCTGAAGCGGGCCGCTTGAGGTCGGCCCGAGACAATTACATCATGCAAAAATTCGCTGAGCTGGGATCAGAGACAAGAGGAGGAGGAAGACCAGGAAAGGTTCCAAGCAAGGAGGAGTCTTTGTAGATGCTGGGGGAGACACTAGTCAAAGAATCGATGGTTTTCTTATTGGCTATAGAAGAGATGATCGACTCAGGGGAGGTCTGAGATTTTGGCTCATGATATGTCAACTGGTCAATAGTGACTATCTTTCCATTATGAGGGAAAAACATCTTGTGATGAACCGCAGATGGAACAGTGGACAAGGCATAGGTGTAGCTACGCCCCAAAAGAATGTTATAATCAAGAGGGGCGTCGATGACTTCAACGTCAACACAAACCATCTTGCCCGCAAGAGTGATAGGACAATTACAGAAGAGGCCAATGGGCTAGGAGCCATGGCCATCTCAGGCACGAAGGGTGATGGTGGAAAGGGTCAGCTTAGGAGATCCGAGTTGTTTTCAAATGGAAGTAGACATCACATAGGTAGATGCCCCCTCATCAATAATACACCGAGCTACGTTAGCGTTCTGGATTTTGACTGGGATTTGGAAAGCAATGGAAGCAGAAAGAGAAGGATGATCTGATTGGTGGGCGTAAAAAACAATCAATTGGTCATCAGCAGGATCTACAGTGCCCATGGTAGATAGTAGAGCCTTCTTTTGAGAAGGACATGACTGGAGGAGTTCCTGTGCTGAAATGGCAGCAGGAGACTGCACCAAATCATCTACTATGCTATACGAATGAGTGTACTTCGGGACTGGGTATGCAACATTTCGACGTAATGGCCTTATAGGAACCCCGGCATGAACCCTCAACTTTGGGCCGAGGGATATGCAGGGGACTTAGATGTCGGTCGAGGCCTGGTAGAACCTAAAATCGGTGATTTGGGGATATCAGAGTGAGGTTCGTGGGGTACCACCCAGGACTGAGTTTGAAGGTTAAGGTCGATAGGTAAAGGTTGATCAAAGTTCATCATGATAATTTGGTAATCGAAGGAACCAGAAGGGGAAGGTTGAGTGGCTTCCTGTGCGTCAGGTGGTAGGGTAGCCACAAATCCCTGTTGTGCATCCACCTGCTCTTCAGGGGGCAGTGAGTGTTGTTGTGGGGGTTGAGAAGGCAAGGGAGGCGGAGGTGCTGATGTTGGAGGAGCTGGAGCACCAAGCTATGGATACGGATAATAAGGGGGTTGGGTAACAGTGTGGTAAGTAGGAGGTTGGGCCAAGAGAGGGGGCATGTCGTATCTTAGAGACGTGCTACTGGGAGGGGAAAGAGTGTAGAAGGTGCTGCCTCCCCCACCAGGAAAACCAGAACCAATGGGAGGTTGGGCGTATGTATGAGAGATAGCTCCAACAATACTGTTGGCGGCATGAGGTGCCCCCGGTGCATTGGCATCACCGGGTCTGGGGAGATCAGGTAACACTATAAACATAACCCATCTGAGCGTAGATCAGGTCATATTTTAACACCATTTGGAGGGAAGCTTCTTCGGTTTGAGGAAAATGCGATGCGACATATTTCCCGATAGGGGGCAAGAGAGATCTAAGGAACCAGTCCATGTAGACACGGTCTTTGAAGGTAGGAGATTGAAATAGGCTCTTTCTTCTCTGCCATTGCTGGACATGATCGGATAGGCGGGTCGCAGATGATTGATTGAAAGAAGTCAAAAGTTTGATACCAGTGTCATAATGAAGGGGAAGCTGGAAGTAAGATAAAAAAGCCCGGGCAAGAGTCACAAAGGTCGTATGAGAGGAAGTGGGTTGATCAACATACCACTTAGAAGCTTCGCCTATAAGCGTGCGTTGGAACAATCTAAGACGGATGGAATCATCAGTAATGGAATGGGATGAACACCACATGTGGAAAGATTGGATATGGTTGGAGGGATCCTCTCTAGCAAGGCCACGAATCCTTGGGAAATCGTTCGAGGGGGAGTCGAGCAGAAGGTGCCAAATCAAAGATCGTGGCGAACAGGGATCGTTTATCAACCGATTGAAACCGGGAGACTGAGACCCGCCATATAGGGGAGCAAAGGTATAGCGAGGCTCCCGTGGGGTTCCGCTAGTGACATTTCCAGCGAGACAGGGTTTCCGGGATTGGTGCTAGCGTTAGGCCCTAGACTGTAGAGCATGGTGAAGGTGACAGGGGGAGAACCGTAAGCAGGGGGAGAACCCAAAGAATCAGAAGAGGAGTCAGAGTGCGAACTCGGGGGAGGACTAACTTGACAACAGCAGGAAGGAGCAAGTCGACCAACCGGAAATTGAGGGTGAAGGCCAAGAATTCTCCGGGATATACGCCTTGGGGGCGCAATGATGACGGGACAAAGGGAAGAAGAATGAAAAACAAGGGCAGGGAGGTGCAGAATCAAGTGATTACAATGTCTAAACAAGGGAAGAGAGGTGCAGTTTCAATTGATTTTAAAGTCTTTGCCTGGCGGTGTTAACCAGGATCTTCTTTACTTAGGGTCAGTGTGTGGCATGTGTTAATTTTAATTTTTAAACCCAGACATTTTGAGAGTAAAAGAAAAATTGTGCTACATAACTAAAAATAAATCTGCAGAGAACATTATATAATGCTGAAATAACAGAAAATTAACAGCTAACAATGCATCGATCTAACCCAATAAGGTGGGTCTCTCAAAACTAATCTAAAAGAGGGAAAAAAATCTAGTTAAAAACACACAGAAAAGAGGCCAATAGATCTAAGGTCGGGAGGGACAGGGATCTAAAGGATAAATCTGCTGGAAGGAGGTGCAGAAAATAGCAAAGAGTTAGAGGCAAGGTTCCTGCAACAAAGGAGGAAATCAACTAAAGGTAGGAGGGACAAGGAGGTGACCCTAGAGGCAAACCCAAAAAAACTAGATGAGGTGATTTGAAAGGGAGAAGAGCTGATCTAAAAGGGATCTGAAAGTGAGGTATCAGATCTAAAGAGAAAAGGGCTGAAACTCTGAAAATTCAGATGTCTGAACAACTTAAAACTCTTCCACAAAAAGTGGAGGGTACTAAAGCCCTAGGGGGCTAGATTCCCACTTAGTTGAGAAAAACAGATCAGAAACAGGTCTAAATGGGCGGAGACAGAGGCTGGAAAACCCTGACAGAAGCTTCAGACAAACCCAGAAAAATTGCTGAAAAATTGCAGAAAAAAGTGCAGGTCGCAAGTTCTGACCTATTTTCAGTCCAGGTCATAGTTTTGGGGCAGAAAAGTGCGTCCTCCAAATTAAATAGCAGTTTTAGGTCAATAGTAACACTTGGGTGACCTGCCCTCAGCTACAGATTTAAAAGTTGTCGTCTCAAAGCAATTACGTTCAAGTACCGCGCAATAGGTCGAAACACATGGAAGTTAGAAATTTTAATTTTTGAGGGTTTTATAGGTGAAAACAACATAAAAATAGAAAAAAAAAGCTAAAAAGAAACCCTAGGGTCTGAAGTAGGTGGATATGCATGAATATGAAAAACGATAGTAGTTGTAATTGAAACCCCATGTGGAGTCGCTAACTGTTAATATGAATCTTTTTTCGAAGTGCATGAAAAAAGACCACTTTAGCTACGCATAAATTATAGCCCTAACATCAAATATGGCTACTAATATCTTCAAATCTGCAGTTAGTTGATCAAGACAAAGCTACACAAATCCAGATCTATGCATAAAAAGACATTAAGCAGTGAAAATAAGGTTTTTCTCCATGCATCCAATAGACAAGATAAGAACAATATTTTTGAAAGAATTTTTTATATTAAGGGCACCTGAGAGGAAAACAAGAAAGGTGTTTCCAATTCTCCTCAATGGGATGGGTTCTTGAAAGTCCTCAGCGCTTCAGATCTAGCATTTCTCTCTCTTGTTGGTGTAGAAAACCCAGACAAACATAGAACTCAAAGGGAGCTCACAAAGCAAATAATGGAGAATGTGACAATGATAATGGCTCAAAGTTAGACCAAGAGTATAGATCCAGAGTGATCTAATATGCAATGAAAGGTGACAAATGAATGGGAAAACCCTTCTATTTATAACAAAATATTAGGGTAGTCTAGGACTTGGTGCATGAATAAAATATTATTAACCAAATTCTAGAACCACCTTTTATGAATATTTTATTATTTTTGTTAGAGGGAAAAGGTATTTGACTTGGGTCAAATTTCTTTATTTGTAAATAATAAATAAATAAATGGTTTATTTATTATTTTTAAGGAAGAGGTTGAATGATAATTAAATAAATAATGATTTATTTAATTATTTATAAATGATTTAGTCATATTTAACAAGGAATATTATTTAAATATGATTTAAATAATTATTCCTAGAAAATAAGAAGATAAATAAGGATTTATCTAATTAATTTCTTTGTTTTGGGTTAAATATGACCCGGAATTATTTGTAAATATAAATAACAAGAAACAAATGATTTATTTATTATTTTAAGGAACTCGATTGAATGATAATAAATAAATAATTATTTATAAATTATTTAGCTATTTAATAAGGAATATTATTTAAATAAGATTTAAATAATTATTCATATATGTAATAATAAGATAAATAAGGATTTATCTAATTAATTTTATTTTGGGTTAAATATGACTCGGAATAACAATTAAATTATTGTTTAATTAATTGTTCCATGAGGAAAATCAAACAAATATAGATTTGTTTAATATTTCCTTTTGGGGTTTTCTGTTTAGACCACAAACAACTTAATAAATGTGTTTTATTAAAGTTATTTTACATAGTGAAAGCAATTTTACTTGAGAGGTAAAATTGGTCTTACATGGTGTACTTGGGTCCATCTAATGATAATAGGTTAGATGACCAAAAAATGGATGTGATCCTGCTATGTGATATGTCTTCGGCTCTTGCTTTCTACTGCATACCTCTTCTTCAGTCTTTGAATGAAATCTGCATAAACGAGATATTTTCATATGGGACAAGTGACTCGAACCACCAATCTCTTGCTTCACCTTCTAGGTGCAACGACTGCAATCTCCACAACCTCTCTTTCGCTATAGGATATTGCGGAAAAGAAGGTAGCCAATTCTCCCATCAAATCCCTCAATGTGCTTGTGGAAGATCCATGAAATGTAGGCAAGAAGAATCTATGCCTCTTTCTTCTATTGCTGCTCCTAGATCTTATTTCTTCTTTGAGCAGCAAGAACTCGTTGGAGAGAGAGATTCTCCTTCAAAGCTCTAGGTTGTACTTTGTATTCAGATAGATATTTACTTAGGGTCTCATGCCCCAAGTTTCTCTTCATATTCAGACCAGTCCTCTTTCTTATCAAAGAAAGTGGATCTAGTGGAATAATGTGAAGCTCTTTTCTTCTCATGTTGCTTCTTCTCGCTGATAGGAAGTGTTGGGACCTTCCTCATCAAATCTTCTTCTTGGATCCTCTTTTTTGCCTTTCTCCCTTCATTTGATTGACCTCCTTGGAGAGATATTGCAAAGATAAAAAAGAGAAGAGTGGAAAAATTGCAATCCTCCTTCATGATAGATCTCTACTATCTCGCTTCTTCTTTTGATGCAAAAGATGAAGTGTCCACAAGTTGAGCCAAAGATCATGCTCGATACCACTGTAATATCCCAAAAGGGAGAATGCAATAATACAAAAAACACAATAATTGAAACCGTAGAAAAGTAAACATTTAATCTAAATACACCATAAAATAGACATAAATATTTGATCCATTTTATTAATATGGAGGTGGATAGCAAGTACAACAGTGCTCAAAATATAGAGACACTCAAGCCAAAGAGATGGCCTAGAATGACCTTCGAAATGACCCTGCAAAAGGGACCGCATAGTTGTGTTTGGTCTCAACCTAGTCTCCTAAATTGAGCTCATTTAATTGTCAACTGTATGGCCGGCAACCGTCAAGTGTGGTGCACCATATGTGCCTAATCAACTCTTCTTCCTACTTCGTTGTGTTTAGTGTTTTCCGATGTTTTTGGTTTTATGGTTTTATTTTGAAAAGGAAAAGAACGTCGCTAAATGAAGGGAAACTATTGGTCAAAACAAAGAGTGAAGCCTAAACTATGATGGTAAACAAATGCAAATGCTTAAACAAAAACAGTCTAACTATGACTAGCAACCAACAAATACAAAGCTTGATAATGACTCTATTGTAAACTCACAACATGAAATTGAAATGAACCCGACAGAAATGAACAAGCTAAGTGTAAATGAAGTTTTCTCCCTAAATCACTAATCAAACGTATAACTTACAATGTACAACATCTTTATCCATGAATAGATATTTGTTGGAAAATATGTGGAAAAGAATATTTGCAACAAGGTAAAAGTTTCTACTCTAAACTAGTTTCTACTTCGTTTTGGTAACTCAATTTAACACCATCAAACCTTTCTCAAAAGTTATAGATTTCCTTTCAAAAAGAGTCTTTGAGAAAGAG
The DNA here is from genome assembly GCA_034641835.2 of Pinus albicaulis. Taxonomy (NCBI): domain Eukaryota; kingdom Viridiplantae; phylum Streptophyta; class Pinopsida; order Pinales; family Pinaceae; genus Pinus; species Pinus albicaulis. The sequence goes on along the minus strand of CM076574.1, from coordinate 813,485,886 downwards.
GCTTGTTTGTGAAATGATGTTACAAGCCGCAAAATACCTGTGACCTTATAATAATACTATCTTCTCATTCGCATAATTGTGTATGAGTATGAATTTTGAACAAAATAAGTTTTGTAAATAATTAAGCCCGTGAGATTGAATTTATCAACTAAGACAAAGTAAGCTACAATGGACAACAACTAAAACTTGAAGTGTTAAAGCAATGAGTTAAAACTAAACTAAGATGCTATTAATCTACAATGAACAATATCAAACTAAAGAGCCATTATCATACTTGAAAAGAAAGGACAAAGCCGAACCATATGCATTCTACCGTGAGTGTTATGACTAAATTAATCATGCAACTAGTCTATTTCATATTACAAAACAAGTCCGGTCAGACTATCTAATGCAATTGAAACATAAAACAAGACCGAAAGTAAATACGTATCTAAACCGTGAAAACGTAGCTAAAACACTTATCTAAATTATGAAAACATAGCCGCACAGAGGTAGGGGCCCTCCACCACCCGGTAGCATGCAATCTAACTTAAAATTGACTCAAAGACGTTCACGTAAATGTCGCTTTCATTAAAGGAGAAAAAGATCGAAACAAGAGTATCTGCTTCCGGGAACCTAACAAACAAAAAGCCAAAAACTAACTAAGATCTCCAACCAAATATGAGCCATCTCCTGTCATATTTATAATGAAATTACATACCGTAATCCTGAGATAACATAGGGATTATCGCTTTCCCACTCCTATTCAAATTAAAACTCTTATTGAAGGTCACAGACTTTTGTCAGAGATGTACCGGGATCGAGACAAATTCTACTAGAAGTCTACTCTTGATTTTGGTTTCCACGTGCATAACCACACACAAGACTCCGTTTTTCCTTCATGGTGAGCAACAAACTATGTGTATACATGATTGTGGAATATGCCCATATGCGTTTTCCTTCGTACGACACCTCGGAACCCACTCAACCGTAAAACAAATTTGCGAATCGCCTATTTACCATTTAATTGCCCGCATTTTGCAGCTATTTTGCGTAAAATTGTTAAAATAGCAAAAATCATGGAAATACAATATGTTAATCAATCGCATGTAACCTTTTGCTAATCCTAATCATTCTTCATTGATTTAGCTTATGAAGTGATAAAAGAATGATGAAATGAGGTAGAGTGGAATGAAAGAAAGCACACTCTTGAGGCTCAACATACCCCACCCAAGACTATTGCATGTCCTCATGCAATTTCATAAAAACTTATTCCATGTACTCGAAACATCCAAATTTTTCTTTCGCTTTTCGTCCTAATCTCTTTTCGTAAATTAGTTCTTCATCTCTCTCTTGTAGTGGAGTGTCAATTTTATTTTCAATAACTATGTCATTTTCCTCGTTCCATCAAAAGATTTGACAAAAGATTTTGTAATCTCCTTATGGAAGCCATCAAATTTCCCTATAAAGCTTAGCCTCCTCAGGATATCCTTCAAAATACTTGACTTCAACCGATTCTCGGGTTCTGATAATTAGGCACATTCCTCCCCAGCAGATGCTATCTTCCTTTCGAATTACTTTTCTATGCTTGAAGCTAGATTGACTACAGAGACAATGCTTTATTTTGAAACCGCATTCTGTGTCCAAGATGGATTAGTTTAAGAATGATGCTTTACCCTTAGAATTACCTTTTCCGCACTTAGAGATGGATTGCTGTAAAGTGTAATGGAAGTGAATGGATGGAGGTAATTAAGCTATAAGGGAAAATGAAGTGGCTATGGATCCGATGGAGAATTTATGATGACCTTGTGGTGAAATATGGAATGCTGATATGGATATGGCTAATCAATTCGAATGATAAAAGTTGTTTAGGAAACACATGATTATACACATCGTATCTATTTCATGTTTTGACTTTTTGCTATTAAAATAATTTTCACAATTTACCTCGCGAATTTTGACCTCATATTCGTCGTGCTTGATGTTGTTCCTTTGGTCCTCTTTGAGCATGTTGATCTTCAAAACGTAATCCTTCAATTTCCGTAATCATCATCTCTTTCAGAGGGCCGTACAATTATGTCGAACTCGAATAAGATGTGGCCGCAACATGCAATCAGAAGAAGAAATGAAGTATGACTATGGAAGATGGATGTGAAATGTAATGGAGTGAGAGTGGAATAGGACTTGTGAAATGAAATGAAAATGGCGTGAGATGGAGTGGAAGTGGAATGGACTTGTGAAATGAAATGAAAATGGCGCAGATGGAGTGGAAAATGGAGTGATGGAGGGAATTCGTAGAACAATGAATTTTGAATTTCCCTTCAAATGGTACATCGTACTTTCCCTCAAATTTTCGAGGTTGTTACCAATATTATTATGCATCTTCCGATGAAAAAAAATCTCCGTCATTGGTTACACGATCTTCCCGTAAAATGAGAAATGGCTGTAGGTGAAAGTGGCTGAATTTCTTTGGAAAATACACACTGAAATTTTCTATGTTTATTCACCCTTCCTCAGTGCATCTACCATAAAATTTCAGACCAACGGATGCACGGTTTGAAAGTTACACAAAAATCAATTTCCTCGCCCGTTTCACCCTTCATTCGCCCAATGTTGCAACAAAAAAAGTACGCCACGGACTCATTTTAAGGCCAAATTGAGTGATTCCAATGGAAACTCGTGTATTTTTACCTTCTACTGCCACATGCTTCCAGAATTTCATTTTGATGAAGAAAAGGTGTCGTTTCGTGCAAAAACACCAAACTGGCCCTAATCATTCAAAATGCTGAAAAGTGAGAATCAGTCAAAAACCCTTCGAAATGCCCTTAAAAATTGTTTTTTTTCAAATTCTGTCCGCGTCTTACTCAATTTATCATATTCTGAGAAAACCCAGAAGCTCAGAATTTTTTATTTCTGCTCCAAAATTTCGCAAAGTTGCGCCAAAAACCGCTCCGGGAAAAAGCTCGCAAAAGACGAAAACAAGTCATACAAAGAATGGCCGCAGTAAACCGCCACTTTCCGTAGCCGTTATTGAATTGACAAAAAGATGAACATGCTGCTACAAGAAACTAATAAAATTCACTCGCAAGTTGTTGTTGATTCCATAAAACCATTAGTCTTCATCAAAGCCAACATTCATGGTACAATTCTTACCATGCGAATAAATGTCGAAGTCGAGCATGGGAAGAAATCATTGGATTACCGATCAATAATGAAAATCGTTAACCAATGCGAGACAACTCACCGATAATGTAAATGAGTGTCAAGTTGTACCCTGCATCTTGAGTTGCATGCACGAATGCAAGCCGAAGTCGAGTCGCCTGCAAGATTCGAAAATCAAGAGACATTGTTGTATTCCCATCATATCAACGAGGAGGCTTGCCATTGATGAATGCAAAGCTCCAAGGCACTCCAAATAATCTCTAATCTTGATCCCGCATAAAGTGTTGAGGTCGATGGGACAAGATCTCGTTGGAAGGTGGACTAAGGAATTCCACATCATCCAACTCGAGCATAGAAATCCGGCAAATGATTTCAAGAACCATGAAAGTTTGAAACCATCATGAAATTGCGTAACTTTATTGTGAACTTTGCTCGCCGCCACTCCGGTTTTCAAACAAAGCTCATGTCCAATTGCGTCAAAGCAATGGGTTTTCACAATAGGACTTATTTTTCTTCTTTACTCTTTTTCTTTTTTTCTTTTTTTTTTCTTTTTTTTTTCTTTTTCTTTTTTTTATGTCCTACTCTACTTGGAAAAGAAAATCTGTTCAAGTATATGAGTACTTCCAAAGGGAAATCCATGTCTCAGAAGAAGATGATAGATGAACCTATATGCGTGCTTCTGAAAGACACCTTTTCGATATGTACTCGTATATGAGATGCCAATCGTTTCGATTTAGATGATGTCGAAGATATCGAATAACCGAGCATTGGGAATCCAATGTGACCTAATTGAACCAAGATTCAATGGAATTTTGTCTTCCTTGTCTTTCCCTTCTATCATGAAATGCAAGTCTTCCGAGATATGATTCTATTCATAGAATCTAGTGATAGGCATGCATGAGACTTTTCAATCTCTAGTTCCAATATCTCTCCTATTTATCAACAGACATCCCCGATTTCGACCTTATCCGAGTCTTCTTCTCAATGGGTTGTTGTTCTTCAATGACAAATTTATGAATCATTTTGCAATACCTCGCATTTGTAAGTTGATTGAGGTGTTTTATTGTTGGGGAGCAGTGAAATGGTCAGGAGGTAGTGGAGGTGGGGAATCTTTGGGTGTTTAGGGATGGTAATGGAAAAGATTGAATTGAGGTAAAATGAGGGTGATATTGATGTTGTGGTGGGAGGCAAATGGCATGAATGACATTGATGATGATGTTGACAGGTATGAGTGTTGGTTTGAGGATATGGTGGATTTCCTTTATAGGGCTTCCAGCTAACTTTGTTGCCAAGATTGGTTTTGAGGTTGGGATTGAGATGGCCAAGGTGTCCAAGGCTGGTTTTGAGGTTGGGATTGAGATGGGCTGGCGTTTTCTTCGCGAAGGCAAGGGTGTTTTCCAATTACCTTGAGGTTGGGTGTACAACCTGAAACCGTGCATACAGATATTGCATCATAATGGGTTGATGAGGCTGCCATAGCCCCCTTTGGAGCTACATAACAAAGTTGTTTCGTGCTTGATTTGCTCCATTATCCTTCCGGTAAATTGCCTTCAACCCTCGGTAATGATGGGCAATCTTCCCGCAGTGTGATCCCGCACAAATTTTACACATTTTAATGTTATCAAGTGGACATTCATGCAAAGCATGTTTCTTTCACATTTAGGGCAAAATATAAATGAAGCAATCCGCTTGTTTTGCATTCTTAGCATGTCAAATATACTCATTTAAATTACCAAGAATGTTTAGAAAATTGTTAGGTCTGGGCTGACTTACCAATCTTGATGCCGACTTACTTATCCTTGCCATAAATGGATCTTGAGGGACCTACACACTTTGCTTTTCCTCTTGATATGTTCTTGATAGTTCACAAATTTCTTTGAAATGACAATCGATAGACATCTCCTTTTCCCACAATATTAAGAAGATCAATCCATTCATCCTTTATAGCATTTAGTAGGAGAGTTTTTAATGCATCTGATCCTAAATTATGCAATTTAGATCTTTTGATATTATAAGTAAATCTCTTCTACTAAATCTTCTAGGCTTTCACCCTCTTTTTGGTTCATCTTAAAGACTTCATTTCTAAGGTCATGGTGCATGCAATAACCTTTATATTTTTCCAAAATACTCTTTTCTATATCATCCCATGTCCCTATAGAATTTGTTCCAAAGTCATGAACCATCTAAGAGCTCTATCTCTTCGAATGTTACCGAAACAAATTCAATTTTTGCATGTGCAATGAGTAGCCATAAGATCTACAAATTATTTCAAATTCAAAAAGAAAGGTTTCCTGTCTTCCGATCCCATACCTTTGGAAGTTAGGAAGTACGTATGGATGGATGTTCTTCATTTGAATATTGATATCGTTTCCGAATGGAAATCCAAAAGGATCTTCCTCATTGTCATCATCTCCATCCATTTCTTCAACTCGTTTTATCACCTCTTCTTCTACCTCGCAAAAATACGAATTCATGATGTGGATGTAAGTTTCATCGCACCACATGATATAGTGGGTGTGGTAGGTGATTGAAGTTTTTGTTTTGTTTTCTTTTGTGGATGTAGGAAATCGTGATACCTAGTTACACTCTCGCAACTACGCGCCAAAATGTTTGGTCTCAACCTAGTCTCCTAAATTGAGCTCATTTAATTTGGCCAACTAAATGGCCGCAAATCACGAAGTGTGGTGCACCATGTGTGCCTAAGCAACTCCTTCCTACTTCGTTGTGTTTAGTGTTTTCCCGATGTTTTTGGTTTTAAGGGTTTTATTTTGAAAAGGAAAAGAACTAAGCGCTAAATGAAGGGAAATTATTGGTCAAAACAAAGAGGAAGCCTAAACTATGATGGTAAACAAATGAAAATGTCGAAACAAAACAGTAGCTCAATGACTAGCAACCAACAAATACAAAGCTTGATAATGACTCTATTGTAAACTCACAACATGAAATTGAAATGAACTCGAGAAAATGAACAAGCTGGGTGTAAATGAAGTTTTCTCCAAATCACTAATCAAACAGATAACTTACAATGTACAACATCTTTATCCATGAAATAGATATTTGTTGGAAAATATGTGGAAAAGAATATTTGTAACAAGGTAAAGTTTCTACTCTAAACTAGTTTCTACTGCTTTGCAACTCAATTTACCACCATCAAACTCTTTCTCAAAAGTTATGATTTCCTTTCAAAAAAGAGTCTTTGAGAAAGAGGCTTGTTTGTGAAATGATAAAGAAGCCGCAAAATACCTGCATCTATAATAATACTATCTTCTCATTCGTATAATTTGCATGAGTATGAATTTTGAACAAAAGAAGTTTTGTAAATAATTAAGCTCGTGAGATTGAATTTATCAATCAAGCATAAAGTAAGCTACAATGACAACAACTAAACTTGAAGTGTTAAAGCAATGAGTTAAAACTAAACTAAGATGCTATTAATCTACAATGAACAATATCAAACCAGTGTTTCTATTATCATACTTGAAAAGAAAGGACAAAGTCAAACTATATGCATTCTACCTCCCAGAGTGTTATGACTAAATTAATCATGCAACTAGTCTATTTCATATTACAAAAACAAGTCCATTTCGTACTATCTAATGCAATTGAAACATAAATGTAAGACCGAAAGTAAATACGCATCTAAACTGTGAAAATGCAGCTAAAACACTTATCTAAATTATGAAAACATAGCCGCATAGGAGGTAGGGCCCTCCACCACCTGGTAGCATGCAATCTAACTTAAAATTGACTCAAGACGTTTCCGAAGAAAATGTTGTTTCTTTCATTAAAGGAGAAAAGACCGAACAGAGTATTCACCAAGTTTCTGAAACCTAATGGGCCGAAAGCCAAAACTAACTAAGATCTCCAACTGCTTGGTCTCCCAAGTCATATTTATACGTAAATTACATAACGTAACTTGAGATAACATAGGGATTACTATCTTCCACTCCTATTCAAATTAAAACTCTTATTGGAAGGTCACAGATTTTTGTCAGAGATGTTCGGACCGAGACAAGCCCTACTAGAAGTCTACCTTCGATTTTGGTTTCCACGTGCATAACTACGTACCCGTTTCTTCCCTTCATGGTGAGCAACAAACCATGTAGACATGACGTGAATATGCCCATATGCGGTTTTCCTTCGTACGACACTGAACTCCACTAACCGTAAAACAACAAGTAGACCGTCGGTCACCATTTTAATGTCCGCATTCCGTAGCTATTTTGGCAGAAAATTGTTAAAATAGCAAAAATCATGAAAAATACAATATGTTAATCAATTGCATGTAACCTTTAAGCAATCCTAATCATTCTTCATTGATTTTAGGCTTATGAAGTGATAAAAGAATGATGAAATGAGGTAGAGTGAATGAAAGAAAGCACAATTTTGAGGCTCAACATACCCCCACCGCAAGACTATTGCATGTCCTCATGCAATTTCATAAAAACTTATTCCATACTCAAACATCCAAATTTTTCTTCGCTTTCTTTTGGCCCTGAATTTCTTTCGAAATTGGTTCTTCATCTTCCTCTTTGTAGTGGAGTGTCAATTTTATTTTCACTAACCATGTCAGCTTTCTTCTTCTCGCTCCATCAAAAGATTTGACAAAAGATTTTGTAATCTCCTTATGGAAGCCATCAAATTTCCCCATAAAGTTTAGCCTCCCCTTCTTTGTGGATATCCTTTCAAAATACCACTAACCCATTCCGTCCCCGACACCAGGGGCACATTCCTCCTTTCGTATGCATTATCTTCCTTTCGAATTACTTTTCTATTTCTGAAGCTAGATTGACTACGTAGTATACGTTTTATTTGAAACCGTATCTCTCGTGTCTAAGATGATTATGGGTTGAAGAATGATGCTTTCCACCCTTAGAATTATTACCTTTCTCTCGCACTTAGAGATGGATTATCGTAAAGTAATGGAAGTGAATGGATGGGAGGTAATTAAGCTATAAGGGAAAATGAAGTGGCTATGGATCCTATGGAGAATTTATGATGACCTTGTAGAAATATGGAATGTTGAGCATGTGATATGGCTAATCAATTCGAATGATAGGTTGTTTAGGAAACACATGATTATACACATTAGACTACTTCATGTTTTGACTTTTTGCTATTAAAATAATTTTCACAATTTACCTCAGAATTTTGACCTTGTTAATTGTCGTGCTTGATGTTGTCTTTGGTCCTTCTCTTTGAGCATGTTGATCTTCAAAACGTAATCCTTCAATTTCGTAATCATCATCTCTTTGTGGCCGTACAATTATGTCGAACCGCCGAATAAGATGTGGCCGCAACATGCAATCCGTAAGAAGAAATGAAGCATGACTATGGAAGATGGATGTGAAATGTAATGGAGTGAGAGGAATAGGACTTGTGAAATGAAATGAAAATGACGTGAGATGGAGTGGAAGTGGAATGGATCAGGAAAATGAAATGAAAATGGCGTGAGATGGAGTGAAAATGGAGTGAGATGGAGTGGAATTGTAGAATGAAATGAATTTTGGGAATTTCTCTCAAATGGTACATCGTACTTCCCCAATTCTCTCGAGGTTGTTACCAATATTATTATGCATCTTCCGATGAAAAAATCTCTCGCCATTGGTTACACGGATCTCCCGAAAATGAGAAATGGTTGTAGAAAGTGGCCAATTTCTTGAAAAAATACACACTGAAATTTTCTGTGTTTATTCACCCTTCTCAAAGGTATCTACCATAAAAAAAAATTTTGGTGACCAATCTGATGCACGGTTTGAAAGTTATAACAAAATCAATTTCGCCCGTTTCACCTTCATTCGCCCAATGTTGCAACAAAAAAAGTACGCCACACTCATTTTAAGGCCAAATTGAGTGATTCCAATGGGAACCGTGTATTTTTACCTTCTCTATCGCCACATGCTTCCACTCTTATTTTGACAATAGTGCTGTGCCGTGCAAAAACACTCAAACGTCCTAATCCGTCCAAAATGCTTAAAAAGTGAGAATCATTTCGAAAAACCCTTCGAAATGCTCCTTAAAAAATTGCTTTTTTCAAATTCTGCTCGCGTCTTACTCAATTTATCATATTCCGAGAAACCCAAGAGCTCATAATTTTTTATTTGCCCAGCCTCTTGCAAAAGTTGCGCCAAACCGCCTTCGGAAAAAGTTGCAAAAAGACGAAACAGTCAAGCATAAAGAATGGCCGCAACCCGCTTACCCCCCCCGTAGGGCCGTTATTGGAATTGACAAAAAGATGAACATGCTGCTACAAGAAACTAATAAAATTCACTCACGTGTTGTTGTTGATTCCATAAAACCATTAGTCTTCATCAAAGCTAACATTCATGGTACAATTCTTACCATGAACAATGCCGAAGTCGAGCATGGGAAGAAATCATTGGATTACCGATCAATAATGAAAATCGTTAACCAATGCGAGACAACTCAAATTGATAATGTAAATGAGTGTCAAGGCAATTTCGGCATCTTGACAGTGGACGAATGAATGTGTCGAAGTCGAGTCAGCTCGCAAGATTTGAAAATCAAGAGACATTGTTGTATTCCCATTGTTATCAACGAGAGGCTTGCCATCGATGAATGCGGGTAAGCCCAAGGCACCCAACACCCTAATCTTGATCCCGGACAAAGTGTTGAGGTCGATGGGATGATCTCGGAAGGTGGACCTTAAGGGAATTCCACATCATCCAACTCGAGCATAGAACCAAGAATGATTTAAAGAACCATGAAAGTTTGAAACCATCATGAAATTGCACTTTATTGTGAACTTTGCTCGCCGCTACTCCGGTTTTCAAACAAAGCTCATGTCCAATTGCGCTGCCAAAGCTCGTTTTCACAATAGGACTTATTTTTCTCTTTACTTCCTTCTTTTTCTTTTTTTTTTCTTTTTTTTTTTCTTTTTTCTTTTTTTTATGTCCTACTTACTTGGAAAAGAAAATCTTGCTCAAGTATATGAGTACTTCCAAAGTGAAACCATGTCCGTAACAAGATGATAGATGAACTCATGGCAACAGTTTGAAAGACACCTTTGGATATGTACCCGTATATGAGATGCCAATTGTCTTGATTTAGATGATGTCGTAAGATATTGAATAATTGAGCATTGGAATCCAATGATTCGAATTGAACCAAGATTCAATGTAATCTTGTCTTCCTTGTCTTTCCTCTATCATGAAATGCAAGTCTTCCGAGATATGATCTTCATTCATAGAATCTAGTGATAGGCATGCATGAGACTTTTCAATCTCTAGTCTCCAATATCTCCTCTTTATCAATAGACATCCCCGATTCTCGGGACCTTATCCGAGTCTTCTTCTCGTCGTTGTTGTTCTTCAATGACACCGGGTGAATCATTTTGAGAATACCTCGTATTTGTAAGTTGATTGAGGTGTTTTATTGTTGGGGAATATGAAATGGTTGTGGAGGTAGTGGAGTGGGGAATCTTTGGGGTGTTTGTGTGGATGGTAATGAGCAAGATTGAATTGGAGGTAAAAATGAGGGTGATATTGATGTTGTGGTGGAGGCAAATGGTATGAATGACATTGATGATGATATTTGAGATGAGAGGGAAAGATCGAGGATATGGTGGGATTTCCTTATAGGGCCTTAGCCAACTTTGTTGCCAAGATTGGTTTTGAGGTTGGGATTGAGATGGCCAAGGTGTCCAAGGTTGGTTTTGAGGTTGACTGAGATGGCCAAGGTTGCCAAGGCAAGGGTGTTTTCCAATTACCTTGAGGTTGTTGTGCATAACCTTGAACCGTGCATAAGGATATTGCATCATATTGGGTTGATGAGGCTGCTATAGCCCTCTTGGAGCTACATAACAAAGTTGCTCTTGTGCTTGATTTGCTCCATTATCCTTCTCGGTAAATTGCCTTCAACCCCGGTAATGATGGGCAATCTTCGCAGTGTAGATCCCCCCGCACAAATTTTACACATTTTAATGTTATCAAGGGATATTCATGCAAAGCATGTTTCTTTTCTACATTTAGGCAAAATATAAATGAAGCAACTTTTTGCTTGTTTTGCATTCTTAGCATGTCACTTTGTTCATTTAAATTACCAAGAATGTTTAGAAAATTGTTAGGTTCACTTTTGACTTACCAATCTTGATGTCGACTTACTTATCCTTGCCATAAATGGATTCGAGGGGACCTTACACACTTTGCTTTTCCTCTGATATGTTCTTGCATAGTTCACAAATTTCTTGAAATGACAATCGATAGACATCTCCTTTCCCACAATATTAAGAAGATCAATCCATTCATCCTTTATAGAATAGTAGGAGAGTTTTTAATGTATCCGATCCTAAATTATGCAATTTAGATCTTTTGATATTATAAGTAAATTCTACTAAATCTTCTAGGCTTTCACCCTCTTTTTGGTTCATCTTTTGACTTCATTTCTAAGGTCATGGTGCATGCAATAACCTTTATATTTTTCCAAAAATACTCTTCATATCATCCCATGTCCCTATAGAATTTGTTCCTAAAGTCATGAACCATCTAAGAGCTCTATCCTTCAATGTTACCGGAACAAATTCAATTTTTGCATGTGCAATGAGTAGCCATAAGATCTACAAATTATTTCAAATTCAAAAAGAAAGGTTTCCGGGTCTTCCGATCTCATACTCTTCGGGTTAGGAAGTACGTACGGATGGATGTCTTCTATTTGAATATTGGGATACCGTCTCCAATGGGAAATCCAAAAGGATCTTCCTCATTGTCATCATCTCCATCCATTTCTTCAACCTTCTTTATCACCTCTTTCTTCTACCTCGCAAAAATACGAATTCATGATGTGGATGTGTGGTTTCATCGCACCACATGATATAGTGGTGGTAGGTGATTGAAGTTTTTGTTTTTGTTTTTGTGGATGTAGGAAATCGTGATACCTAGTTACACTTCCCCGCACCCAAGGCCATAGAATGTTTGATCTCAACTCAGTTCTAAATTGAGCTCATTAATGTTTCAACTGTACGTAAACCGTAGTGTGGTGCACCATATGTGCCTACAACTTCTTCCTACTTCGTTGTGTTTAGTGTTTTCTGATGTTTTGTTTTATGGTTTTATTTTGAAAAGGAAAAGAACTAAGCGCTAAATGAAGGAAACTATTGGTCAAAACAGTAGTGAAGCCTAAACTATGATGGTAAACAAATGCAAATGCCGAAATGTACACCAGAGTCTAACTATGACTAGCAACCAACAAATACAAAGCTTGATAATGACTCTATTGTAAACTCACAACATGAAATTGAAATGAACCTCGAGAAATGAACAAGCTAAGTGTAAATGAAGTTTTCTCCTAAATCACTAATCAAACCGTATAACTTACAATGTACAACATCTTTATCCATGAATAGATATTTGTTGGAAAATATGTGGAAAAGAATATTTGTAACAAGGTAAAGTTTCTACTCTAAACTAGTTTCTACTTCTCGTTTTGCAACTCAATTTAACACCATCAAACCTTTCTCAAAAGTTATAGATTTCCTTTCAAAAAAGAGTCTTTGAGAAAGAGGCTTGTTTGTGAAATGATAAAGAAGTCGCAAAATACTCCGTACCTTATAATAATACTATCTTCTCATTCGCATAATTGTGTATGAGTATGAATTTTGAACAAAAGAAGTTTTGTAAATAATTAAGTCCGTGAGATTGAATTTATCAACTAAGACAAAGTAAGCTACAATGGACAACAACTAAACTTGAAGTGTTAAAGCAATGAGTTAAAACTAAACTAAGATGTTATTAATCTACAATGAACAATATCAAACTAAAGAGCTAATATCATACTTGAAAAGAAAGGACAAAGTCAACCATATGCATTCTACCTCCGTGGAGTGTTATGACTAAATTAATCATGCAACTAGTCTATTTCATATTACAAAACAAGTCTGGCCGTACTATCTAATGCAATTGAAACATAAACAAGACTGAAAGTAAATACGTATCTAAACTCGGGTGAAAACAGCTAAAACACTTATCTAAATTATGAAACATACCGCACAGAGGTAGGGGCCCTCCACCACTCCGGGTAGCATGCAATCTAACTTAAAATTGACTCGCACGTTCACGTAAATGTTGTTTCTTTCATTAAAGGAGAAAAAGACCGAAACAGAGTATTCACGGTTCTCGTAGTCCCAATGTACAAAAGCCAAAAACTAACTAAGATTCCAACCAAATAAGAGCTATTCCCAAGTCATATTTATAATGAAATACATACCGTAATCCTGAGATAACATAGGGATTATCATTTTCCCACTCCTATTCAAATTAAAACTCTTAGTCAAGGTCGCGTACTATTGTAGAGACACCGGATCGAGATGATTCTACTAGAAGTCTACTCTCTTGATTTTGGTTTCCACGTGCATAACCACACACAGAATTTGCTTCTTCCTTCATGGTGAGCAACAAACCATGTAGACATGACGTGGAATATGCCCATATGCTTTTCCTTCAGACGACACCGAACCCACTTTAAACCGAAATTAATGTTGTAATCGCCTACGGTCATTTTAATGTTCGCATTCTCGTACTATTTTGCAAAATTGTTAAAATAAATAAAAAATCATGAAAATACAATATGTTAATCAATTGCATGTAACCTTTAAGCAATCCTAATCATTCTTCACGATTTTTAGCTATGAAGTGATAAAAATAACGATGAAATGAGGTAGAGTGGAATGAAAAGAAAGCACAATTTTGAGGCTCAACAAGTCAGCTGACTACTCGAAGGAATACCGCGTTGTCTCCGCTACGCAAATGTCAAAGATTATAACCGACTGGAAAATTTATAAAAGTGTATATTTCGGGACGTTTTGGATCTCGGCCAGAGATGATGCCAGGATTTCAGCTTCCGCTCTCATAATGAATACCCAAGATAACCTAGAAAGGGATTTCCAGATCTAGCAATCTAGGAAAATCACCCTCTTAGGGCTTGCCCATATACACTGACGGGTATGTGGATCTCGAAGCATAATACGAAGAATGATGGTTGCAATATGATGAACAATCAGATCTATGCTTGAAGGGTTGATCCCTTCACTAGATACTCAAGCTAGAAGCTCAATATCTAGCTTCTCTTTCCTCCTCCACTGAATGTGGGTTGTTGAATACTCAACAGCTTCGAGAAAAATGCGTTGTCAAGGAGGGAGAGGCTCAAGCCTACTACCAGATGATGAAAATAAGCTCGATAATGATGGAAACAATGAATATAAGGTGAGGAGATGGTCCCTCATAGGATTTCCAGATGAAATACTCAGAAACTTCCTTCCTCCTTCAAATCTACAAGACTGGACTTGCGTAATCCTTGAGGGGACTATCGCTTCATGGAGGTAAAATACAATGGCCTGAAATGCCATATATAGATCTACTCGCTCTCGAAAGGCCGAACATGAAGAACAAGGTGAAAGGATGAACCCTCCACCGGTTTCTAGCCGAAGTGCTAGAAACAACCACCACCTCTCAAACCCTCAAGCAGGAATGTGTTATTCCCCGAAGTTGTATGTGCATATGAGAGTGGCTGAAATGTGGCACCAATGCCTCGATGATGAATAGAGCTCAATAGAAACCTTCCCCAGAGTAGGCACTCAAATTCCCCCCATTGGGTAAGGGTTGGATTTCCGCTCGGAAACACCCGTGTGCTAAACAACACTCGTAGACTTAGCTAAACAACATAAGCGTGCATAGAAATGTCAAATGAAAAATCTAGATCTAAACAAATCAGAGATAATAATACAAAGCCTCCCTTATATTGTGCTTTCATCTTCATTATATAGATTGTGAGTCTTCCATAGCCTAGGCCCACCTCATAACCGTGTTGCCTATGTGGCCACTAGCCTCCATGAAGACTCGCATTGTCTCTCTATGATCTCCATCATATTATGCATTTAATTCCCACTCTCTCCATCATGTGTGCATTAGATGCACCACTTCCTCCACTATCTCATCATAAGTGCTTTATGATCTTACTTTGAATGCACTATGATCTTAGTTGACCTCCTCCAAGATCCTCATGATTTTACATTAAAGATCCATGATCTCCACTCTTCCTTCATTTAAGAAGCTGCTCCACTACTCCATAATGTAGATCTAGATCTAAAATATCCACATACACACATCAAAAGTGGATTTTATTTATCTTTTGGGTTTGTGGGTCCCTCTACCCTCTTATTTACTTAATTAATTATGAAAATTAAGAACTCTAATATTCCAATAATCTTGTGGAAAATTGGGAATATTACAGATAACCTCTTTTTACTGATTTGAGCACATATGCAAGGTCATATTGCAGGTTTGACAAGTAAGGCATATGGATCAATCAGATGTTTTCAAGCAATTTGGGAAGTTTGTTTGAGAAAGGAGGAGACCTTGTAGGGGGTTTTCCCAATTCCAGGACACTTTTTTGCAACAACTATGACTAGCATGGTTCAACTCTCGGTTTGAATTCTTTATTCATGAAGTTGTTTTATCATATTATTCAAAGTTGTGGAATTGAAGGGTTTATGTGAGGGGCTTCTAGCTCTCACCGGTGAAAGAATGTCATCTCTATAGGAGATATGTTGTGTTGTTGATACTTGTGAGAGTTCTTTGCAGGGAGAACATTACCTTGAAGGGGTAAGAGCAAATGGTTTTTGGTAGCAAAACTATATGTACTTTTGACACCAAATACAAGAGACATCTAGTCATGTTGACGTGCCAAGAGATGTAGCCCAGAGGGGGTGAACTCCTTCATCAATGGTTTTTGTCTTGTTATTTAATGCACATTTCTTTTCAAGTGTTTGATGATTTCATACTTTACAAATTTGTTCATGGAATTATACTTGGTTGAAGAACACTTAAAAGAAACCATTGAAGTAATATGTTGTTAAGCTCAAATCTATGCACACAATCCTTAAGCACTTTTATTTTTATACTAATGAGGAAGCTAAAAGTTGGGAAAAATACCGAGAGGGGGTGAATCCGCATTTATCGCATATTCAAAAAATTTTACTTTTTCATTCCTTTAAAAGCTATACGCCTACTATGCCGAAGTCCGCTAGCGTGTACACGCGGATATCCTTCATAAAACTCGCGTATACACGGAAGAGATCTAATTATGCCATTGGTTCTTCACTTATATCATTCCATCATTCATTCATTAGATGTTCCCATAAACAGTAAACACAGTGCGATGGAGCAGAACAAACCATCACACAAAGCATCACACATGAACACCGGAGATATTTGGGTGGAAACCCAAGTCGGGGAGAAAACCACCGAGCCGCAGCTTGCTCGGCCCTTCAATATTTTGTTATAGAGAAAACATCTATACGTGTGTGCCGGCGCGGACGCCGGCCGACGACGGGGGCGCCCACACGCAGCTCGTTTACCCGCCCTCACCGAAGGGCGCTCCAACCCCGACTCGCTTTGCCCGGCACTCTCTGCGGAGAGGAGCTACGACGGTCTCGTTTACCCGGCCTCACCCGGAAGGAGCTACGACCCACAGTCCTGAATTTACCGGCCTCACACCAGAGAGGAGCTACCACTTTTTGTTGAAGGCTACAACCCTCGACACCACCTTGGACCACGTTTCATCGAATTTTCATCACCGGATCCAACAACTTCAATAGAACACCACACGCAGGCCAGCATTTCATCATATCAGACCGGGACCCTTTCCAAACTTTGAGCACAAACACGCAGCACCAACGAGATACATAACAACACAGCGATCGGATAGTCAGCACAAGCAGTGAACGCATCGGGACATTTCATACCTTTGGAGACTTGAGCAAACCCTAGTTTGCATACGCGCTTCTTTCTACATCGATGACGCGTATATACGTCCTTTCCGTCCACATCAAACCAACGTATACCTCGCCACATATTTTCATTGCGCATACCGCGTTTCTCTTCGTCAAAGCCGCGTATATACGCGCGCTTCCTCCGCGACAAGTTAGCGTATGATATCTTCAACCATTACAGAGCAAAGTGCATACTTCATCGGATCGGGACATTCAATTCAGTATTCAACCCTTTTGCTTCGTACGATGTTCGCCTAGATGCTCGCACTCATCACGGATCTAGGCCACCCATAAATCGATCTGTGCGATACAAAGAGTACATTTCAGGATCTGAGTATCCAACCTCATCATTTCATCATAGGTGCATCATACATTCAGTGTTATCATTCAAGTGTAACCCTTTCCATTCGGATCTACTTCGGTAGAGAAGTATTCATTCAAGCTCGGGACATCTGCACCCACACTCGTGATATGCCCAATGAATTTCTTCTCCTTATATAGGTTTATCCTTTTCAATACCACGGGCCCCTTTTTTCAAAACCATGGGCCAAAACAATACCGCGAGCCCACAAACTACCACGCCGTCAATTACCAAGGCTTTACCCAATGCGCAGGCAAAGATCAATACTCATGGTGGTTACCCACGGTTTTGCACTTTTTGAGCGCTTTTAGCCCACGCGACTTGGCACGTTCTTCTCCCGACGTGCATACGCGACTTGACACCTGTAGCCGGTCCGCGTATACAAAGAGACATACTCTTTTCATCATAGACTCTGAGCACATGCCGAAATCCTTTCTTCATTGCCTTCCGTACACACCGTAGGTACATCGATTTCCTTCATCAAGAACATATTCTGTCAAGCACAACTTCATCAAGTAAGTTGCCATCATCTTTATCAAGTGTGGTTTTGCCTTTCCGGGGACAACGCTCAGCGCATCATGTGCTCAACAAAGCATCATATCACATCGCATTTACATCATTTACCAAGCCCATCGAGTCAAGCATAACTTCGTCGTGTGGATTTGCCGCCAGGGACAACACATGCCAACACTCGATGTCTTCATCTTCATTCAGGTGGGTTGCCATCAAGGACAACACTCCGCATCATATTTACGCAACAATCTCCCCCTTTGGACTCGATGGCAACCACGATGGTGTTTGGTTACCACAACGAATGAGTACCATGACACCATGTCACTTTCATTTTTGACACCATGTCACTCTCTCCATTTTCTGGCACGTCATTCCAAACACCATGTCACTCTCCCCCTTTGACATCAAGGGCAAGGAGGCGGATCAACACCAACACACACTCACTTTTCTCCTCATGTAGAAGAAGCGTTCTGCAGGATCCGAGTGTAGTCCTAAAGTGACCAAGCTCGAGTTTCATGCCGAATCTTGAAACATATTTTTCAATGAAGTACATGACTTCTATGACACTTCCTATCACCAAAAAGACTCATACTTACGTCAAAGATTCAACCAAGTGGATTTACATATAAGACTCAAGTACCCAACCAAGTGGGTTTACACAATTTCAACTACGGCTACCCAACCAGGTGGGTTTAAAAATTGACTCGGCTACCCGACCAAAGTGGGTTTACAAATTTGGACAAGTCCTTACATGACTCGAATATTACACTTTTACAACATGGGTCTCAAACTGAGACCTTTTTCATCAAAAGTACAGATATGAATTTTTCGCCGTCAATACCAAAAAGACCTCAAGAGAGATCATATATCGGAACCACCCTCGTGCCGCCAATGCATTATACTCGGCAGAAACTAATGCTCTCACGAGATACCGTGCCACCAAGCCATCCTTTTCCAAATGACTAAGGCTCCCCTTGGTTTGTGCATCCCGAACACTCGCGACAAATCTCATCGAGGCATCTTCTATCAAAACATTAGAAAGCAAGAATTATGAGAACGGAACACCACTCGCAGGATACCTGATGCACGACGAAGATACCAAATGAAAGACCGGCATGCTCGTCGTCGAAGAGCCGACTTCAGCCAAAAGTGTTAGCAATCGGACATATGCGGTTTTACGTGCGAACTGGCGTATGTACGCGACCGTGTTTCGGTCACCCGCGTATCGATGCCATCTTTCTTTAAATTTCAACCAGATCCGATCCTCTGTAGAGGCAAAGACGATTGCTCAGCCTTCTTTTTACGAGATATTTGAATGCTTCCGGACTACGAGACAGATAGAAGCAGCGTAGTGGTGTCTTCAAGCGTCATCCCGACGGTTGTAGCTTGTCGACGACAATAGTAACCAAGCCTTCAGACTCTTTCACGGCATCAATGTACAAATCTTTTCCAAGAGAGATTCTCATATCGGAACAACATCTTCACATAGGTGTCAAGCAATCAACCATGTGGTCCAACATCACCATGATCTTCAAAGAAATTTAACATGAAGTAACATATGTAGGCAAAAGATCTCTCTCAGCACATAGTAACACACTACGCATGATTTGTCGAATCAAATGACATCTAACGCATCCATGTGTGCGTACAAAAGATACTCATCGCCATGAAACCATGTACCAAGTCATCATCATTTGAGCATGAGTATCACAAAAACCAAAGAATAAGCGATTCATATCGCCAACAATGCAATCATTAGTATTCAACGCTCGCTTCTAGGCAAAGCGCTCTTCCTTAGCTTGTGCAATCCGAAAGCACCTTCAACGGAAGTCATCAGCAACAATCTGCTGCATGATCCGTCCTCATTTCCTACGGACCATAAGACTTTCATCTCAACAACGAATGCTCTTCATCATAAAGCAAACTGAGGCTTCATCCATAATCTTCAACACAAGAACCCATGTATCATTTCATTATCATGAGTATAACGCGAATGATGCTAACAGTGAAATCACTCGAGCTGGCCGGGCTCAGATGCTCCGAGACTTCGCTCCGGATCTTCGGCTTATCAGATGAAATTTTCTCATCATCAGGCATACGCGGCCGTGTCGCTACAGAACCGCGTGTGTACGCGCGACTTTGTTTCATAGAACCCGCGTATGGAAAGTGTAGCATAGAAAATTTTCATCTCCCTTCATCTCCTCCCGAGCTTGTACCTTCTGATCTGCCCTTTTCTTCACACCGGATAGCCTCGTCGAAGAAATACATATAACCCGTAATAATCAAATCAACCATGAGAGACATCATGCATTGCTTCTGTGACGATACATTACCAAATCTCATACGCATCCCACATCATTCCTGCAGCTCAATAAGAAGTAGCTCGAGTAAGCGGATGACTGCAGTAGGGTCGAGAATTCCCTACGTTTTACTGATCGGTCCTCCATCTTGAATTGAGTGTTTTCTTCAAGAAAATCATTGTCTTCTAGAGCATCCACAAAAGTATCCTTTCTTCTCTAGATTGATTCTTATGCATCACACTCCATATTTTTCCAGTTGTTTAAACTTTCTCATTTGTCCATGTTGAAGTTATCCAAATTTCTCATGTCTGTTCCAACTCTGCATTCCATGCTACATGCCCATACTTGTTACAAGAATAACATCTCATATGACCGGAAGAGAAATAAGCATAAGAATCCTAATGAGTATTTCTAATCTACACATCCTGCAATCGGTCGCTTTATGTCCATACATGTTACATGTAGAAACAATATCGCAAGAAAGCTGCGGAAGTGCCTTTCTCTCGAGTAGAACTACTGTTTTGTTTTTGTGCTGAAATGATCTAACATCGCAATTTGCCGCAACATGCCCAAAATTATGACATTTTAAAACACTCAACGTTCTTGAATGAAATTCCTTTGAGAGTTCATGAGTTGTTGGTTGATCTTTTGTCTCTTTTCAACACTTCTCGTGTTTTGCATTGACATTCTCCGAATTTTTGGCACTACCTATGTGAGCTAGATTCACCTTTTATGCAGCTTCCTGGAAAGCGAGACCAAGTTTGATAGCAGGAGACCTAACGATTGCTCGAATATTGTCCAAAGATGTTAGTACTATCTTGAAACCTCAAAAGTTTAACCTTTTTCTTCTACTTACCTTTGAGAATGTTTACCTCGACCTCCGAGGCTTGACATTGCTTTGTCATGCTTTCTTCCTTTCCTTCTTCCATCTTCTACCTGATCCTTTAGATTTAGAATCTCTTCTTTCGCAATTTTCGTTTTCTTCACATGTTTTGTTTCCGGTACTCTTCGTCATTCTTCTTCTTTGATGCTTTTCGAGATCTGCTTTTTGAGAGAGATGATTTCTCGCTTTCCAAGACCTTCATTCTTCTTATTTGATGTCTCGAGATCCCTTTTGAGAGAAATGACTTTCAGCCTCAAGTTCTTCATGCTTCTGATTCGAGTCTTCGTCTTCTGTGAGAAAGACGATTTGCTCGCTTCAGAGCCTTGCATTCTTCTTGCTTTGATTCTTCGAGATCCGCATTTAGATCGTTGACTTTACTGCTTCTAGTCTCTTTAATTCGAGCGGATGCATAAGCATGAAATCCTTTTGGTACTTTGTCCGCTCCGTCCATTCGACAGATCTACTTTGATCTTTCATTTGCGAGATCATCTCACTGTACGAATGGAATCCGATGCTTTAGCAAATTGATCCTTTCTGTTGATCTTCAACTTTGATCTTGATAGCTTCCTCTAGATCCAAAGACTTTACTCTACACTATCTTCATCATTACATGCACCGTAAAGTGAGTCACAAAGAACAGCTATCACATACCCGCCTATCTTCTTTCATGCCCACGCCGCACATGTTTCCAGGCTTTCGTCGAGACTACGGATCCAAACGCCTTCTCCTCATCATCGTCTTTGCCATGTCTGGGCGCTTGGTAGAGAGACAAGCACAGCGATTAATACCCGGTTCCATCTTCTTCAGTACCTTTGCTAGTTTGACAGTTGATCTTCGAGGTATCGGTAGCCTTCTCCTTGAGTAACCTTCTTTGCTTCTTGTGCCATGAGCACTTTCGGATCATGGTCGAGAATCTTCTTCATCTTCTGACTCGGACACTTCATCATCATCTTCTTTTGCATAATAGCTCTTTCTTCTTTTCAAATAGTTTCCCTTTACCATGCTTTTTCTCTATAAGTGACATTTCGCAAGCCTGTGTTGACCAACTTTTTCCACACTCAAAACATTTGAAGGGAAGCTTGCCTTTGAATCTTCCCGCACCTAGTTGGAGCTTTCTCACGAAATTTCGCTTCTTCTTCATCGGATATGTGATGGATTCTTTGACAACTTCCTTTTCCTTTCCTTATTCTGTAGATGCAGCAAACGGCTTTGCTTATTTGGAGAGGGACCTCCTTGTCTCATTTCAAAAGCAGATCGTAGTACCTTCATGCATCTGAACAACAGAAAGCGTTTGCAGTATCTTGCCTTTCTTCGATAGCTGAAAACTTTAGAGTCACACTAGAAGTCTGAGGATCAATAAGACCTGCTCCACCGCAGTAGTATCGCTGCTGGTTTCACCCAAATTTCCTCATTCGATTTACAATATCATCTCGGACGAAGAAGAGAGCCGGCAGCACTCAGCATCACTATGCATCTTCAAATTTTCACTTATTCAATTCTAAGAGTTTGGAGTTTTGCACTTTTTACCTTTGTGTCTCCTTCATAGCTTAGAATGATTTTGTCCCATATATCTTTTGGCTTTGAATGTAGCCGCATCACTTTAGCAAATTCCGATTCCGGACATGCTTTCCCAATAAGACATTCAATGGCTTTGGCATTGATTTCATACTTCTTCATGTCGCCGCATCGCGTGGGAATACTTGCCGGGTATTGATAACCTTCTTCCACGATTGCCCATACATCCGCACTGAAGACTTTCGTGAGCATGTGCTTTTGTTCGTACCTTCCGTAACACGTATTGCTTCCATTGAATAAAGGTGGCTTTATAGACATTACTCCTTCATGACTTCCCATTGCGACGGATCTCCTTCGAGCGATCAAGCTTCCGTGAGTAAGAACTGCGATACCACCTGTTGGGAAAAATGCGAGAGTGAATCCGCTATTTCATCTGCATATTCAGAAACTTTTTTACTTTTTCATTCCTTTAAAACCTATACGCTGCTTTGATCAAGCGACTGGTAGCGTGTACACGCATATCCTTCATAAAATCCTCGCGTGTACACGCGCAGATCCTAATTATGCCGTTAGTTCTTCTATTCACTTTATATCATTCCATCATTCATTCATTAGATGTTCTATAAACGAAGAAAGCTGTGGTGCGTAGGTAACGCGTCACACAAAGCATCACACATGAACACCGAGGATATTTGGGTGGGAAACCCCAAGTCGGGAGAAAACCACCGCCGCAGCTTGCTCCTCGCCCTTCAATATTTTATTATAGCGAACGTCTCACAGCATGTGTGTGCGCGGCGCGGACAGCGAGCGGCTTAGACGCAGTGCACCCACCCTCGCGCTCGCGTACACCAGACGCCCTCCCCGGAAGGGAGGCCCCAACGACTCGTTTACCGGCCTTCTCCCCGGAGAGGGAGCTACGACCCCCAGAGTCTGCGCTTTACCGACACCCGGAAGGGAGCCTAAACCCACAGTCTGAATTTATGACCTCACCAGAGGAGCTGCCACCCACAGTACCGAAGGCTGCAACCCTCGAAAGCACCACCTTGGACCACGTTTCGTCAATTTTCACACCGGATCCAACAGCTTCAATGGAACACCACTACAGGCTGGCATTTCATCATATTTTCCGGCATCGGACCCTTTTCCAGCACTCACAGGCACAAACCATGACACGGTCCCACTAGATACTCACGCGCAGATCGATGGCGTAAAGCACAAGCAGTAATCGCATCATACATTTCATACCACTTTGCCTCGACCAGAACCCTAGTTTTGCATACGCGCTCTCCTTTCAACGATGTCGCGTATATGCGCGCTTTCGTCCACACAAACCGCCGGTATACCTCGTTGTACATGTTTCATTGCGCATACGCGCTTTCTCTTCGCCGGCCGCGTATATACGCGCTGCCTCCGCGACGGCGTAGCGCATATGGTCTTCAACCACCACAGAGCAAGCATGCTTCGATCGAGGACGTATGAGTTCGGGCCGTACTCCACCCTTTTCGTCCGCACGCATGATCGCCTGCATGCTCGCCCATCACGGATCTACAGCTCTTCCATAATCGCATCTGGCAAATTTACAAGAGCAATCTCAGCATCTAGATACCCAACTTCATCATTTTCTTCATAGGTGCATCATACGTCGCATTTATCATTCAAGTGTAGCTCCTTTCCATTCGGATCTACTTCGTAGAGAAGTATTCATTCAAGCTCGAAACATCTTGCACACACTCGTGATATGCTGATGAATTTCTTCATCCTTTATATAGGTTTGTCCTTTTTCAATACCACGGGCCCCTTTTTCAATACCATGGGCCAAAAACAATACCATGAGCCTTCAAAACTACCACGAGCCGTCAATACCAGGCGCCCCTTTACCCAATACCAAACGAAATCAATACCATGGTGGTTACCCACGGTTTTTGCACTTTTTGGGCGCTTTAGCCCATACGCGACTTGGCACGTTCTTTTCCGCAGTGCATACGCGACATCACTTAGGCCAATCCGCTGCATACAAAGAGACATACTCTTTTCATCATAGACTCTGAGCACGCTCGAAATCCTTTCTTCATCGCTCGTACCACCGTAGATACGTCGCATTTCCTTCGTCAAGAACATATTTCTTTATCGAAAGCACAACTTCATCGATCGGTTGCCATCATCTTCTATCAGAGTGGGTTGCCTTTCCGGGGACAACACTCAAAGCATCACATTGTCAACAAAGCATCATGTCACATCAGGTACGTCATTTACCAAGCCCATCAAGTCAAGCATAACTTCGTCAAAGGTGGATTAGCCATCGAGGACAGCACGTGTCAAACGCTCCCATGTCTTCATCTTCATTCAAAGTGGGTTGCCATCGACAACACTGCGCATCATATTTCCAATGCCTAGCACAACAAAAACTAGTTTTTCCATATTCGAGATCAAGTTGGTATCGTAGTTGTTGGTTGATTGTTAGCTTGTGTTGCTTGTGCAAAAAGGGTGAAAATTATTACAAGGTTAAAAACTCTAGAGAGGAGAAGGAAAGCTTGTTGGTGCATATTCCCAAGTGGGAACAAGGAGAAGGAGGTCAGAGTTTGTCACAAGCTCCACCTCAAGTTTTATCTCCGAGAGATTTCGAGGCTTTAGAAAGCATGTCTCAAGGAGGAGAGCCTACAAGCCCTGACAAAAATATGAAAGCTTCAAAAATGATTTTTGGTACATGTCAGAGATGGTGAAGGTCCTCTATGAAGAGAGGAACTCATAACCGCAAGGTGAAGGCTCAAGATATTAAACAGGAGAAGGTTCTCCAATTAAGTAAGAAGGTAAAAGGAATAGTGATAAACCACCATCTTCTCCACAAACTTCATATTTTTCTACAACTTTGATGCAAAATGCTAATGTAGAAAATCCTTCCAAGATGGAAGATGGACATGTTTGTGCCTTTTTTCCACATGATGTGGAATATGAGGTTCAATCAACACCTCATGTTAAGGAGCTAAAAGAAGAGAAAAAAAGATTCAAAGAGGACACCTTCAGAATCAGAAAGGAGTATGAAACCATCTCTATGTCTCAATAAAAAAATGAGACAAATGGTGAGCATGTATATGCTCCTTATTTACATGCATCTCTTTAATGTAAATTCTTTTGCAGCCTTTGAAAGACACAACAGAGGCATTGGGATCTAAGCTCTTGGAAAAGATGGGTTACAAGGAAGGCTTAGCTCTTGGTGTGAATCAACAAGGCATCAAGAACCCAATAAAGGTAAAAGAGAGACCTAAGTATGAAGGTCTTGGGTTATGTTGCACCAGAAGAATGGTCTTCTGATGAAAACTATTGTGCATCATGTACCTTTTGTCACAAAAGAGGACATGAGAAAGCAAGGTGTTGGACTTTGCATCCGAAAACTAGTACCTACTTGGTTCTCTAAATACAAAAGAGACTTGAAGGTATCTCCAGGAGAGAGATAAAAAAGTTGAAGAAGAAGTTGATTCAAGTTCTTCTAGCCGTGCAAGTTCATCATCTAGGAAGCACAAGCCAAAGGATGCCAAGAAAATGTATACTCATCCTATTCATTTAAATGCTTCTCCTAAAGGAAAACAACCCGTTGATTTGAGTGCCATGTTGAGGGGAATGTCTCCATGCAATTTTTTGCATTTCTTCTAACCATTGTCTAGATGAGTGCGACAAAAAGAAAAATCCATTATCAAGAAGATGTTTATGTCTCTTGAGATTGAGAACGAGAAGAGGAAAACTCAATCAAAGAAAAAGGCATGTGAGCTAAGAAGAGCTCAAAGGAACTTTTCACTCACTCGCAATATCGGTGGGAATTGGATCGAGAAGTGTTGGAAATTGTTTCCACAACTTCATCTTGGTAAGGGAAAGCAAGTCATGCAAGCACCGGCCCAAGGAAGCGACAAAAGCAAAAGTGGCGCAAGATGCGACCATCCATGAAGCAACTTCAAAAGAGAGAAAAATTTCAAATAGAGGGTTTAGTCACCATGTTGGGTAAGAACTGCTCAGACTATTTGTCCAGATGAAGATTGAAAGTCTTTGTTTGCGCTAGTTTTATATCCCCATAGTGGGAAATTTATAAAAGTGATAATTCATGAATAAATTACTTACATGCAACAATTTTTTCTTTAGCATGTTTATGCTAGTTTGGCTTGGTTGTTTCTCAATTGAAATTGAAAATTTTGGTGTCAAGCATCTCCATGTTTTAAAATGCATTTCTCATTGATTATGTCAGAAATCATTTTTGAAAATTGTTGTATGAGTAGTGGAAGAATAATTTGTATTTACAAATGTGTTCAACTCTCAATTTATAGAAGTATTCGCCATGTGGAACTTATATTGGTTTATGCCAAAGAGTTTTGGATTTTATCCTCGGTAAGGATTTTTTGCAGATAAACGCCATTGAATTCTTCTTGGGAAGGATGTTATTATGCATGGTCATAGTGACATGGACCTTTGGTCAAGTGACAGTTCAAGTTCAGCATGAAAAAGAGTCGTCAGTGGCACTTCAAACTTCGATTGGGTTGAGTTTAGAAGAATGAAGGAACCGTACCTTCAATTTCTAAACAGACGAAAATGAAATTTTGGAGACGAAAAGTCTTTCGAGTGGGTGATATGATCGAGGGAGCTCAAATTTAGGCTCGAAAAACCAAAGTTCTCATAATTTCTCGAAACCTGAAAAATCAAATAGGTCTCGTCCCCCTCGATTCTCGCGCACTTCGTTTCATCAAAAACCGACTCCATATGTGAAAGTTAGAGTCTGTTGTCCATATTCTCAAACAAACTAAAATTTGTGCAAAATTAACGGGATGATGATCGGGCGAGCTAGTCGACGAAAAATATTGATATTCCTAAGGAATATTCTTAGAATATTCCTCCAAGTGATCGAATCAGGGTGCTAACAAGTGTCAGTTGGTGGTTGGTTGAAAATTTGGTTTCGTTGTCGCAATTTGATTTGGTGTTGGAATGAGCCAATGGGAAGAGGACATATGGCTAGCCCGAAGGTCGCCACATGCCCCCCTCCCAAAGGCCGAAAAAGCTGGCTATGTCAAAGGTACATATAGTATATATATATATATATATATATATATGGAAAAAATTTTATTACGTGAGCTCGGGGTCAACCTCACGACCTCCCCCCACACAAACGCAACAACATACCGTTAGACCACGACAATGATTCTTAACATATAAAAAACTTTGTATATATTTTTTTTAACCCAAAAGTTATGGTGAGGGGTAAGCGGGGCCAGCCCCCTTACCACAGGGACCACCGTCCGTGACCACAAAGTGGGAGCTCCAACAAATGCGCGGGGTTTAAAACTTTAAAACGTGCTTAATTAAAGCACTAACCCATATTATTAGCATTAATCCACACTTTAATGCGG
This sequence comes from Pinus albicaulis, assembly GCA_034641835.2. Lineage (NCBI taxonomy): Eukaryota > Viridiplantae > Streptophyta > Pinopsida > Pinales > Pinaceae > Pinus > Pinus albicaulis. Next base: position 813,458,006 of record CM076574.1, on the reverse strand, counting down.
ATTTGTAAACGCGCCATTAGCGTGCTAAACCTCACTTAACTACTCGCTTAAACTCTACTTATCATTAATTAAGCCGAACTTTAATAGTGGATTAAGTTGGCGAAAGTCTACCAATTTTGGCAGAACTCAGATTTGGTGGAGTTAACCGGAGTTGCTCCAAATTTAGAGGAGTTTTCCTAGGAAAATTTGAAGAAGCCATAACTTGAGCAAATTTCGACCAAATTGGGCTCAGAAAGAGTCTATCCTAGCATTTTTGGATATTCTTAGCGAGATTGGTGCAGAGTTTCAGAGGCGAGAGGAGCACTTCTAGAAGTGATTTTTCCCGACTTGAAGATTCAATATGCCTAGGGCCACCTAGGGAGAGGAGGTCATATCTGCTTCACCTGAAAATCAAATGAAGAGCGAGAAGAGGCTACTTACGGGTTTTTGGATTTTGAGAATCCATTGGTAACCTATGTTTACTGATTTGAGCACATCTTCAGTGGTCATATTGCGGGTTTGACAAGTAAGGTGTATGGATCAATCGGATGTTTGAAGTAGTTTTGGAAGTTGTTGAAAAAGGAGGAGACCTTGTAGGGGGTTTTCCCAATTCCAAGACACTTTTTGCGTGTAGTTGTGACCCAGCATGGTTCATATCTGGTTTGACTTATTTATTCATGAAGTTGTTTATTGTATCCTTTAGTGTGGAATTGAAGGGTGTATGTGATGGGTTTCTAGCTCTCACCGGTGAAAGAATGTCATCTTTGTAGGAGATATGTTGTGTTGTTGATATTGTGAGAGTTCTTTGCAGGAGAACATTACTTTGAAGGGGTAATAGCCTCATGTTATTGGCAGCAAACTGATATTTACTTTTGACACTGAAATACAAGAGAGGTCTAGTCATGTTGACGAGCCGGGAGATGTAGCCCAAAAGGGGTGAACTCCTTCATCAATGGCTTTTGTCTTGTTGTTTGATGCACATTTCTTTTCAAGTGTTTGATGATTTCATACTTTACAATTTGTTCATGGAATTATACTCTGGTTGAAAAACACTTAAAAGAAACCATTGAAGTAATCTATTGTTAACCTCAAATCTATGCACGCAATCCTTAAGCACTTTTATTTTATACCGATGAGGAAGCTAGCACAACAAAACTAGTTTGTCCATATTCAAATCACTTTGAGGACCAAATCCATATAAACTTACGCGATAAATACATGATCCTTCATGTACTTGCGATAAGTTTCAACTTTGTTGTTTGGAATGACAAACCATTCTTTTTTAGTGGCTCTCGGAAAAGCATTGACGATCCGAGCCTTCCACTACGCGCCCATCATAGGGGTATGCATTTTCCCCGCCAATAGTTTCATTCTCTCCCGACATTCCTCCTTTTCCACTAGAATCGTCGATCGTGATGTTTCTATAAGGGGATCTCTCCCTCCCAATTGTCACGTTCATCTTGTTACTCAAGATCTCGTTGATTTGAGGTGACCCTCCAGTTGTGTCGGATTTGAAACTCTGTTGCAATCTTCGAATTTGCAGAGCGAAAACCCTCATCCTATTCCAAAACACTGAAGTTTTTCAAAACAAACAACATTAATATTAATAATAATCTAAACTAATCTAATAATATTATTACATCAATAATTAATATCATATTAATGTTATTAATAATATTATGAGAATGATTAGAATGTTAATTAACGTTATTGATTAATAATAATCTTAATATTATTTATATTAACAATTTTTATTTTAATATCATTAATACTATCATCAATACCTTTAAAAAATATTCTTAGAATGAATAGATTTTTTAAACTTTTTATTTTTATTAATAATTATTAGAAACTAAATAATTTTAATATTATTTATCGGTGTTAATCTTAATACTATTTATATTAGAAAATGTTAATGTTATTAATAATATGAATATTATTAATTTAAATGTTATTAATAATATTAATGTTAGTTAATAACATTGAATATTAATAATTTTAAGATTTTATTATTTCCGAAGGAAATAATGAGGAAGAAATGAGTGCCAACCTGGCAGCCTTAAGTACACTAGTGAAGCCCAAGGGGAACAAGCCAAAGCAATGCCCTCTATATTTCAAGAAGAGGAGAAATAGTAGACTTAAGCCAGGAAAGCCTTCCTCAACAAACCCCATCACCATTGAGGGGTCGAGCTAGTCACTAGGAGGAAGGATTGGGGAGAGATGAGAAACAAACTGAAAAATAACCTCCCTCAAGGCCAAAGGAAAACAACCCCAAGCCTCACGGAAGAAGCAAGCACCAAAGGAGCCAAGGCTAAATAGTTGCAAGAGGAATTTTTCCATGCTACGGGAAAGATAGAGAGGTGCTACAAGAAGGCGGGGTAGTGCTACACAACTACAGTGAAGGAGGTGAAGGGTCACAAGAGTTGCAAGAACCTGATTCCTAACTAAAACTTGGGTCCTATTATAAGTTCCTTGAAGAAGGGTAGATAATACCTACCAAATTTTGCAGTCCCAATCCTTTCTTGAGCTAGACAAAGAAAGAGGTAGAAGCCATCGATTGATGCAAATTGCAAGATCCAAAGGGGTTGAAGATCTCTGATTACATGACAATCTGTTTCGAAAACTCCATGTGAGAAGCACCCAGATAGAAAAACTTCTAAATTTGTTGGAGATCCCCATGACAGGCATAGATTGGTAGAGTGCGAAGTCCCCAAGGAAAAGCATGGCCTTATTGGAATGGCCCATGAGACATAATTTGGCTCAAGGAAAGGGAATAGCCTAAATGAATTGGCATATTTAATGCATGATTTGGGTTTCACCATCAATATAGGAAATAGAATATGATATAGTGAATGATCTATGTTAGAGTAGTTCTCCCCATAATAGATTTATTATTCATGTCTGGACTTATAAGTAGCCAAGCTGGCCAACATTCTGGGATCAAGCAGGTGAGCATTTAGCTTAACACAATGAAGAATCTATAAACCTTTTACTTGCCATTTTTAGGTTCTAATATCATGAGCTACCAAAACCGATACTGAACTTATCAACTTTGACCCTTTCAGTGAATTTTACTGAGAAGTTTATCAAAGGAAAAGAAAGGATGAAAAAGGAAGGAGGAATAGAGTAGCAATTTTAAGGTTTGTTTATTTGGCTGTTGTTTTACATAGTTATTTAGTTTTCTTTAAAAAAAAGCAAGGAGAAGGTTGAGTAAATAAGCATAACGCATACTCAACTTACCGGGATTCACATTAGGGAGTAAACATGGGCATAAACAGGGATTTTCACATCATAACCAATCAAGCAATACCCTGACAAACACACTCAACCCCCCAGTGAATGCTATTTTGGTTTAGAGACTATCTGAAACCGCTGCTTATACTCCTGCTCAAACGGATTCCGTGTATTGCAGGGATAATCATTGATGCAATCACTCCAGACATTGTAATCAGAGGGTTTTCGGCTCCCTTAGAACCTCCCATACAGCAGTATTGCACTTGAAGCCTGAGCCCAGAGCAATCTGCCACAGGCGGTCACCTTTCTTCATCCGCCCCTTGGCCTCCATGTAGGCCACCTCATACCAGAGCCCACAGGAGGAAGTATTCCCAAACCTGTGAAGCGTCGTGTGGGCAGGCTCTGTGTCGTAATCCGTCAGCCTCAGGCTCTTTCCGATGCCGTTGATGACCGCCCGCCCCCCTGGGTGAATGCAGAAATGCTCGAAGGCTAGCTTGAAATTGGGCACATAGGGCTTCAGGTCCTTGATTTTCAGTAGCTTGATGCAGAGCATGTTGTAGATGAAGTAGAGCTGTTCTGAAAAGGGGAGAACCTTGGGCGCCAGGGTTGTGATATTGTTTTTCAGGGCGATTCCTGCAGCTTCGATCAGGTATGTGCTGAGAGAAACCCCCCATGATGTTTTCATCGTCCTCTCTCTGCACTATGCTGTTGTAGGCCTCGTCGTTTTGGCCGAGATGGGTTTGGACAGAATGCAGAAGCTTCATCTTGGCCCTGCCCGCATCACTGGGGCTTGTTCGAGATCAGCAATGCCGAACCCCCAATACGGAACAGGCAATTGGACATCATCATCGGCTTGTCGTTGCCCACATAACGATTCATGGTCAGATTCTCGCTGCTAACCAGAAGGGCATAACAATTTTTGTGAACTTTCAGCAGATCCTTCACCATGTCGACTCCTATTATCCCGGCGCTGCACCCCATGCCGGAAATATTGAAAGACTTGATGTCTTCCCTCATGCCATAATGGTTTACAATCCAGGCCGACAGAGACGGGGCCGGAGCAAAGCAGCAGACATTTATTATCAGTATGTCAACGTCGCAGTGTCGAATCCCGCTGTCGGTGAACAACCTGTCGAGTGTAGAAACAAAGGCCTCCCCGCATCTCCAGCCACCCTTCGGCCATGGACGACACAACGTCGCCCTGGAAGAAGGAATTGGGGGCGTAGGGTCTCCTGCCCGAGGCCCGATTTTATGTGAACATTTCCCACGAATTTCAGCGACTCTGGCATCGGATTGATCTTGCAAATGACGTATTCCGAGACCTCTGTGTTCATTTTTCGGTCCTCCGGGGGCTTGTAGCAGCTGAAGGCCACCAGGTAAGCGCAGGAGCTCCTCTGCCTTTGAATGTGCCAAACTATTCCCACTGCCAGCACAGACATCACGGCCACCCGAAGTTCCAGAGCCGAAGTTGGGATCGAAGGCAAGAGGGAGCTCGCCCCTTCCATGATTTGGCCGAGAGATATGAACGATTCATACAAATCCATCTCTGCTCGATGAATTTTTCAATTAGCGTACCACCGATCGATCGATGGAATATACCCAACAAGGCCGCCTTATATATGATTCAAATTTCAGCTAACGCAAAAGGAGGACTTCAAAGCGTCGGGTATTTTCTTGAATGCCTGATACTGACAAATTTATGCAAGCCAGGTATTGGGTGCTGTATTGAATGCCTAATACTGACTAAGTTAAGCAAGCCAAGCCCGCCATTAATGAACCAGATGAATTGATGAGTGGTGATTCAATGAATGAATAAATAGGGAGTGTGATAGCGGCGTAAACCATACACCCTCCTAAATAACCTGAAAGTATTAGTTATTATTGTAAGTTGCTCTGCCATTCCACCGAGTCTCCATTCCGTCTCAGCTTCAAAATCACCGTTATTTTTTCAATTTCAATTTTCATAAAAAGTTTAGCGGGAACTTAATTATGAAATAAAAACGGTTTTAAAGTATATATATTTGAAAAAAAAATTATAACATGAATAAATAAAAAAGAGAGTGAATATGTTTTTTTGGTTGGTAAGTGAGCACCCAGGGTTGGAACTGGTAACTTATCCCATGGAGCGCCACTCTTCACCGTCGAACAAAAATATCTTGGGCTTTATATTTTTTTAAATAATTTGAATGAATAAATTAAATAAGTTGCAAGTGTTTTTTTAGGGTCAATTTGTTTTCAAATGTAAATGTATTTATTTGAAAATAGGTTACAAAATTTTAATTTAACTATTAATAATTAGATTGATAGTAAAGATTTAAATTCCATTGAATATATTAAAGTATTTATAGTGATATACACTGATTAAAATAGTTATAATGCTTTTTTCTTTTCAATTAAATTGATTAGATTATATTAAAATATTCATAGTAATATACACAAATAAAAAAACTGTAAATAGTTATGATGTTTTTTTTATTTTATTTAAATTGATTAATTAAAAATATATTATATAAAGAAGTGTTATATAAAGTGAATTATGATATTTTACACATGAGATATTGATACGCATATGGTATTGGCCAATAAAATTTATTTATAAATTAAAAATATTCATGTTAAAGCTAAAAATTTTATGTTCCATATTTTTAAAATGTATATATATTCAACTTATATTAATTATTTTTATTATTTAATAATAATAATAGAAAATAAATTTATAAATGTTTTAATATTTATTATAAATAAATATATAATAATAATAAATTTATTATTGTTAATTAATAAATTAATTAATTATTATAATTAATTAAATAAATAAAATAATAATAATAATAATTAATAGATATTATTATCAAATAATTAAATAATAATAATAATTTATTTATTTATTATTATTAGTTAGGATTGGAATACAATAATATTAGTTTTTAAAGTATAATAAATTATAATAATATTATTATTATTTTATATTTAACAATATTAATATTAATATTAAGTATGTTTATTGGTGTTTCTCAATCATTTTAATTAATATGGTTGTATATGTAATTGATATAAGTTTATGGGTGTTTATCAACCACATTTATTAATGTGTTGTGCTAGTTAAATTTTATTAACTACTAAATGGTTGAATTAGTTTAAAAACTTAAATTGGTATAATATTAATGATAATAGCCCATAATTAGATTAATTAAACTTTTATTAAATCTTCTTATTTAATTGAATTATTTTAAATAATACGATTAATATCCTATAATTAAATTAATTAAACAAATCTTTCTTTCCTTAAATCTTTTTATAGGGTTGAACTAGTTTAAATACTTAGATATTGAAAGATACTTTTATAGCCAATAGATCATGCATGGAGTTTAAAATTACTACACAACTAAGTTAAACTAAATAAATAGAAGTTTTAATTCATAAGTTTGACATGGATCTCTTACTACGCAATCTCTATAAATAAATTTTTTAATTCATAAGGATAATTATGTAACTTTAATGATTAAAGTATTAAACTTCTGTAAAATAAAAGGATTTTACAATAATAAATTGGAGTTTTAATTTCTGAGTCCATTAGAATATGTGGAAGGAAAAGGCAAATAGATCATTCATATATTTAGGTAGTTTGGATGTTAACAACATTCTCATTATAATAAATGAATGAATGATAGTGTGAAATTTAAAAAGAGATATATAACTAAAATTTATGAACATTTTAGTATTTTTTTAAATTTTAATTTTTTAATTTTTGACATAAATATTTTATATTATCTAATTGAAATATAAATAAATTTTAATTATTTATAAATATTAAATATTAAAAAATATAATATTTGATTTAATGATAAATAAAATTAATTTAATAATAAATATAAATTAAAAATTAATTTTAAAATATATATATTTTTAAAGATGAATAAAATAATTTGAAATATATATATATATATATATATATATATATATATATTTCATTTTTAAATATTATATTTTAAGTATTTAATTTTCCATCAGGGTGACTAATGAGGCTTAGAGAAGGACATTGGCATTAATCCCCACGCATGTGTTTTAGGATAAACAGGGTGGAGAGTAAATGGGCCTCGAGAAGGCAATTGAGGAATGTTTTCGATGTAGGATGAACATGGTGGAGACTAAATGGGCCTCAAGAAGGCAAATGGGGAATGTTTTCGATATAGAGGGGTATTATATGTGTCAGAGGCATGGCAAAGGATGTTAAGGTGGTGAGCACGACAATGAATTTGGAATTTTTGGACATTAGGGTTCATGAGGAGGCAAGCATTATTGGCTTCCTCTCTGCTTTCGTTTTGGGAGGATAGCATTGGTGCTCAAACCTAGTGGAGTGCAACTCTGAGAGAACCACTCGACTTCAATGGGTTCCTATTGTGTGGGATCCTGGCAAGCAACATATGTGAATTGGGTCGGTGAGGGAATTCTAGTACTTGGTTTGCTTTCACCCATGAAAGGCTCGATGTAAATTACTTGCAGCGTTGTCTTCACTGTGGAGTGACCCTCCATTGTCATGACTACTACAGGTGATTGGTATCATTCCTATGATTATGTTATGGTTTTCACATTGTTGCATTTTCTCTTCTCAGGTCGTATGTGAAACCCATACCAGATTGTTTCGTTGTTCGCAACAACATTGGGAGTTGGGTGCCTTGGCTCACTGGACATTAGGGTTGCTCCTTATTGTAAGAATTTTTAGGTCTGACAGTGTAATTGCAGAGACAACCTTTCAGAGCTGGTGTAATTTGGTTCCAAAGGGAGAAACTCTCATTCCCCAACCCCACAGACCTTCATTCTTTGGTGTCAAGGTCAACAAATTGCGAGACTTGTTGGTGATGGGTAGAAGGAGCGTCTGCATATCAGAAGAGTCATGTGCATTCTTTGACTACTACAGGATGCAACGAAAGAGATGGCACCCTAGACAAGGAGGAGGAAATCATGGTTGAGGCATTCATGAGGAGGAAAGAGAGCTGGAAGTCCCTCTCAGGACTTGCCTTGGTGAGTTTTTCTACCAACTCCTTTTGACACCATAGAAGTGCAAATCCATTTCCTTTATTATTCAGTTGAATAGATAGCCCAAGCATAGAATGAGGACCATGCAGACCTGATTGACTTTCTTGTTGATATCCTTCACAACTAGAGATGCATTGTTGATCGCCAAGCCACCCATCGACGAAACCAACAACAACTCCAATATCGCATGGATAATTTTGAGACCCACATGGCTCACATGGAATCCCACATCAATGAGTCCTTTTATTGTCCAGATGTTAATGGTGGAGCTACTGAGGCAACCGCCTATAATCCCATTCATCTATGAAGAAGCAAATTAGTTGTATATATGTTTTTGATAGATTTTGTGCATGGTGAGCATTAGATATAATGAGACCTTGTTTTCCCTATCTTCTTTTTAAGATGTTTTATATGTACTTACAATACAACAAATCCATTCAAAATAAGACATTTTTTTAATTTACAAAAAAACTCCTCACAATATATCATTTTCTCAATTTAATAGAAAGTTATAAATTTAAAAAAAAATCTAAATTTTCACTAAAACAATAAAATACCAATATTTAAATATCTTTTACATACAATAAATAAATAAATAAAATATTAATACTCATAATTTCAACTCAACTCCTCATACACAATGCAATGCTTTGTATCCATATCTATAATACTTAATATTTATAATTTCAACTTCTCATGCACGTAATGCTTTGTATCTATATCTATAATACTTTATTTTATTTATCACTTAATTTTTATTAAATAGGTATTGAAGTTATGAGAGAAAGTATTGATGGTTCACAGATTTATTGAGAAGAGTACAATGGGTAAATAATTATGGTCTGTAATTTTTACTCGTTGGTTTTTTCTCTCCACAATGATTACATGTTAAAAAAAATTGGAAGTGTTTGTCAATTTGACTATGTACTAATCCTGGTTGTGCCCAATCTCTTACGGCAGCCACTATTATACTTGTGAGGTACGGGTTCTTTTTATAGTGCTTCTATAGTAGTATGCATGTTTTGAGTCATAAAAACATTTTTTTAATATTTAAAATATTGTTTTATTATGAGTAGGGTTTAGATTAATTATATTGAATAGATGGGTTTATTTTTAAATAAAAATTTTAGAATTTAAATTATTTATCAATAATTATTAGGTGGTAAAGATTTAACTTCAAAGTTATATTTTAAAATATTCATATTAATATATATTTAAAGTGAAATTTATTTTCAAAGTAGTTATGTTATTTTTCTTTTCTTTAATTAAATTGATTAATTAAAAAAAATCTAATATAAACAAGTGTTATATAAAGTGAGTTATGGTTTTTTGAATATGTTATATTGATAAGTCTACATTATTTTAACAAAGTTTATTTACCGATTAAGAATTTCCATAATAAATTAAGAGTAAATTTTTATTGTTAAGATTATATGTTTAGATTTTTTTATTATATTATTTATAATAATAACTTGAAAATAAAGCTCCAATTTAATTAGTTTTTATAATTATTTTAATTTTAACAATGTAAATTGTATCATGTAATAATGATTTGATCTTTATCATAAATTAATGACTCAATACTTAATTTATATGATTACAACATTTCAACAATTAAAAAAAAACAATGTTAATTAAACAAATATAGTTATACTACATATATGATACAAATTATTTGCTTTTAAAAATTTTAAAGGCCACCAATGATGATAATGATGATGGTTAACATCCTTTGAGACCAGTTTATTGGACCTAAAGAAAAGAGTTATTTGATTTGATTTAAGATTTTATTCCTATGCTCAAAAAGCTTGGAGAGAAGTCTCTCGAGCTCACTATGATTTTGACATCTTAAAAGGCTAAGAAGGTCAGTATTGCAACAAAGATTATGAAATTGAGCTCTAATGTGGTTGTACCCGGGGCACTCTAAGAGGAAGTGATTTTCATCCTCGATGTTCATATTCGATCCTTTCCATCCATGGTGTTTTAGGAACTGTCCAACGACCTGTTTCACTATGGAGCTCATGACAGTTCGTTCTAATCTTGGCTATATTAATTTTCTTCTTTGAGCTAGTTAAAACAGAGAGATATTTTTTATCTTCTAAGGTGGGGTTGATGACCTCCTTATAATACCTTAATTTTATTTTAGCTGGTAGATCTTTCTCACACCACATTTTTTCTTTGAACTTAGAAGTAACAATTTTTTTAATGTTATTGATGTTTTGCAATGCAACATTCTCGTCCATCTCCTAATGGTTTAACCAGGCCCTGGTGTCTTTATACCAACCTCGTTTAAGCCTTAGGTGGTTTTGGGTAGAATTTAAAGCTAGCTTAGGAAGTCTATGGTCTCCTATGCTGTTAAGCTTGTGCTTGTACAATAGAAGCCTCCAACTTATAAGTGGCAAAAATGATATAAATTCTATATTTCAACTCTATTGTTCTGGTTTTGCTTAATAAAATTAATTATAAAATCAGGGAATTCCAAGCCTTTGTTTAATAAAATTCATTATAAAATCCAGTAAAATCCCATTATCAAACCATGCTTGTTTAATAAAATTCATTATAAAATCCATTATAATCACATTATCAAATCGCGTTGTTTTCTAGTCATATTTGAAATAAATAAATTCAATTTAATTAATAAATATTTATAAATAACTTTAATTTAATTAATAAGTATTTTGAAATAATTTTTAATTATATAAAAAAAATTAATATTTTAACAAATTTTAGTTTAATTTTAAACATTATAACTTACCATTCTATATTTTTTTTATGTCTATTTAAGAAAATGTTATTTAGGCATTTCAATTTAATATCTAAAATAAATAAACTCAATTTAATTAATCAATATTAATAAATAAACTTAATTTAATTAATAAATGCTTTTAAATATTTTTTATTATATAAAAATATTTAATATCTTTAAGAAAAGGTTATTTAAATTTTGAACATCTCAACTTACACTTTTATATTATCAATGTCTATTTTAAAATAAGGTTTTTAGATTAGGGCATTCTTCTATATTATCATTGTCAAATTTAAAATAAGGTTTTTAGATTAGGGTATTTAGAATAGGATATTTGAAAAAAATTAATTCAATTTAATTAATACTTTTTAATAAATATATTTAATTTAATTAATAAGTATTTTGAATTTTTTTGTGTATAAAAATAATTAATACTTTAAAATATAGTTAAATTTTGAACATTACAATTTATAATTTTAAAAAAAATATGTCTATTTTAAAATAAGGTATTTATACTTTTAATATAATAACTATAATAGATGAAAGAGATTTAATTTTGGAGTAGTTTATCTAGGCAACATTTTAACCTGAAAATGTTGCCCATCGGAAAACTATTTGTTGCCCATTCAAGGAGACCTGACATCTTTTCACATCGCTCCATAACTGCATTCATCACGTTGTCAGACTGGCGGCCGCCATTAACCCTCGCTCCAAAATGATACATCGCGCCCGCCCAGCTGAAATTCAAATTTTTCACCCTCTCAAAATCGAAACAGAACAGGGACATCGATTCTTTCCTCACAGACATCTGCAGTTCCCAACAATAGCCCGACCAGGATGACGACGGAGCTCTGAAAATTCAAGTATTCCTCCATGGAAAATTCAACGCTAAGGAATGAAGTGAAGCAGATGAAGAAGAATAATTCGAGGGAGGAAGCAGAAAATGTGGAGGTCGTCTCATGGAGTTCTTGTCATGGCGGCCGCAAAACAGATGAGTCAGTAGTGCTTGTAGTAGGTACGTTCAAACTTTATTGATTTCAACATCCAACTTTCGAATTCTGAATATTTTTTTCATGTTCAGTGAATGATGTTAATACTGTGCGAAAACAGATTCCCTGCAGAAGGAATTCGTGTTTTGCATCGTGATGATGATAATGATGTTTCTGATGGCCTGCAGGCTTCCTCTGAAGAAAAAAATGGCATTCCAAGTGCAACAGCTTTACGTCAGTAGGAACAATAGAAAAAAGACATTTATAAGTTTCTACATCGATGGTGAGGGCATGAGACTGCGGAAATGGATATGGTGCAGGGAGAGAATGAAATTATATTATGTGTACAGGGATTTAAGGGAAATTTTATAATGTTGATGTGTGTGTTTACTGAATGTTAAGTGTCTTGTTACTTTATTTATAACTTTGCATTAATCTAAATTAGTTAGTTTGTGGATTGAGTTTTCTTATTAAACAGCAGGGTCAAAGGAAGATTTTTTTTTTTTTTTAAAGCAGCTTCCTCTTTTCATATATAATCAATATCTTCAAGATGCTATATAGATGATTCTGACTCCCCTATTACCTTGACTCATTTCTGTATTCTAACCTCTCGGCCAAATTGGCCAAACAATAGTGGTAAAGTAAGCTATCATCCTTGGTTCTTCAAGGATGAAGTTCAATTAACGATATCAGTGAAGATAAAAAGCAAAGCTATTTATGAAGCAAGTTTATTTTTCAATTTATAATGGTCGAAGTGTCCTCGGACACATAGCATTGATCATGAAAAAATATTACATAACAAATTGCAGGATTTTACAAACGTAAACTCTCACTCTCACATTACACAATGAAATTAGGAAACAATCCTATTTATAAGCTCTATGTTCTAATTAATCTAGTTATGGATCACTTGGAAAATCAACAAGTGTCCATTTACAATAAATGAGGTTCTAACCATTCTACTAACTTTACTCCTATTTTAGAGCCTAGGAAACGACACTATTCTAGAGTCCTATTTTTACTAACAAAATTATAATTCTAAGTATCTCTAATATTTATTAAATATTCTTCTTTAATAAATATATTTATCCTAACTTTACATTATTTAATTTATGTATTTTTAGATTTATAATTGTCTTTATGAAAGAGGCTAACAATTAATTTATTACAAGATTCTTGAAATACAAGTTTATAGATGAACTGAGAGCATTTATGGATAAATTAAGCCTGTTGAAATATTCCAAAAGTTTTTGGTACTATATATATATATATATATATATAAACAATGAACACCTAAATTATATCATGCATTGTTAGGAATTTTGCTTCTATGATCCATAAATTGTGATTGAAATCTTTCGGTGAAAATCACATCAAAATAGATTTGGTCGACGCGTTTCGAACCAACCAGTTGATTCATCATCAAGACAAGATGGAAAATCTGATCAAGTAACCCCTTTAAATAGAAAGTAAAGCTCCCACTAGCCGTTTGTAAAATAACGGCTAGTTTGACTCAAATAATAATAGTTCAAATATTTATAAAAAATAAAAATAAAAAATAAAAAATAATACAAAATAAAAATAAATAAATAAATAAATAAATAAATAAAGTTTATAATTATATTTATTTTAATAAATAATAATTTATAATTTAATATATTTACCATCTATATATTTTTATAATAATAATTATTTATTTGTTTTTATTATTATCGAATAAATCAAATGTTAAAAATAATTAAATAATATTTATGTTTTAATTTTATATATTTATTTTATTTTAATAATTAAATGCTATGTGATTTCAAAACTCATCAAACGGTTATCTTTTAAATAATTAATCTTAAAAAATAAATAAATAAATAAATTGATAGATTCAATAAAATAAATAAATAAATAAAAATAAAATAAAATGAATAAATAAATAAAATAAATAAATAGAAATAAAATAAAGATAAAAATTAAAATTAAAATTAAAATTAAAATGGATAAATATTTAGTCAATAAAAATAAAATAGATAAATAAAATTTAAAAATAAAATTAAAATTAAATAATTTAAAATTTTATAAAAGGTTTTTAGGGATGAAGGGCGGGAATCTAGCATCTGCTAATCATCCACCCATCATCTCTGTTGAGGTTAACCGACCTCTTTTCGATTTCTAGAGCTTCTCTCAACTTTCGGTGGTAGAAATGGTCAATCCTCGCAATAACCTCAGCATCTTCAATGCAAATGTGATGATTTGTCTTCTCAGCATGCTCCGCTAGCGCACAGGAGCATGATCTACTATGCTTCAGGTCAAATACATGTTCCTGAATTCTTTGACTAATTTATCGACCAGTTTCACCAATGTAAGGGGTCCCACAAGAACACGGAATCAAGTAAACACCCTTACCATCCTTCGGGGGAAAATCGGAACAATAGCAGATCTAAGTGAACTAGAATGGTACGGGAGGGGGTGAAAGGTTAGAGCTATTCTCTTCTTTAAAATCAGTGAACACCACTTTGAAGGTGAAAAGGATCATCTTCTTAAAGTTTTTAACAAAAACAGTTATAACATGAGTCAATGTCTTAAAGCTTTTCAAAAAGCAGAAAAAGGTCCTAAGGGTAAGAAAGATCCCTGTGATCGGTTATGGGGTGTTCACCTTCCGTTTATCCAAGGTACTACGGATAAAATTGCCAGGATTCTAAATAAATATAATGTTTTCTTAACCTTTAAGCCCTCCCGCACCATTCGGAGTTCGCTTAGATCGGTTAAGGACCCGGTTTGCCCGAAGGATGGCAAGGGTGTTTACTTGATTCCATGTTCTTGTGAGACCCCTTACATTGGTGAAACTGGTCGATCAATTAGTCAAAGAATTCAGGAACATGTCGCTGACCTGAAGCATAGTAGATCACGCTCCTCTGCGCTAGCGGAGCATGTTGAGAAGACAAATCATCACATTTGCATTGAAGATGCTGAGGTTATTGCGAGGATTGACCATTTCTACCACCGCAAGTTGAGAGAAGCCTTAGAAATTGAAAAGAGGCTGGTTAACCTAAACAGAGATGATGGGTGGATGATTAGCAGATGTTAGATTCCTGCTCTTCATTCCTAAAAAACTTAAAATTTAAAATTAATTAATTTTATTTTTTATTTTTATTTTTTTATTTATTATTATTATTTTTATTTATTATTATTATTTATTTAATTAAAATTTTATTTACGATTTTATTTAAATTTACTTATTTTATCTTTATTTTATTTATTTATTTATTTATTTTATTTTTTTATTTATTTATTTATTTTATTGAATCTATTTACTTATTTATTTTTTAAGATTAATTATCAAAAAGATAAGTGTTTGATGAGTTTAAGTCTTATTTAATTATTACCGAAAGAATTTCTACTATTAAAACATAAATATTATTTAATTATTTTTAACATTTAATTTATTCGATAATAATAAAAACAAATAAATAATTATTATTATAAAAATATATAAATGGTAAATATATTAAATTATTAATTATTATTTTTATTAAAATAAATATAATTATAAACTTTAATCATTTGATTTATTTATTTATTTTTATTTTTATTTTGTATTATTTTTATTTTTTATAAATATTTGAACTATTATTATTTGAGTCAAACTAGTTGTTATTTTACAAACAGCTAGTGGGAGCTTTACTTTCTATTTAAAGGGGTTACTTGATCAGATTTTCCATCTTGTCTTGATGATGAATCACACTGGCTGGCTGATTCGAAATGGGTCAACCAAATCTATTTTGATGTGATTTTCACCGAAAAATTTCAATCACAAATTATATCATACAATAATTACATGTAAATATTTTTCATCAAACATTAAAAATTTTATTAACATTTATTTAAATTATTAAAAATAACATATTTATAAATTATGTTTTAATTAAATATTAAAAAATATTATTTATAAACCAAGATCTATAAAGTTTTAACTCTTGATAGCACAATTTACAATGCTTTGAAATAATTATTTTTCATTTAACATTAAAATTTCTATTAACATTTATTTAAATTATTAAAAATAACAGATTTATAAATTATGTTTTAATTAAATATTAAAAAAATACTATTTATAAACCAAGACCTATAGAGTTTTAACTCTTGATAGCACAATTTACAATGGTTTGAAAATGATCATTGTTGATTTAATGTTTGGTTATTTAATAATGTTTTATTGGAATGATCACTCATTTAATTGTTGGGAATGTAGTTGATTGTCTGTTAAAAATTATTTGAATTTAATGATAATGATTATTCAATATTGTTAATTATGTTAATTTAATAATAAATAATGAATGTGTATGAATAAAATGATGATGTTTTTTTTTATTAATTTCGAAAATATTTAATAATTTGATTTTTTATATTTAAAATGGTTTACCTTTCCAGATATAATGGAGATGGTATGATTCATAACTTTTATATTTATATATTTAAATTTATCATTTATTGACAGTAGAAATCTTTGTAAATCTTATTAATTTATTGAGTGTAGAAATTTTTGTAAATATTATTATACTTTAAAATGCAAAGTATAAAATGTCTAATAATATTTTTTTACTAAAATATCTAAATTTATAACAATTTTAAATGGCTTTATATAAAATACTTTTATTGTGTATAATTTGAGTTAGCCATTGTTACAACTATATAAAGTAAAACAAACTTACCATAGAAAAAATATCTTCCTAAGTAAACATTCCATTGTTACTATTACTAACTTACCTTTCATATTATTATTCTCTCTATAGTTTAATTATCCATGCTACCCACATACTTATCGGACATGATTATAACAGGACTTATATTATTCCAGTGGTATATAGTATTAGCATTGTCATAGCTTTATACATATTACACCTAAGATTTGGGTAAGTCATTCCACACTAGGATGACACTACTAGAGTATATTATCGACATCAATTAAACTCAATACTTAGGATTTGTTTTTTTTTTTATTGCAATGGGTAAAATTTGAGTTCAAATTAAATGGATGACATACGACATATCTATGGTACAAACTGTAATATTCAACGAGTATAATTCTTGGTTACTACTCCACCTCGATCTGGAGACACCTGGCCAGAGGATAAGGTAACAGTCTTATAACTGTCACACATTGTTTTTCTACAACATCTGGTCCATTGATTTGCTGAACCCTAGATCCAACAGATGAGAGGATGACCGGGGTGGTTAGGGTAACTACCCACCCCCTGTCTCGTCTCTCGAATTCATTCTTCTACCGTCGCCCTAGCTAACTTGGCTCTGCAACTTTTCTTTGATTCTTGATAATACTTCTGTAAGCCTGCCCTTATGGACGCTGGAAGCTTCCTTCCCTGGACGCAGTATGATGGGGGACGGAAGCTTCTAGTGTCCATAAGGGTGGGCTTATAGAAGTATTATCAAGAATCAAAGAAAAGTTGCAGAGGCAAGTTAGCTAGGGCGATGATGGAAGAATGAATTCAAGAGACACGACAGGGGGTGGGTAGTTACCCTAACCACCTCAGTCATCCTCTCATTCGTTGGATCTAGGGTTCAGCAAATCGATGGACCAGATGCTGTAGAAAAACAATGTGTGACAGTTGTAGGACTGTTACCTTATCCTCTGGCCAGGTGTCTCCAGATCGAGGTGGAGCAGTAACCAAGAATTATACACGTTGAATATTATAGTTTGTACCATAGATATGTCGTACATCATCCATTTAATTTGAACTCAAATGTTACCCATTGTAATAAAAAAATCAAATCCTATGTACTGATTTTAATTGATGTCGATAATATATTCTAGTAGTGTCGTCTGAGTGTGGATTGACTTACCCAAATCTTAGGTGCAATATGTATAAAGCTATGACAATGCTAATACTATGTAACACTAGAATAATACCAGCCTAGATCCATCTTAATTCCAGATCTATCAAGCGCCGAGAGGGATCAAATCTCTCAAGGTGCAAACCTCTTTTTTTAGTGCAAAACTTGGAGGAAAGGTTTACACCTCGAGAGTTTTGATCCCTCTCGGCGCTTGATAGATCTGAAGTTAAGATGGATCCAGGCTGGTTTCAGTCATGTGCGACCAAGGAAAATATATCGATAATATGAGTAACATATGCTTAATTTTATCAATAATATGTAAATACATCTAATATTAATATAACCATTTTAAATATGTTAAATATGTCTGAGATTTATTGAATCATTTTAATTTTAATTTTTCTTAATTACCTTAGTTTGTTGAGATGATAAATATTGTAAAATAACTTTAATGATGAAATAAAAAATTTGAATGCAAAGTGACAATGTAATAATATTGAATGATAGAAACTGTGAATAATAAGAATGTAGTCAATTACGAATAGTCTTCATTGTGATCGATTTCAAACTATTTTATTCTACTATTCTTATTTTCACCCTTGTTAGTTTTGTCATATTTTGATATTGATTATTTGAAAAGGACACTTGGAATCTTAAACCATTTAAATATTTAGCTTGATTTTTTGTAGTAAACATCATACCTTGTCTCTCTTGCTCTCCAATATTAATAGGTTTAATTATTATAACACGAAAATCAAGGTACATTGTCAATAATTTTTTGTTGTTACACTGAAATCATTGCACACTATTAATCCAATGACTTTAAAATCAATGTACTATCATACATCCAATTACATCAAATCATAAATCAACATATACACTGAATCAATGCATATAATGCAAGAAATCAAATAATAATAGAAAACATCTACAGTGAAATCAATGCATCTAATGCAAGTAATCAAATATGATTAGAAATCAACATCTACACTCAAATAAATATGTCTAGTACAAGTAGGAAAATAGGATTAAAAACCAACATCTACACTGAAATCAATGCATCTAGTGCAAGCAATCAAATAGGATTAGAAATCACCATTTACACTGAAATACATTCATTTAGTGCAAGAAATCAAATAGGATTATAAATCATCTACATTTAAATCAATGCATTTAGTGCAAGCAATCAAATATAATTAGAAATCAACATCTACATTGAAATTAATGCATCTAGTGCAAGCAATCAAATAAGATTAGAAATCACCGTCTACACTGAAATCAATGCATTTAGTGAAAGCAATCAAATAGGATTAGAAATCACCATCTACACTGAAATCAATGCATTCTGTGCAAGCAATCAAATAGGATTAAAAATCATATACATTGAAATCAATTAATCTAGTGCAAGAAATCAAATACAATCAGAAATCAACATCTACATCGAAATTAATGCATCTAGTGAAAGCAATCAAATAGGATTAGAAATCACCATCTACACTGAAATCAATGCATTTAGTGCAAGCAATCAAATAGGATTAGAAATCATTTACATTAAAATCAATCCATCTAGTGAAAGTAATCAAATATCATTAGAAATCAACATCTACACCAAAATCAATGCATCTAGTGCAAGCAATCAAATAGGATTATAAATCACCATCTACTACAAGAAATTATCCTCCCTCGCTCCCCCCATCTATATCTATATATCCCTCCATCTCTCCTATTTTGTCTCTTTATCTCACCCCACCAAACACACGCTCTCTCACTCCATATCTATCAATTTCTTTGTCCCTCCCTCCTTCTCTCCATCTATCTCTTTTTCTCTTCACCTTACATCTATATCTTTATCTCTATATATCAACCCCAAAACATAAACTCTCTTTCTCCAATCTATCTATCTATCACTACCTCCTCTCTCTCTATCTCTCTCTCTCTTTTCCCACTCCCTCCCTCTCCCTCACTTCTATCTCTCTTCCCTCCTGCTACCCTTTCTCCCCCTCTCTCTCCACCTTTCATCCTCTATGTATTTATTCTTACCTCCCCCTCTCTCCCTCTCCATCTTCATCTCTCTTTCCCTACCTCTCTTCAATATCTCTCTTCCTTTATCCCCCCCTCTCTCTCTATCTTCATCTTCCAACTTTGTTACCATATGCCTCTCTCTCTCCTTCTCTCCCCCCTTCTCTCCATATCTCCTTATTTGCCTCTTTATCTCACCCCCAAACATACACACTCCCTCTCCATCTCTACCTTGTCACTTCCCCTCTCTCTCCACTACTCACTCTCTATATATTTCTTCTTCATTTCCTCTCTCCGCCTCCAACTCCATCTCTCCCATGTCACTCCGTCTATTTCTCCACCTCTATCATATATCATGATATATTAATATATATTATAATATAACAAATTTAATATTGTATTAATCTAAATTTATTAAATTTAATAATATTGATATTTTAATATTAATGTTAGGGTTAATAATGTCTTTTTGGCATGGTATTAATAATAATTTGGTCCATGGTATTTGGCCCATATACTTCATATATAATTAGATGTTCATTTCTAATAGTATTTGATATATTTTTATTTATTTACCTTACCTCTCTATACTTCTTTTATATCTATTTATTTACCATACCTCTTTTATAAATATTTTATTTGGCTCATGGTATTTGTCCCATGGTATTATTAATAATTTGTCCCATGGTATTTGGCTCATGGTATTAATAATAATTTATCCTATTAGCTTCACCTAAATAAAACCTCTTTTTGAGTTTTTGTAAATATAAAGTGGTGTATTGAGTAAATATAAAAATAATTTTTATTTATTTACCATACCTCTAGTTTATTTATATTTTTATTTATTTACCATACTTCATGAGTAATATAAAAAGATGCTTTATTTATTTACCATACCTATGGTCTATTTATATTTTTATTTATTTACCATAAGAAATTTTATTTATTTACCATACCTCTAGTTTATTTATATTTTTATTTATTTACCACACCTCCTCAGTAATATAAAAAGAGGTTTTATTTATTTACCATACCTATGGTTTATTTATATTTATATTTATTTACCATATCTCTTTTTTCAATGTTAGTAAACCTCTTCATATTTTAAGTTTATATCTTTTCTTTTCTTTTTTGCTTTGGACATACTTACACATCACGGTCATAGAATTTTTAATTGTTCATTTATATGTTTATGTACGTTATTGTTTAAGCCGGATTTTATTTTTTTTAATTCTCTTTAGGTTTTTTTTGGCTTCCGACATACTTTCACATCGGGGTCATACTGGGTTGTAGAATGCGCCTCTCAGCCTAATAAGTAGTGATTTCCGTGTCCGATAAGTATGTGGGTAGCATGGATAATTAAACTATAGATAGAATAATAATATGAAACGTAAGTTACTGATAGTAACAATAGAATGTTTACTTAGTAGGATATTTTTTTTATGGTAAGTTTGTTTTACTTTATATAGTGTAACAATGGCTAACTCAAATTATACAAAATAAAAGTATTTTATATAAAGTCATTTAAAATTGTTATAAATTTAGATATTGTAATAAAAAAAATATTATGAAACATTTTATACTTTGCATTTTAAAGTATAATAATATTTTCAAAAATTTCTACACTCAATAAATTAATAAGATTTAAAAAGATTTCTACTGTCAATAAATGATAAATATAAAAGTTATGAATCATACCATCTCCAATATATCTGGAAAGGTAAACCATTGTAAATATAAAAATTCAAATTATTAAATATTTTCAAAATTAATAACAAAAAAACATCATCATTTTATTCATACACATTTATTATTTATTATTAAATTAACATAATTAACAATATTAAACAATCATTACCATTAAATTCAAATAATTTTTAACATACAATCAATTACATTCCGAACAATTAAATGAGTGATCATTCCAATAAAACATTATTAAATAGTTCCAAACATTAAATCAACAATGATCATTTTCAAACCATTGTAAATTGTGCTATCAAGAGTTAAAACTCTATAGGTCTTGGTTTATAAATAGTATTTTTTTAATATTTAATTAAAACATAATTTATAAATATGTTATTTTTAATAATTTAAATAAATGTTAATAGAAATTTTAATGTCAAATGAAAAATAATTATTTCAAAACATTGTAAATTGTGCTATCAAGAGTTAAAACTCTATAGATATTGGTTTATAAATAGTATTTTTTAATATTTAATTAAAACATAATTTATAAATATGTTATTTTTAATAATTTAAATAAATGTTATTAGAAATTTTAATGTTAGAAGAAAAATATTTACATTTAATTATTGTATGATATAATTTAGGTGTTTAGTGTTTAAATTAATTTTTTAATTATATATATATATATGTTCAATACAAAAAAAAACTTTTGGAATATTTCAATTGTGTTTAATTCATCCATAAGTGCTCTTAGTTCATCTATAAACTTGTATTTCAGTAAATTTTTGTAGAATTTTAGAAAAAATAAATTGCAAAATAAACTTGCTTCATAAATAGCTTTGGCTTTTATCTTTAGCTTACTTACCACTGTTGTTTGCTGAGAGGTTAGAATGCAGGAAATAGAGTCAAGGTATTAGGGGAGTTAGAATCATCTATATAGCATCTTGAAGATATTGATTATATATGAAAAGAATGTCAAAGCGTTTTTTAAAAAGTAAAAAAATTTGAACTTCATCCTTTGACCCTGTTGTTTAATAAGAAAACTCAATCCACAAACTAACTAATTTAGATTAATGCAAAGTTATAAATAAAGTAACAAGACACTTAACATTCAGTAAATACACACAACAACATTATAAAATGTCCCTTAAATCCCTGTACACATAATATAATTTCATTCTCTCCCTACACCATATCCATTTCCGTAGTCTCACACCCTCACCATCGATGTAGAAACTTATAAATGTCTTTTTCCTATTGTTCCTATTGACGTAAGGCTGCTGTACTTGGCATGCCATTTTTTTCTTCAGAGGAAGCTTGCAGGGACTTTGTTTTCGCATAGTATTAACATCATTCACTGAACACGAAAAAAATATTCAAAATTCGAAAGTTGGATGTTGAAATCAATAAAGTTTGAACGTACCCACTACAAGCACTGCTGACTCATCTGTTTTGCAGCCACCATGACAAGAACTCCATGAGACGACCTCTGCGCTTTATTCTTCCTCCCTCGAATTCTTCTTCTTCATCTGCTTCACTTCATTCCTTAGCATTGAATTTTCCATGGAGGAATACTTGAATTTTCAGAGCTCCGTCGTCGTCTTGGTCGAGCTATTGCTGGGAACTGCAAATGTTCGCGAGGAAAGGATCAATGTCCCTGTTCTGTTTTGATTTTGGGCGGGTTAAAAATTTGAATTTCAGCTAGGCGGGCGCGATGTATCGTTTTGGAGTGAGGGTTAATGGCGGCGGCCGGTCTGACAACGTGATGAATGCAGTTATGGAGCGATGTGAAAAGATGTCAGGTCTCCGTGAACGGGCAACAAATGGTTTTCTGATGGGCAACATTGCTGGGTTAAAACGTTGCTTGGGTAGACTACTCCTTTAATTTTTATTGAACATTCATAAAAATATTTATTTTAGTATGTTTGTTTATTTTATAATTGAGATTTCAAAATTTTAATATACTTTTCAATAATTAAAAGTAGATAGTAGGAATTTAAAATTTATCAAAATTTATATAATATTCTTAATTGTAGTTAACAAATCGAAGATTGATATTTTTCTTACTATTAATCTTAAGGTTTGATATGAATGTTTAATAGTAATTTTAGGGTTTACTAATATGATTTTATTATAGTCCTTGGGGTCTTGGATAGACGGTGATCGGGTGCTTAGTTAAGGCACTCCTTGGTGTGAAGTCATCGGTTCAATTCCTTGCCCTGATCGGGGTGACTTATTGAACATGATAAAGATGTAGCCTTGTCAAGCTTACAAAAAAAAATATGATAATATTATAGGTTTATAATATTAGAAAACTGGGGTCTGTATTATTATTTTAATACTAAAATTATATATATATATATATATATATATATATATATATATATATATATATATTGACCTGATTATTGATCAATTATGGTCAACTATGGTTCAACGTCACATTGTGACAAAGCTTGTCTCAATATGAAAATCAACCATGGTCTAACGTCGCATTGTGACAAAGATTGTCTTGATATGAAAATCAATCATGGTCAACCATAGTCCAACATTGCATTGCGACAATGATTGTATCAAAATGAAAATCAACCATGGTCAACCATGTTTATTTTAGTGTTTATAATATTTATCTTAGGATTTATACCCCTTGGTTTTATAACATTAATCCCTTGGGTTTAGTATTATTCCCTTGGGTTTATAATCCCTCGAGGCTTTAGGAATAATCCCTTGAGTTTATATTATCAATCACATAGGTTTATTAATCGAAGAGTTCATATTCCAAGGGTATAACATTATTCATAAGGTTTATAATATTATTCCTAGGGTTTAATATGAATCCATTGGGTTTAAAATCATTGTCTACCATGGTCCAACGTCACATTGTGACAAATATTGTCTCAATATGAAAATCAACTGTGCTCAACTATTGTCAACCATGGTCTACCATGTTCAATCAGGTCAACCATGTTTATTTTAGATTTTATAATATTTATCTTAGGGTTTATATATCTCGTGTTTATAATACTAATCCCTTGGGATTTTAGTATTAATCTCTTTGGTTTATTAGTTCCTTGGGTTTATAATATCAATCCCTTGGGTTTATTAATTTAAAGGTTCATATTCCTAGGTTATAATACTATTCATAGGGTTTATAATATTAATCCTAGGGTTTAATATAAATCCCTTGGTTTTATAATTAGGGTCAACCATGGTCCAACATCACATTGTGACAAAGATTGTCTCAATATGAAAATCAACCATCATCAACCATTGTCAATAATCATGGTCACATTGTGACAATGATTGTCTCTTGGTCCAACATCACATTGTGACAACCATGGTCGTCCATGGTTAACCGTGGTCAAACATCGCATTGTGACAAAGGTTGTCTCAATATGAAAATTAACCATGGTCCAATGTCACATTATGATAGAGGTTGTCTCAATATGAAAATAAATCATGGTCAACCATGCTCCAACGTCACATTGTGACAAATATTGTGTCAATACAAAAAGCAATCGTGATCAACCATGTGTATTTTAGGGTTTATAATATTTATCATAAGGTTTATATACCTAGGGTTTATAATATAAAAAATGTGAAAATATGAAAATTAATATGAAAATCAACCATGGTGACAAGGATTGTCTTAATATGAAAATCAACCATGGTCAACCATGGCTAATCTTGGTCAAACATGGTCGACCATGGTTAACCATGGTCCAACGTCACATTGTGAAAAATATCGTCTCAATATGAAAATCAATCATGGTCAAACATGTTACAATGTCATATTGTTATAAAGATTGTCTTAATATGTAAATCAGCCATGGTCAACCATGTTTATTTTAGCATTTATAATATTTATTTTAGGGTTTATATACCTTGGTATTTAATATTTATCTTAGTGTTTATCATAATATTTTCTTGATGTGAAAATCAATCATTGTCAACCATGGTCAAACGTCACATTGTGACAAAGATTGTCTCAATATGAAAATCAACCATTATCCAACATCACATTGTGACAAATATTGTCTCGACATGAAAATCAATCATGGTCAATTGTCATCAACCATGGTCCAACATCGCATTTTGAAAGATTGTCTCAATATAAAATCAACCATGGTAAACCATGTTTATTATAGCATTTATAATATTTATCTTATGATTTATATAACTTGGGTTTATAATCCCTTGGGGTTTTAGTATTAATCCCTTGGTTTTATTATTTCCTTGGGTTTGCAATATCAATCGCTTGTGTTTATTAATCAAAGGGTTCATATTCCAAGGGTATAATATTATTTAGAGAGTTTATAATATTAATCTTAAGGTTTAATATAAATCCCTTGGGTTTATAATCATGGTCAAACATGGTCCAACATCACATTGTGATAGATATTGTCTCAATATGAAAATCGACCATGCTCAACCATTGTCAACCATTTTCAACCATGTTTATTTTAGGGTTTATAATATTTATCTTAGATTTTATATAAATTAGGTTTATAATATTAATCTCTTGGGTTAATTAATCTAAGGGTTCATATTCCTAGGGTATAGTATTATTCATAGGGTTTATAAAATTAATCCTAGGGTTTAATATATATCCCTTAGGTTTATAATTATGGTCAACCATGATCTAATGCCACATTGTGACAATGATTGTATCAATATGAAAATCAACCATGTTAAACCATCATTAGTAATCATGGTGACATTGTGACAAAGATTGTCTCTTGGTCCAATGTCACATTGTGACAAACATGGTCCAACTTCGCATTGTGACAAAGATTGTCTCAATATGAAAATCAACCATGTTCCAACATGGCATTGTGGCAGATACTATCTCAATATGAAAATCAATCATGGTCAACCATGCTCCAACTTCGCATTGTAGCAAATATTGTGTCAATATGAAAATCAATCATGGTCAATTATATGTATTTTAGGGTTTATAATATTTATTGTAGGGCTTATATACCTTGGGTTTATAATATAAAAATGTGAAATATTGAAAATTAATGTGAAAATCAACCATGGTGACAAGGATGGTCTCAATATGAGAATCAACCATGGTCAACCATGGTTAATCCTGGTCAATCATGGTCGACCATGCTTAACCATGGTCCAACATCACATTGTGACAAATATTGTCTCAATATGAAAATAAATCATGGTCAAGTATGGTCTAATGTCATATTGTGACAAAGATTGTCTTAGTATGTAAATCAACCATAGTCAACCATGTCTATTTTAGTGTTTATAATATTTATCATAGGGTTTATATACCTTGGTTTATAATATTTATCTTAGTGTTTTTCATAGGACTTTGTCGATATGAAAATCAATCATCGCCAACCATGGTTCAACGTCAGAGTGTGACAAATATTATCTCAATATGAAAATCAACCATGGTCAACGATGGTCCAATGTCTCATTGTGACAAACATTGTCTCGATATGAAAATAAATCGTGGTCAACCATCGTCAACCATCGTCAAATGTCGCATTGTGACAAGGATTGTCTCAATATGAAAATCAACCATGGTCAACCATGTTTATTTTATCGTTTATAGTATTTTTTTAGGGTTTATATAATTTGGATTTTTAGTATTAATTCCTTGGGTTTAATATTATTCCCTTGGTTTTATAATCCCTTGGGGTTTTAGTATTAAACCCTTGGGTTTATAATATCAATCCCTTGGGTTTATTAATCTAATGGTTCATATTCCTAGGGTATAATATTATTTATACGGTTTATAATATTAATTGTAGGTTTTAATATAAATCCATTGGGTTTATAATCACGCTCAAACATGGCCCAACGTCACACTTTGACAAATATTATCTCAATATAAAAATCAACCATGCTCAACCATCATCAACCATGATAGTTTTAGGGTTTAAAATATTTATCTTAGGTTTTATATACATTGGGTTTATAATATCAATCTCTTAGATTTATTAATCTAAGGGTTCATTTTCCTAGGGTATAATATTATTCATAGGGTTTATAAAATTAATCCTAGGGTTTAATATAAATCTTTTGTGTTTATAATTATGGTCAACCATGGTCAAACGCCACAATGTAACAAAAATTGTCTCAATATGAAAATCAACCATGTTTAACCATCGTCAACCATCATCAATAATCATGTTAACATTGTGACAAAGAATTTCTCTTGGTCCAACTTCACATTATGACAACCATGGTCATATATGGTCAACCATGGTCCAATATCACACTGCGACAAATATTGTCTGAAAATAAATCATGGTCAACCATGCTCCAATGTCGCATTGTGACAAAAATTGTGTCAATATGAAAAGAAATCATGGTTGACCATGTTTATTTTATGGGTTATAATATTTATCTAAGGGTTTATATACCTTGGGTTTATAAAATTAATCTCGTAAGTTTAATATTATTCCCTTGGTTTTATAATCTCTTGGGTTTAATATTTTTCCCTTGGGTTTATTAGTCCCTTAAGCTTATAATCATGGTCAACCATAGTCCAATGTCACATTGTGACAAATATTGTCTCAATATGAAAATAAAGCATGTTCAACCATCATCAACCATGGTTAATCATGGTCAACAATGGTCCAATGTAACATTGTGACAAACATCGTCGCAATATAAAAATCAACTATGGTTAACCATGTTCAAGCATGGTCAACCATGGTCCAACGTCACATTATGACAAAGATTGTTTCAATATGAAAACTAAACATGGTCAACCATGGTCAATCATGGTCAATATGAAATTCGACCATTGTGAGTCATTTTCAACCATGGTCCAACATCACATTGTGACAAAGATTGTCCCAATATGAAAATCAACCATCGTCAACCATGGTTTAATGCCGCATTGTTACAAAGATTGTCTCAATATGAAAATCAACCATGGTCAACCATGGTCAATAACTAAGGTCACATTGTGACAAAGATTGTCTCATGCTCCAATGTCGCATTATGACAAAGATGATCTCAATATAAAAATCAAACATGATTGAACCATGGTCAACCATGGTCCAACGTTACATTGTGACAAATATTATCTCAATATGAAAATCAATTATGGTTAGCCATAGTCGACCATCATCAACCATGGTCTAACGATGCATTGTGATAAAGATTGTCTCAATATGAAAACCAACTATGGTTTTCCATGTTTGTTTTAAGGTTTATAATATTTATCTTAGGGTTTATATACCTTCAGTTTACAATATTAATCTCTTGGGTTTAATATTATTCCCTTAGGTTTTTAATATCAATCCCTTGAGTTTATTAATCTAAGGGTTCATATTCCTAGGGTATAATGTTATTGATAGGATTTATAATATTAATCTTAGGGTTTAATATAAATCCCTTGGGTTTATAATCCATTAGGATTATAATATAAATTCCTTGGGTTTATAATATTAATAATTGCTTTTGTTTATCATATTAATCCCAAAGATTCATAATATTAATCTCTTAAGTTCTCAATATTAATCCGTTGCATTTTTAATATTAATCCCTTGAGTTTATTAAATTTTTGAGTTTCTAATATTAATAATCTCTTTAATTAATTATTATCAATAATATTATTTTAATATAATAATTATTATATATTATTATTATAATTGTGTATGAAACTTTCATTAAATTTTCTAATCATTGAAAACGTGAATTCTAACGTCACCAATTCACAAGAAAGTTCAACGGCCGGTTGCTGTAACACAATGACGACTTTGACAGTCAGTGTCGATAGTCAGTGAGTGAGGCGTAAGCCCTTCCTGATCTGCAAACCGTTTCACACTAGAACGTTGGAAATATTAAAGATCTGATAGCGGGTCAGTGTAACTTGCACCGAACTAATTTATGAATTAGTTAAGGATAGGTAGCTGGAAGGTATCTGCATTCACTTATTAGATTAAATAGATATCTAATTGAAAGAAAGAAATCAATGTTTTAGGTATTGAAAGATATTTTTATACTCGATGGATCATGCATGAAGTTTAAAATTATTACACAATTTATGCAAATAGAATTTTTAATTTATAAGGATAACATGGATTTGTTATTGCACAATCTATGTAATAAAATCAGTCATTATGAGGGTTGGTGATACAAGCTTAATAATGATCCAGGAGGACTACAGCTAATGTTTCAGGGACAACTATGTAACTTTCTCTTTATAGATAAATATAATGATTGAAGCATTACAATTTGTTAAAAATAAGTGGCTTTTACAATCACAAATTGAAGTTTTAATCTCTTAGTCTATTAGATATTGTGTGTAAAGAAAAGGCGAAAGATTTTAACAATATTGTTATTGTTTAAATATTAATTAATGTTTTTCTTTTATTATTATATTATAATATTGATAATTTTATAAAGATTTTTAATCTATAAAAATCATGTATTATAATTAAATTTTTAAAATTAATTTATTAATTAATGGTTAATTTTTAATAATTATTTGTGAGCAATGATGCATCCTCACTATTTATTTATTAAGATAGATCATCTTTCTTCACCTTTTCTTGAGGATGAACTACATTAGATGGATAGAAAAGTCGACCTAATCCTAATGACGTGATTAATCTCAAAGACATTTATCTAAAACATTTTCATCATTAAGAATGATAGTGTAAAATTCAAAAATATATATTTAATTAAAATTTATGAATCATTTAAAATATTTTTTATTATTTTTCATTTATTTTAACATAAATACACAATATTACCCAATTAAAATATGTAGATTTCAATAATTTATAAATATTAAAAAAATAATACATAATTTAATGATAAAAAAAATTGATTTAATAATAAATATATTTTTTAAAATAAAAAATAATTATATTTTTTTTAATGTATAAAATAATTCTAAATAAAATTTGATATATATATATATATATATATATATATATATATATATATATATATATATATATTTAATTATTTAATAAAACAATGAGATAATAACATTTAAATCTATAAAATCTTAGTATTTATAATTTCAATTTCTCAATTTTCTATTATATATAATATTTTTCATTTATATATATTAGCACAACCACATTAATAAATATAGTTGATATATGCTATATGCATACATCGAACACATGCATAACAATATTAGTAAATGTGGTTGATAAGTTCCAATATGTTTATAGATCAACCACATTAATAATTATTAGGTGTATGGTAGGCATTTAATATTAATATTAAAATTATTATATATTATTATACTTATATAAGAAATAATTAGGTTTTTTAATATTAGATTTAAAATTTTAGGTTTTAATATTAGGGTTTAGAGTTGGGTTTTAGTAAGGGGTATTAATATTAGGGTTTTAATATAAGTAAGTATAAGTTAAGTATTCAACTAAGTGAGTAAGTTTCAATTAACATTGAAATCTTAGCTTTTAACCTTAATCTTTTGTTTTTATAACCTTAGTTTTTTTATTGTTGTAACGAACAATGATCTATGGCTTGATGATACACCATAACTCGTCATTGATAAAGTGAATACCAAAGGCTGCTATGTCGATATGAGTGTATGTTAATGGTAATATCATTAAAACCCTAATATTAATATTAATATTAATAGGAAGGGACAATCTCAAGTTGATGAAGTGACATGTTTTTCGAAGGATTTGTGTTCATTGCAGATTGAAAATAG
The DNA here is from genome assembly GCA_034641835.2 of Pinus albicaulis. Taxonomy (NCBI): domain Eukaryota; kingdom Viridiplantae; phylum Streptophyta; class Pinopsida; order Pinales; family Pinaceae; genus Pinus; species Pinus albicaulis. The sequence continues at coordinate 813,426,796 of CM076574.1, read as the reverse complement.
ATCGAGCCATGATGGTGGGACTCACGCCAAGGCCGCTCAGCTAGAGAAATGGTCTACATAATAGCCTCATCATAGAGCAATGAAATTTCGAGAAGATCAATAGAGGGGGATGTAATGGAAGAGTTCGTAGGACCATGGGCCCCAACCAAGGAAGAAGGAGATTCAAATGTAGGTTGGGTATCCTATGGTATCCTGATAAGTCAATTTCGCTAGTGATAATGATATATGCTCTCCAAAGGGTTCAAAGGCGAAAGGGGTCAGTGTTATCCATGGATCCATGTATCCATCAAGTACAGTAGAGACCATAGAAATGGCCATAGGAACCTGGGGTTGGGGAAGAGGGAAACACACCAGAAGCACATATTATTTCAAAAGGTCGGTACTGATACTAATGAAAGTATCAAGAGTACTACGTGCTAAGGGAAAATTGCTAGAATTTGGAGGTTGAAAGTCAAGGATGCAGAAAGACAGTTGGTTTAGAGTCACAAATTTTCCTTAGTGAGGAAAACAAATGAGTTAGAAAACTGATGAGACAGTGTATTTCATGGCATAAGTCAAACTATGACCTAACAGAAGGTTGTAATCAAGTGGGCGATGAACAAATTCAATATCAACCGAAACCATTTTCCCTTCAATAATGATGGGAAAAGAAACAAGATATCCCTTAAGGATGGAAGTATGGCCATTAAAATATTTAATGGAATTTAATAGTGCAGTAAGAGTGGGTGAACTCAGGGCAAGCCAACATGAAGTAGCCATTACATAAGTAGATACACCTTCATCAATGACAATATGGTGAATGGTTTTTCCTATTGTTAAAACCTGCACTTGAAATGAAAGTTAGTGTGAGAGGTGAGATGTACTCATATTCATCTCATAGAAAACAAGATTGGAATGAAAGGGGTCGAGCCCGCCTATAGCCAAGAGTAAATCTTTACATTGCACCAAAAAACTTTGTAATACTTCAAGGGCAGACATAACACAAGGCGCCCCCACGAGATCTTCTACAATACTATAGTTTTGGGCAGTGCAGGAATCGAGGTTGTGCGTAGTTCAATGAAGTGCCCTATTTGGAGGGTGAATCATAGTGCCGGAAACAGGTCTCTCAAAATGGAGATCTTTAGGTGGAGGTGGTGTAAAGGTTGACAGGGTATCCAAAGTGTCTGGGATAGGGTTCCCATAGTTTTTTTCTTGAGATTTTAAATCAACTTCCTTAAAAGAAAAAAATGCTAAATGATATTTCTCTAGAAGGAGGGTGATGAGAACCACCATTTCCCCCTTACGAGGGTGGAGGTTGGTTCACAACCAAATGTTGTTGTTGTTGCTACTAATGGGTAAGGAAAATTTCGGTGAGGAAAGTAGGAGTCCTTTTGTGCAAGGAAATCAATGCACTCTTGTAGGCGATAACATTTATAGTTAAAATGGTCCTTAGAGTAGATTTTGCAAGGAAAATTTATAGTTTTATGTTTCCCCTTCTCATATGTAGCAGCAATAGGTGCTTGAGCCTGGGTGTTTTGAATAGATTTTTTCTCCATAGAAGGAGAGGTCTTGTTTGTTGTTCTTATTTTTCTTTCTGCTTGATTACTATGTATACGACATCGAGTTAATCCCAACAGAAAAAGGTCTATTAGTGTGATTAGGTGTAGTTGAGACGGGGGTAAAAATAATAGACAAGTGGGCAGTTTTCCTGCTCAACTGGTTGAAAAAATTTCAAATGGTAGCACCGATGATAGCGCAGGAATGAGGACCATATTACTGAGTAACGAGAGTATTCGAATTTCAAGGAGCATTACGGATAAGGTCATAAAGCATGCAAGAATGAGAATAATATAGATCTAGGTGTTAGGCATGATAGATGACCTGGTCTTTTGTAACAGTTTCAGACATGGCAATGCCCTTCACAATGGTCAGTAGTAGAGACTTACATAACCAATAAACTAAGAGGTAATCTGGAATGGGGGCCTTTAGTAATATCTTCTTTCTTCTCCATTCATGAATATGATCAAAGATGCGGGGGAAGTCTTCTGATGCAAAGTTGTCAATAGTTTCATTTTGGTTTCATAATGGATTGGTAGATAGAAGTGTTTTAAGAATTCCATGGCGAGGGTATTAAAATTGTTAAAAAAATCTTGTGGTAGTTCAATATACCACAGATGTGTTCCGATTGGGGTGCGAAGGAAGAGTACGAACCATACAATATCATCAATTATTGAATTAGACACACACAGGGTAGTATATGATGGCAATGTGGCAGAGTTATCTCAGTAGCACTGCATGAACTAAGAATGTCCACGGGAGTCTTGTGCAAGATAGGAGGAGGCCAAAGAAAGTTGTGATGGGATCATTGGTTAATTTTTTTAGATCGGTTATATTAAGTGTACCCAAGAATGGAAAGGAAGTGGGTGTACGGTCATACCAAGGAGGAGAAAGGAGTGACTAGAGGACCGGGGTCCTCCCATCAGTGCGTTTCGGTGGAGGTGGGGTTGTATGGGGTGATGGGACATAAGGCATACCCCTAGCAGCAGAGAAAATGCCAACGAATCGGTTTTCCCAGGGTCTCCATGATTTCCCTAATGACATCGATTGAGCCCCGGGATGCCCCAAGGGGATACAACGAGGTCCGAGAAGTGAAAACCCTTGACCATAATATCGGATTTGGTATGGTACCACCACACAGCAACGCAACCACTAAAAGGAAAAGTATCGATCGAAGAAGAACCTTGTTGTGCAGGAGGTTGCATGAGTGCGGGTATTCCTCAGCAAGTGGATGGGTTCTAGAAACATTGCCTCTACTCTCTAACGAATGTGGAGATTAACTAAGCGATTTAACAAAAATGATTATTGAAGGTTTTCTAAATGAAAACACCATATGGGTTGAGGGTTGGAGGTGAAAATATATGTGAAAAATAACAATACTTTGGTCAGGTGTGGGAAAATAAACACGATTTGCCAATCACACCAAATAAAGAAAGAAAGAAAATCAATCATAACACATATATTTTTCTGAGAGAAAACTTTTCACTCAAAAGCATATATCTTCTATTGTATATTAAATCAGGAATCGTGAAAAAATTACAATGCACTCTCTTCTCACGAGAGTTTGTTGCACTCTCTCCACAATGTCTGTGACAGTCTCAGATAAAATCAACTAACCTTAATGCAATTTCAAAACACTTTGATAAACACCTTGTACGTAATTCATGTGGAATGCGATCCCTATTATTTAGTATTTTCAACCTTCCAAAACTACGCAATTCTCATGGGGAAATCTATGGCGATGTATTATTACGTCACCCGGGTAGTTTGCTAATAATACAACTAATAGTTAACATCCCTTTAACCTCTATCTATATTGGGTCTTCATCGAGGCGACACCATCCATCTGTGTGTAAATCATCGGTCACTTGAAATATCATTGCATGTGAATTAATTCTGATTTAATTCACATTATCTATCAGTGCAATAATCAATTACAACTAGTTAGTACAGCTTTAACTCAATTGAATGAGTTAACGATTTCTCAACCATTAAACTAATACCCTAGCATAACTTGGACTAAAAAACAAATAGAATCACTATGCATGCCTCACCAACCACCCTCAACTAAAATTTACGCGACTAGCGAGTTTATCACACTCGGTTAACTAGCCTAGTGATTATAAGATAAGATTACATTTGTGTCCAGTGGTCAGAAAAGTCAGAATTAGGCATTTCTTATTTATGTTTAAACACTCCTCTCAGCAAGAAAGGGATTGAGTGAAGCTGCCGATCCTACCCTATGGTATTGAATTTTCTCTTGGCAAGTGCCTTCGTCGAGAATATCATCTTCGATCTCTGGTAAGTGTAATGAGTGACTAATGCATCCTAGAACACAATCTCTAGAATGGTTGTATCAAATTTCTATATGCTTGGAGGCTTGTCATGGAATACCAAATTAGCCCAGGTTTTACGCAACTGCGGTTATCACAATGTGTCACCATCAAGTCCATACGAACGACCAAACAAACCAACAAGAATCTTCCTCATCCGGATGGCCTCACATGGAGCACAGTGGGCCGCCATGTGCTGCTGCCCTCGGCGGCTAAGTAGGTGTAATTAATCTCTACTTCATGTGGTACACGAAAATGTTGTCGATCCTGTGATGAATATCCCTCCTTATGCTCATTGTTTGATGGGCCACCTTTCTAAATTTGTCGGTTAAGCCTTGAAGCATGACTCCCTCGTAAAATGCAGCCATAATCCATGCTTTTTAGTGCCCAAGTATATCTCAAGAGGCATGCTTCCCCAACCCAAATATGTGAGTGGGATTCCAACACAACTTGACTAAGTTGGTTATTTGTGTAGCATATGTCTGGTCATGTGTTCACCAAGTACATGGTTAGTTTAAAGGCCCTTTGTAAATAGTAACGTCATTCACTTCACCTAAAGTAGCATCCTCCTTCCTCCGATTTCACAGAGGTCTCCATGGGTTTACAATTCTCCATGTGAAACTTCTTGAGAATATCTTTGGCATACTTTCCTTGAGAAATAATATGGCTCCCCATCATGCTGTATCTCCAAACCAAGGAAATAGGCAGGAGTCCCATGTCCTTCATCTCAAACTCTCTTGCAAGATCCTCTTTCGAAGTGTGTTGCTCATCACCTTTAAAAATAATATCATCAACATAAAGTACGATAATAAAAAGCTTACCATCGTGAAGCCCAACTTGATGAAATAGATGTCAATCTGCGGTGTACCAAGCACGAGGTGCCTCCCTTCGACCCATATGAGTGCTCTCTTGGTACACGTGGAAGTCATTATCAAAGGTATAAAACCTTTATGGATGCTAAGTGTGCACTCATGTCTCAGCAACTCCATTGAAGAATTTAGTCTTCACCGTCACATCAGGTGTATCACCACTAGGCTGCCCCCGAGTGCAAGGATAGATCTAATCGATACAGGTACCTGCATAACCGGTGCAAAATTCTCCTCATAGTCAATCCCCCTCAACATGAGAATCCTCGAAACTACAAATCTAGCCTTGTAATTCTCCACTCTCCAATATGTTTCCTAATTCACCTCATAGATCCATGGGTCAAGCAATTTCTAGGCGGTCTTGGGACACCATCCCGTACGTTGTTCTAAAGTGATTGAGTCATACTCCTCAACCATGGCGTCAACCCAAATTAGTTCTTGTCATTGTTTCCTCAAAATAGGATGGTTCTTGTCTGTTGCCCTTACTTATAAGGGCCATGTATCCGTGCGCTTTGTTTGGATACTATCTATATGTGTGTATTCATAGGTGCTCCTACATGTTTTTCCGTATCAGGAAGTCTCCAATCTGTCGACTTCCGTGGTGTGCCTTCTACCATGTACGGTGGATGGCTCTGCATGCGTGTTTCTTGCCACTCCATGATCCTCCACATGTGGTTATACATCTTGAGGTTCATCTTTTAGAACCAAGAGTTCCTCTCTGCTGCATGAAAATTAAGCTCCCTCTCAAGGGACAATCTTATGGCCTTATATATCAATTTTGTCCGACTCACCAACATTCATCTGTTGTTTGGGGAAAATACACCCCGATAGTTATGGGGATTATTAGTGTACCCCACAAATATCCCAATCTCGGCCCGATGGTTCTAGCTTCTTTTTGGAATCTTTGGTCACATGGAAATATAAAGATGAGCCAAAAAATTTAAAATATGAAACATCATGTTTCTTACCAAAAACTATCCTACGGTGTACTCATTCCAAGTATCCGATGGGGACTACGGTTTTTCACAAATACCAGCATGTTGCATGCCTCTTGCCCAAGGATACGATGATGAATACAGTCATGGCCAGCTCATACCACACCACAATTTTCTGTTCTTTCTTTTGTAACCGATGCTGTTGTGGATTTATGAGGGTGTAATCAAATCTCTATGAATTCCTTCTTTGGCATGAGGGTTTCTTGAACAAGTAGAGATGTCTTTCTTACATCGTGTCTGTCTCGGAAGGTTCCACATGCTTCCTGTATCTTTCTCCACCGAGTTCTTTGAACTCACAAAATTATGATAATGTTTGATCTTCTACATGAAGTAGATCCAATACTTTCAAGAAAAATCATCAACAAAAATAACATATGTTGTGCGGGGAAAATCCCCTCTACGGACGGAGACGATCCCTCTAGCACTTGGGTGGTCCTGGCAGCAATAAAGACAATTAGAAACCTACTTTCCTAGATTGTAAATACGTACATATTGAGAATAGATCACCTACCTCATTAAATTACTAATTCTGTGAGTCCCTTGGTCCTCATGTTCCTTGGTCATATTTTCGCTTGCTACCAACACTTGGTTACTAAAGGATCAGCAGCAAAGCTTATGAAATCCTGCTTATATATAATGCATAGACAACCTACTTAGCTAATCAAAGGAAAAATAAGAATCCAGTCCATACATTAAGACAAGAATGAAATCATGAACCATTAATATTATATTAAAATAGAGAGGGGAGTTACAACCTACGCCTTGATGTCGTAGCTCTCCTTCGACGGGTGCTAATCTAGGCACGTCTCTAGCGCTCTTTCGACTTGATGAGAGGGAAAAGGTCTCCAACTCTCACTCGGTGTCTGTAGCATAAAAGGTTTCTCTGTTTTTCTTCTATCTATGTGTTCTAACTAACGAGAGCTATGGGATGTTCCCATTATGCGAAGGAGGAGGGAGCATGGATCCACTTTAGGTGGGGAAATGGGTTATCCTTTGGGTGGTTCACTTCTTTAGGAACAAAGAGGCCAAAGGGAGAAACTCGGTTCTATCCTCAAGAAAAAACAACTGAAGTCTCACCAGGCTTCTGGATCTCAAAGCTTCACTTCCGCTGCAAAACTTCGAGAATGGGATCAACATGAGGTATGAGCTTCATTACGACATCGATTAACACAACCCTAGACCAAAAACGAGGCCATCGGTGTGAGAAAAGACATGGGGAGGGGCGCACCTGTTGCTGAGCTAGGTTTTACGAGGCCCTTGAGACTGGCTTGCACATAGAGTTTGTTCATTGTGATGAAGAGGACATGAAGACGTATTTTCATGCCAGTGAGAGATAGGCACGGGGTCACCGTTAAGGGTCTCCAAGATTCGAGAATGGGGAGTATGAGTACGGTGAAATTTTTTTGTGTAATAGATGCTAAAGCATGAAGGTCGAACGAGAGTGAGGGTGAAATTCTTTACAAATAAGTGCCAAGACCAAGATGTCGTCGTCGGAAAACACCTTGCAAACAAGCACACATATACATAAGGTGATATATTTGAAATAATCATATGAAATATGGTTTGGACGCGACCATCCATAGAAGTAATCATGAAATAGGATCCAAGGTATGGACACAACCATCCAAAATAAAGAGGATCACAAATATACACTCAAGGTATTGTCGTGACCATGCGAATGAAGGAATCAACAACATCGATCATGAATAATATATTTCCTCGTAGACTAGGTTTTATCGAGACAAAACCCGAGGTCTTGTGCTGTCACAACCGATCAAGTAAAATTTCAAGCATGTGAATAAGTGAGTTGAAGTCGAACATGGGAGAAAAATCACACTGATTACTGGTGGCGATGGCCTGTTAACGAGGGCGTGGGAGAAACCTGGTGGCAGCTTAATGACTCTCCAAGGTACCAAGGCAATCTATGATGACATTTTGAGCAAGGGAGTTATCACATAGCTCTTGAACATTCACGGAATCACCCAGTCAGGGCTCAATGATGTAAGCCTATTGCTTGGGATGCAAATAACTGCCATTATGGCATGCGAGGCTCTAAGGTCTTGGAAAGGGGATCTCTGAATCAACCTCTCGGATGATGTGTTGAAGTAAAGGAAGCGATATCTCAAGGGAGGGCCATAATATATCCCACATCATGGAAAGGCACGAGATAAAGGAAATAATGTAGAGTGGTTAAGAGAACAGGGAAATGAATGAGATGCGGAAAGACTTCTCTTGAACATATCAAAGAACCTGAGTAGTTGGCCGTTCTTCAGTTCAGAAGATAAAATCTAAGGTCATGTTGGACGATAATAGTGATGGAATCATAGGAAAAGCAGTTTCCCAAACCCATGTGGGCAAAGTGACGAATGAAGGATATCCCCAACGACGAAACAGGGATGTGTCATGTTCCGAGAAGCGACACAACGCCAACACAATTGATTAATGCTTTCGATTTTCCCCACCATTTAGGGCGTCCATGATTCGCACCTTTAATCTTGAAGGGAATATATATGCTTGTGATGTAAGTTTGTCCTTCGGACAAATCCATCCTAGTACATTTTACAAGCCTAAGGAAGGAGGAACACGATGTCATCATGATGACGAATCCAATGTCGTTAAATTTTAATGAGCCCAAAAAAGGTGAAACTCGACGTATTTTCATATTTAAAGAGTTTGAAAAGAGCGGAAGACAACTCTAAATGGCCACTTTCGTAAATAGTCCCTCATACCGAAAATGTAGAAAACAAAGCGTGAGAGAACCTCTCGGTCGTGATTGGATAAGGTATTCCTTTTAAATAAATAATTTATCCCAGCCCAAAAAATGGGTAAACTTATACTAGGTAAATGACGTTTCGTGCACTTTAACGAGCTCAAAATGACAAGAAATAGGTAATATTTTCATTTTGAGGAAGTCGGAAAAAGAGATGAAAGATGACTCGGGGGGTTACCTTTTCATTTGTTTTTAATCGAGTACGAAAAAGTAGTAAATTGGAACTTTAATACAAGTGTCTTCATGAAGAAATAGAACTAGTCCTTTTATACAGAAGAACAAACACAGGCGATTTCGAGGTAAGAGCATTTTAAAATATTATTAAAATAACAAAAAAACCTAAAATTTCATTGTGCATTTATAAAATATGAAGAAAGTAAAAAACAAATTACCGTTTACTTTCATTTAGTTTGAGAAGGGATTTTTAAGAGTTTACCTCGAATTTTCGAGGAGTGCATTAGAGATTGGAAGTCAATCGGCGGTATGCATGTGGTGGCGGTGCTTTCCTTGCCTACATTGCGATATTCATTTAAGTGTATTTGTGGGCTGATTTGGATTTGGGGGGAAAAGGTTTCAGTTTTGGTAACACCCGGATCGTGGGTATCTGCCGACAGGACCACGGCGACACCTTTTTACAACGGGCACGTCGTCGATCGGCGCTCTTATTTTTAAAACAATTACCAATAGTGAGGGGAAAAACAAATAATGGAAAAAACCCAAAATAAATATTTTAACCCAATATTTTAAGGGCCTAAATACTAACAAATTTTTTTTGAATGTCGACTGCCGAGAAGAAGCCATCAATCATGGTGATTGAGTGGAAGAATTAGAGCATGATGAATTTGATTGAGCAACTATGCAAAGCCAAGCTTGCATAGATGAAATGAGGAACTATAGGGCTCCTCAGTTCTTTATGACCAGGGGATAAGAGCTCAACCAAATCTTACGTAGCTATCGATCGATAACCAAGACACCAAAATGAGAGAGGTTTATCCTTGGTGACCGGGGAACTAGAAATCAAAGTGGCGGACATCTACTTCATCAAGCACTCTCACGTAGAGGGCGAAACTACGGTTTTCGAGCACGGATCATGGGTAGGAAGTATGGACATGCTCATTGGAAAAGCATGCTCCCGAAGCAAAGTGACCCTCGAGTGGAAAAATAACCATAAGTACCATAAATGATCTGTACTCAAGGTAGTTCTCTACACTATTACACACATGTGGGTGGGTGCAAGCATTGCATGAGGCCACTAAGGCTCAGCCCCAGCAGATGTCGGTGGATTGCATGGCTACACGTATTAAGAAACTTGTGTGAGGTCGTAGTGGAAAACATGAAGAAACAACTCATGAAGTGTAAAAACAACAAAATGATGGGTTTGGATATGGATCCTATCTTGTGACCTTCTTCTGGAAAGCGAGTGCCTCTATTTTCGTACCCGAGGGGATGAGGCCAGTGCCGTTACGAGAACCACGATTGGCAAGGTGGGAAACATTGATGCCTAGCGGAGGAGGTGGGCATAGTATGTCATTGAGGCATGCCTTCTTCACATATTGAGTGTCGACTGATCTCTTCGTGGAGGAATGCCGGTCGTACTCGGGACAAATTACTGGGGGTGACCACGACATGCCACTTCCGGTAGGTGAGCAACCCCGGGATATTGAGAGGGGTAAAAACATGTTTTTGTTAATTTTATGTTATATATATATGAATTGATGTGAAGCTTTATGTATCGTAGATGTTGGACCACAGAGGTCGGTGAGATGCCACTCATCACTAGGAGGGTGACGAGAGACTTCGAGGGTGCCGACACCATGGAAAAACCCTGAATAGGAGATCACGAGGGCACAGATTGTGACACGGTATTCCGAAGTATGCCACGGTTGGAGACATTCCCCGTCGGTCGATGACACATTATCGAGGCATGAGGACATCACACGTTGGAAAGTATGCGTTCGGGTGTTCTTAAGACCAAAAGGGCTTTATTAAGCAAAAGGTTCCCCATGGATAGATAAATGTGGTCTTGTTCGGTCGGCGGGTAGGAATGCCGGTACGCGGTTGTGCCATAAAACCATCATAAGGATAATATCTCCTCCCCGGTGCATTCATTGATGATCGGTCCAATAAACGGTGGGATGGTTATCCTGGGAAAACAAATTCATCTGGGTAATCAACGACACGAATGGTACCCTATTTTTTTTATTGATAGGGGAAAAATATTGGACACTCAATGTGTTGGGGGATGGGATAAATGAATCTGACCTTAAGAATTTTTTCAACTTCTCCCTTAATGGTGGCGACCTTTCTAGGATGCACGGGCGCGATTTTCGTAGTGTCACCCGAAGATTAAGACAATTCAGTATTTCATGCAACTACTATACTCGGGTAGATTCCTGAATGCTCAAGGACGTAAACATCAAAATTTCGAAAAAATACTAATATAGAGCTTGACCTCATACGGAAACGGAAGTCACTCCAATATGAATATTCTCAACAATTCCTAATTTCATAGAAATGTCCAATAGGTATAGTCTGGTGTGCCCCATGTTCCTTCGAGAGAAAGACCTCCCGCGTTACCCGCCAAGGTCGGAAGCGGGTCATGGGGCCATGAGGTAAGATCACCATGACACGGCCAGGCTCAACATGACTTGGGAGGAGGGGGAAACGTAATGAACGATGAAGTGAATATCCATTCGAGGGTTTCCTCGAGAGACATAGTTTCCACGATACTCTCTTCGGATGGAAATGTCTCATTTAGGGGATTAGATGAATGCGAGGAACCGAGCCAAGGATATTTGGAGTATGCATCAGGGTCATGCTGAAATTAGCATGTTCATGGTCATTGAAAAGTCGAAAGTGAGATTATTCCACAGCAATTGACCTCTCAAAACTAATGACATCACCAAACGAATGGGCTGATTAGGCGAAGGGATGATCCATGGATCGAGGAAGAAGTGGAGATCATGTTAACTTGAGCGGTTTTTGGTGGGGGAAGAAAATAGATGCAAGGAAAAATCACACACAGAAATACACCCCCACTCTCATATGACATGGTAGTATGGTTTACACATATGGAACATTGCCTTGGGAAGAAGAAGAAGTGAAAAAGGACAGGCGATCGATAGTGATAATATTTCCTTCATGAGGAAACGGAGAACACAAAGAAGAGTGGATGGCACACAAATCATAGCATGAGTTCAATTGAAACTAAGGAGAATATTATAATTGAGCTTGGAATAAAAGAAAACAACCTCTATGTTGGTAGTTTTTCCTTCCAACGTGATAGGAGAAAACTTGAAAGGATACCAAAGGACGAGCATCTCTCCTTGAAGGCCTCCAAAGTGACCCAAGATTGATTTAGATTTGGAGAACCAATGGCTTTCCAACATGAAATGAACATAATGCTTGTATATGCACCTTCGTCTACGACCCCAGATGGATATTCTTACCATTAATCCCAACTTCGATAATCAAAGAAAGTTGGTGGGGGGGGGGGAGATAGGGACGAAATTCTCAGATCAAAAGTAATAAGGCCAGATTGGCAAGATCAATAACAAGTGGCATGGCAATGCCTTCTATTGTGACAAACAACTTTGGATCACCTCTAGTGTGGAAATAGCCGAGATGGGCGCACCGAGCCAAATCCTCAAAAATATTGACACGGGCGTTCGGGTTATAGGAGGACTTATGGAGAACACCTTTGGAAGGTGGTCATACGGTGAGCTGGGCCTTTCAATATGAAGAGGGCTAGAAGCGGGGGAGGGAGAAGGAGTATGAGCATCTACGATTTGTTTCCCCATTGCTTGATGCGATTCTGCATAATCTTTCTATCTAGTAGCGATATATATGGATTTAGTACCATTGATCGTGAAAAATTAGGGGCTTAGGGGTGGAATATTGGGTTTGTTCCACCATTTGGGTACGATGTGATGGAAATGGTTCCTTAAGAAACAACGAGTCCCTTGGGTGCCTTTGACCGGTCGACTCACTTCGGCCCGTCGAGGACTGGTCTTGGTGTAATTCTCATAGTCACATATCGAGCAGGATACCTCGGTTTACGTTTGTCCATCATCGATATTGAGTTTTAAGACCTTTTCTAGGGCATTAGATTTTGATTTTCCTTTCTGTTTATTCCTTTAGAGGATTTGCCGATGTGACATTGCATTACGTTGTTGTCCAAGTTTTCCAATATTCGAGGGATTTTGAGGAACATAATCGAATAAAGACGATTATGCTTGATGAAAAGAAAGACTTCCGTGAAGTCTCGGAAAAAACCAGTGTTTGTCCAACGAGGCAAGGGTCCTTTAAGCCCGAGGTTGAGGGGCGAGAATTCGGTGTGAGCGAACGAATGTCCTTGGCAGTGTCGGAGTGAGAGTAAACGAGATCAAGATATTTGGGCATAGCTATAGCTTTCTCTTCTATGACGGTACCGCCCCCATAGTGATATCATGTGTCTACTGTTTGACGAATGATTTGGTAAACCATTTACACCAATAGTTTTATCGGGAATGTCAAATTTGATCAAACAACGATACTGCACCTTCTCCATTCATGGATATGATAAGAGATGTGTGTAGCAATGTTTTCTTTAAGGATGTCGGGGATGTGGGTTCTCGTTTCATAGCGAATGAGCTAGCGAAAATGCATGCGAAATGCCATGGCTAAGGAATTTAAATCTTGAAAAGTCACGGTGCGGGAGTTCGATATGCCACTTTGCGGCGGCACCGGAGTCAGAATTTCTTTGAAAGAGACGTAAACAGAGATGAATCTTCGACCTAGGAATTGGAGGAGCACCAAATATTGTACGACATAACATGTTCTAGTGGTCTTCCCCGGATTTTCAACGCTTCAAACTTGGGGTAATCGCTCGGAAATTTTAGTTGGAATGGGGAACCAATATGGATTTTGAATAATTGGATCGTTGGTCTGTCTTGACACATCGAGATGTTGGCAGTAGTGAAAATGACAATTTGCGGTTGAAAGGCATGGTGTTGGGTCTTTGATAAATGCCCATTTGTGGATGCTAACCATGTTGGGGTATTTTCCCCCAATTTGCTTCCACAGAAGGTTTTTCTCATAAGGATTGTAACCTTGGTCTTTGTCCATAAGATCTAAAACCTTATGAATTCGGACCCTTATCCTAGTTCCCAGGCAATGGATTCGACCTGCAGCAGGACCACTAAGATCCAGGGCGACCCATGGTTCCACGACATGTGGATTTTGTAGTGATTTGTTCTGGAAGGTTTGGCATATTGATTTCTCTGATTGTCTGGTGTTTCTACGGGTTGGCCCTAGGGTTCTTTGAGTCATACCACAGGCTTCTTGTGAGGTTGACTAGGTTGTGCTTGAGAACTAGATTGTACTGAGGATGAAGTTGTGCACAGGACTAGGTTTTACTTGAGCTCGGAACGGAGTTTGTGCCGAGAGCTTGGTTGAACAAAGACTAAATTTGGTTGAATGGAGGATTTTCCTTCATGCAGACCAAAGATTGACTTTACTGTGAAATTGAGTTGCTGCTTTGTGGTTGACGAAGGTTGTACCGCGGTGAAAATAGGGAAAATTTGCCTTGATGGAAAAAGGGTTGGACTAGGGTTGTATGTGAGTGCGCATAAAATTTTTCTCTTGTGGTCCATAAGGTCGATTTTGACCATAGTTAAAACACGATGAAAGATGTAACCCCCTAGTTGGGCACGGGGTTACCCTTGAAATCATCGAGGATTTCTTGTTGAGTTTCAAACTATTGGGAACCATACGAGAGATAATATTGTTGGTTAAGACTATGAAATTACAGTATTGATCGTATTACGACCCCTCTGGCCGGACAATCCCGAACGCATGCATAGAATGCCTTGTGACTGAGAGGTATTCGAGGTGAAGCCAAAGATCCTCGATAATATGGTCCAACGGTAGGTTGGGAAAAATTTGACGAGGGTAGGACCTCCTCTAGATGCAGTGTGACGGGAAGTGCGGAAACACCTAAAAAAATGGTTGACGCACGGAAGTAGACATGACTATGGTTCGAGCAAGCATAGAAATGATTATGTTGGAAACACTTGGACTAGGGGAAGATACTCTAGTATTTTCCGAGATGGTAATGAAGTAAAAAGGTGTAACACTTGACATATTTGAGATCGAGTGTCCCAACGGAAATTGGTGGTGGAATATACGAGTGGGAGAAGGTTGAGTCATCACATAAGAAAGCATGAGAAATGTAGCTGCGGCACATCGGGCGCCGGAGATTGAGGGCGAGGGTTTGAATATAATGGGAAGCGAACATCGGTTTGAGTCCTAAGTCAAGGTGGAGAATTAGAAGAGACAAGAGATAGTGTCTCTTCGGAAGGAATGGATGGAGAGGAATCTGAACTTGGTGGATTTCGAATTTTGATCTTATCTCAAAAAGAAAGAGAAAATATTATTAATTCAAGGCTTTAAAAAATATCTTTATAGGATTTACTCATGATGAAATTTAAGAAAATATTCTAGTAGGTAAGCCATGTGATTGTGAGTAATTAATTTTTAGAAAAAATGAAATAAATAAAAAGGTAAGCTAGGAAAAAGGATTACCGGTGTGGTAATTGCAATATACACCTTGTTGATGAAATGAAGAAGAGAAATGACGGAATTAATGTACGAAAGCCAATCCCCCCGAATGTTGTGTTCGGTGTATCATTTCTGCAAGGTGTCGACTCGGTTACACGCCGAGTTTGCGGCCTAGCGGTGTCTCCCAAAATATGCGTGACGGTACGTGGGAGTCCAAATGCAGCAGTAGTGTTGTACGATGCATAACCATTTGACGAGAGCATCCCAAAATATACTTTTCATGCCATAAATATACTTCCATACGGGACGGGATATCACCCCCGGGTTGTAATGTGAGCTGATAGTGACAACTCCTACGCTTAACAACGTCGAAACACGTCTCTGGCCTAGACCTATAAGTGTGATTTGTTGGGTTCCAGTAGTCATAGATTGATTGAATAAATCTATGGTTGATCTTGAATTATGTCTCGAGTTTAAAGCCCTACCGATGTCATATGAATCCCTAAAATCTTGACTAAACAGAAAATAACCATTCATTGACTGAATCCTACGCTAATGAGGGAGAAAGAAATACACAATCACGCAGAAAGCAAAAAAAAATGCATGAAATGACAGCATTTTCTCTTTAGGTGCAAAATTTTAAAAGCGAAACAAAAAAAAATTACAATTTTATTCACTTTCATTACATGCACTAATAAGAGAATTGAAATAGAATTTTTTATTTTCTAAAGTGGGCAAACAAAAAATATTTTTGTATTTTCCTTATAAGAACAATGCGAAATGTACGATTATTGGATTGATTATCAATGCTTTGAGTACTAGTGATATCTCTCAAACATGCATACGAGAATGATGGGATCTTTGGGTTGGTGAGATCCCAGGCATATGCAAGCTCACGTGCTTCTGTAAAATTAAAATTATTGTTAAAACCACAAATATGTTCAGCTCAAAAATACATATGAAGAAGAGAGCGCGAATAAAAAAATACGTGTAAAAACACAAAAAACCTCTTTGTGGAAAATACCTGATAGGCGGCCTCTTGGCTCTCGGCCTTCAAACCATTTCTCTTACTCTCTGTATTTCACTCACTTCATCGCTGTTTTCTCACCTTCACAAGCTACACATTTATACATAAATATAATTTATTCCATTCCATAATTTCCTCCACACAAATCTCAACTTAAAATCTAATTTAGATTTATCTTTTTGGACTCAACTAAGTCTCGTTTATGGAATTCCTAATCCCTAGATTGTCTACCCACAATTCAACTCATATCCTTATTATTTAAGGAATATTTACAATAATCCTCAAAATTATATTTTCTCTCCTAATTTATCAAAAATGAGAAAAATAATTAATAAATAATAAAATTAAACCACCCCTAATTACATAATTGAATAATGAAAATTAGCTTTGATATATGCTGCATCAAGAGGAAAAAAATATTTCAAAAATCAAAGAGAGATATGAATCATTTTATTCAAAACAAAGCACTCTTCATTCACACATTGATCGATCACTCAAGGAAAACAAACTTCAACCTGAACCTGAGCAAATTCAACCTATGATTGATGGAAAATAGAAACTCTAAAGTAAATAGAATTGGCATGAAATAATACTACCCAAGAGAACGAGGCGGGAAGCAAAAAACCAATCAAACACTTAAGCACGAAGGTGTGACAAGACTTGTTTCAAAGAAGAGTTCAGGAGGTCAAAAGAAAACGCAACCAATCGGATGGCCCGAGGACACTAGGGGCCTAGGAAGACAAGGATGCAATCGCTTTGAGAAAAAACAACCAAAGGCATAAAACCGAACCCAGAAATCTCCATAAGCGGAGGGAGGGAATAGAGCTAATCAAATAGGGAAAAGAATCCGGAAGGATAAGACTCATTGGCTTATTAAAATAAGGAAAACCCTAAAATTCATACATAAAAATCGATGTGGTATGTAGGCCACAACCTATCTTCTGGAAAGGAAAAATCACGACTATGTAAAATGCAAAAACATGCTCATGTGTGTATTTACATCGGAAGTAAAAAAGCTTCGATCGAGAAAAATATGGAAAAATAAAAGGTTTTCCAAAATGACACCGGGCTTATCACTTAAATGCAGAGATAAAGGTACGAAATCTTGAACTAAGAGGACGGAGATAGACCTTCGATGAAAATTGAAGACAAGACGAAAAAAAATTGAAAATGAGGTAGAAAGTAGCACTCCCTAGTGATCCAGGTGGATATTGGTGTGCCTTTTACCCCTGTTACATAAGTTTACCATTTTCTCTTTCATTTTGAGTTTAAGCCCTAGCTTCTCTTTGTGCTTGTGAGAATTTTTTAGTCCTGAACTTTCGGGCCATTTTGGGCCTAAATACATTGTTTTGAACATGTTCTGAAATATTATTTTGTTAAGTTAGTATTTGCAGTCATAAGTTGTGGTCATGGATATGTCTTTCTAACGATGTATCATGTGTGTCAAACGAAGATAATATGCCAGTTAAAACCCGGGAAGTTGAAACACCAATTGCAAAACGGGACCCATAGTTTTGGAACTTCGCTCCTAGGGTTAAGTTTTTGGATGTTTGTGGTTTTCCATTTTTCTCTATAATAAATAGGCCTCGAGCCTCATTGTAACACGATTCGGAGGCACCGTAGCCACCACCACATCTGTTCTGGAAATCAGCTAGCGCCTAGCTAGTTTATTTTAATATATACCTTGAAAGAATTGAGTTCTTTGATATTAATGAAATGATGTTATTTCCATTTTCATATTTATTTATGGTTATATGTGTATTCTGTTGTGTGCATAAATCAGGTAGAGTGGAATCACAGTTTGTTATACGGGGAGAATCACTCTCTACGAATAGTGAAGATAATCCCTACTGTTATGAGTGGTCTAGTAACAACGAGTTACAATTAGAAACCTACTTTCTCATATTGTATTACTATGGATTGAGAATAAATCACCTACCTCAATAGGTATTCACTTGAGTCCCTTGGTCTTGCGTTTCGTGGTTAGATATTAAACCTCACGCCTTGGTTACTAAAAAGGATCGAAAACAACGGCAAAAGGCGAAAAGCATGTGTTATAATGTACAGCTACTTAGCCAGTCAAAATGAAATCCGGTCACACATTAAGACAAGAATGAAATCATGAACCAATTGTATTATGTTAAAATGAGAGGGAGTTACAATCTGTGATGTCGCGTCTTGAATGGGTCTTGGAAGTCGACATGTCTCCAAAATTATCTTTCAACTTGATGTGAGGAAAAAGTTCTCAACTCTCGCTCGGTGTCTATAGCGACAAAAGGTATCTCTGTTGTTCTCCTTTGTCTCTAATGTAACTAATGACTATGGGAGATTGCCCATTATGCCATGGCAAGGAGAGGAAGATGGATCACTATGGGTGGAAATGGGTTGTCCTTTGGGTGGTTCCCTTTTTAGGAACAAAGAAGACAAAGGAAAAATCGGCTCTGTCCTTGGGCATGTGTGTTTACTTACAAAGCTTTGATGTGAAGCTTCACTTCATTTACAAAAAACTTTAAAAGTTGGTTAGTATGAGCTTCATTCCCAGCAACATGATCGACACAACCCTGAGCTGAAAAACACACACCATCGGTGCGACGAAAACGAAGACACGAAGAGGGCCCACCACTCCATATAACTGGGTTTACAAAGAATTTGCTTCGGGGAATGACCAACGGAGGAACATGGTGTGTGAAAAGGACGAAGGCATGTTTTCATGATGAAGAAAATGAGCACGGGGGTCATCGTTAAGGGTCTCCGGTCAGTAGGAGTACGGTACGGTGACAAATCGATATGTAACAATATATATATGTGTGGTGAGGTGCAGAGAGTAGTCCACACATCGAGTGAAGTCTCTCGGTATTTTTGTGCACTGGTTCTCAGCCTGAAGCAGCTGACACATAATTCTGTGGTACATTCATTGCATGTGTCTATGCGCAAAAAGTACCCTTTATGAATGCTGGTGAAAATTGTTGCATGTTAAGCTTGTGGTGTGGGGCAGTAATCTCTGTGTGCCCTTGTTGACTCATTCAACTCACCACTTTTCTGTACCTCAATGTTGTGCAACATATACATCAGACATGAATGTTCTTCTGGTCCCAGTATTTGTGTGTATATTGTGGATTTTGACGAAGGAATGCTTTCCCTTCACTAAGACCACATCATAGCATATCTGTCACTCAACATAGCAACACGACTAATTATTTTTCAATCTTTGATACATCCATTAAATATTTTAGTAAGAAAGGACACTGACTATCTCTGGAAAATAATTGTTTAATCACAGTAGAGCTATACCTCCCGTCATCACCCATTTAGAGTATGCATCTCAAAGTCCTTCTGTCCAAGATACAAAATATTATTTTTCTCACGTCATGGAAAAGATGCCACTATCCAAGTACCACAATGATCCCATTGCACTGAACACCATGCATGCAATGAGTGGGGGTCCAACTCCAATTATGAGGCCAAAGCCTCACCCCATGGAATCTGAGCCTTCTTCTTACTTATTATTTGTGTAGGACAATTAGTGGCATAATGTCCGCGCCATGATAGTGAAAACATTTCACTCTCTCACTGTGCGATTATTCATATTTTCCGGTCTTCTCCTGAATTGCAGATAGGATTTTTTCCTTCTGTCTGTTCTTTGCTTTTTGTCCAGGTGAGGTGCTATCATCATACTGCCTTGGATAGGGATCCATCCTAGTGTTTTCCACTGATTATTCTTGTTATGGAAATGCGGTAGTGTCCCAATACAGTGGCTGCCTTTCTATGGGGTCCTAATAACTATGCAACTCTTGGGAAGGCCACAGAGAAGGCCTGAGAGCTCTTCAGGATGTAATGTCTGGGTGATCAAGGACTTGGCTCAATCTTGACATTGGATGAACTTGATTAAAATATTCAGAATAGTGTAATAACTTTCTCCATTTGATTTTCACTTGGATTTTCTTCAATGCCATTTCTGTAATTACTTTCTGCTTTGAAACAAGTCTGTCGAAGCCTTTCACATTTCATCGCAGGTCCACTTTTCCGCCAGAGGACTCCAGGGCCAGTGTGGTCTCTGCAGAACTCCCTCTCAGCTAAGTTCATCCTCGCCTTTGCAACCTTCTTTTAAAGCACGTCAGAAAGACGGTGAGTGATAAGCCAGCACTGGGAAGCTGAGATGTTGTGTCATCAAATTATTTCAATAATTAAATGTACTGAACTTCCTCCATATAACAGTTTTCTATGCAATATAATTGAAAATTTCTGTAAATTACTGTATTCCAATATTAATGGTAAGAATCATCATGATGCGCACATTGCACTAGGGAATATTTTCAGGTTGGGAGATGTTATTCATCCTGAACTCCCGTTGTTCTCCACTATAAGTGATTTCTGTGCTTTGATACCATGAAAGTGCCCAAACAATATATATACAATGGGTTTTACAGCATAATTTGATCATACGATATGCTAACGAAATGCGGTCATACCTGGGTCAGTTGGAAAATAAACACGATGGCAATCTCACACAGTAAAAGAAACGAAATAAATCCATATACACGGCATTTTCATAAGGAAATCTTGATACTCAAAACCTCTGTATTCTGTTGTATATTCAACCAAGGAATGTGATGTGATTGCAATTTATCCTTATAAACGAGTGCAAGCCGCACTCTCTGGCTACATCCTGCTGATCCCGGAAGAAAAATCAGCAACTTATCCAGTTTGCCAACCTACCTTGGCCTTCTCGCCGCCACATAAGTTCATGTGGAATACAATCCTTGTTAGGAATTGACCTTCATGTGCAATGTTCAGCAGAAATCCTATCGGATGTATTATTGCGTACGGAAATTTTCTATTTGTTCGATACGATTAACATCCTTTAACTACGTCTCATTTGGGTTCTTCATTGAGTAGGCAGCCGTAAACTGTTAATAAAATATAAATCACATCAGATCGCCAATGAATCATTGCCTTCTTGTGAGTTAAATACCGTTTTAAGTTTCATGAGCCTCTCACTAGTGCAACAGTACGGTACAACTGAGTTTGAGGTGACTTTAACTCGATTAATTGGGTTAATATATTTCTCTTAAGTGGCTTAATGCTAAGCTGTAACTGGACAAAAAAATAGAATCAGTAAAAGCACTCACCAACCACCTAAAAATCAGAGAATTAATGAGCTAACTAAGTTTTATCACATTAGGGTTAACTATTACAAGTGATTATGAGGATGAATTTACAATTTATTGTCCATAATTGAGAAAGTGAAATTAGAAACACATTTCTTGTTGACTTTAACAACAGGTCAAGATATATATCTCCTAATAAATTGAGTAGGTTCTGAAAATATTTCTATCCACTCTCTACAATGGATGTGGAGATTCAAATAAACGATTCCAACCAAAGGTTGACCAGAGGTTGTCAATGACAACACTAGATGAGTTGAGGGTTGGAGGTCCAAGAGCCAACTGTAGAAGGGTTTTAATGCAGAACAGGGAAAGAAATTGTTGCACACCCAAAGTAGGTGTGATTAAGTTCTGGTTTAAGTCATATGTTGAACAATAGGATAACCAAAACAAGGTGAGGAACTTAATGAAGGTGGCTTGAATAGTGGTGGAACAAATGTGTCCACAAATACCATGACTCACTCTTTTCATTGGAACATTTGGGTGAGATAATAAATTCTGAAAATGTGAGAAAAAGTTGCTACCTGAATCAAAGATGGACCAAGAGGATCAATAAGTGGAAGATTATGAGAGATATAGACATAAGTAAAGGGTCCTTAGGTAACATAAAATCTAATTTAATATGGCTTGATTAAAGGTCTAAAACTAAAGACTAACTCCTCTGAGAAGTTGGGGGAAATTGATTCACTTGAATATTTCTCCAAAAAAGTGGAGGAAGACCTCATGTATGTTAATCTTGACAATGAGGTGCTAGAGTTGGAGAAATGACAGAAAACTATAGATTTTCTTGGAAACCCAAGACAAACACATCAATAGATCCTACTAGCCTAATATTTCCTTACCTATTGAGTAATGCTGAAGATATATAATGAAATTGAAAAAGTGATGATAAAGGATAACCTGTTGTTCCCATAGGTAAGTTGGAGGGTTCAACGTAGTTGAGAAGCTCTCCCAACTAACTCTAGAGGCTAATCCTACAAACAAAGGAACACAAGGAAAACCTTCACAACATGATATTATTGTAAATAAAAATAAATGAGCGAGAAGGTCGAGAGAACCCTAGCTATGGCATCGACATGTGGCGGTGGTATGTTCAGCATTGTTGCCCGACTCGTGCATTGTATCATCCTCACTCTTGCCATCGGTGTTATACTCTTCCTCCTCTTGTTGACGGATCTTGTTTCGATGTGTGAGTGTGTTTGATCGCAGTGTTATTTGTTTCGGGGGGTTTCACCCTTCGTTTTGATGTTGTTAACTTTTGTTGCTGTGAGCCCTGAGCTCAGCCAGTGCTATCTAGCTCCACTTTCCCCTAACGACGACTCCTAACCAGTGACAGTGGGGTTCCATGCCTTGCCCGGCTCACTCCTTTCTTTCTACCCTTGGCGGTTCACCCTGGAAGGCATTGTTCTTGACATTTCCCCTCCGGGTTACTCTCGGTGAGCATTTCCTATCCTTCCTTGTTTCCCGGTAGTGAGGTCCCCTTATTTGTCACAAGCATCTTTATGTGGGCTCATCTCTTGTTCTCCATGACATCATCGGGTGGGCTTGCTTACATACATAGGCATCTATGAAGGAGGGCTGGACTATTCACACGGCCATTGGAGGGTGTCCAGTTGGGATAAGCGTACGATGCCATGAGATGGCTGCCATGGAGGTGGGTGAGTCATCGACATCTATGAACACACTTGCACAACTTCACCTATGGTCTGTTGTGGACTATGTGGAACCATTTTTACATCATTTGGATTCTCCATCTTTTATTATGTCCCCATCATCCTTGGCAGCACCAGGAACAACAAGAAAAGAGACACTAGATATTAGAACTCGGTGTTGTTCTTGGACACAGTATCTCGGGTTGAGGGTTGGCATTCGCGGACCTAAGCTTGGTGAAAGGAGAGATAAATTTTTAGTCGGTTGACCTTGGGGCTTATTCTTCTCCCATTGTGGCCTCTTGGATGTTTCAAGGGCCTTCCCATTACTACACCTCCCTTAGATCCATATCTTCGATTCTCACAATCACCTGGCGAGTACGCAGCAAAGAAGTTCTCAAGGTTGCACCAGCATGGCGAAAACGAAAAATACCTTTGCTAGGCAAGGAATGGATACAACATCATCTTTGGTCAAGGAATCGACATGAGGGACATTAAGCATATTGTGTAGGCAGGTTTTGGTGGGCAAGGTCGGGGGCGGGGAATTATTCATTTCCGGACTCAAGATTTGAGGCAAGGAGATTTGGGTCGGTGCATTGGAAAAAACTTCACAGTGTCTTGACCATGAACATGGGCTAGTTCGACCTCATCTTCTCTCAACTTTTGCTATGATGGAGTGGGTAATCTCCAAATGTTGGTACCTAGAGATGCATACGGATTGTTGAAATGTTGGACTCCATTATTCGGCCAGGATAAGGAGAAATGCGGGGCAAGACAAGTTTGGGTTTGACTTCTTGGTCTTCCTTTGAAATTCTGAAAAGGAAAACTCTCTTCGCATCATTGGGGAGGATCTTGGCCTTGTTGGATGCGCAGTCGCGCTCCTATGGAGGCAGGGGAAACATCTTGTGGCTCACATCTTTGGTCTTCTTGGATAGGTGGCAAGGGCTCTATGACGGTTACAAAGACATTTAATGACATGGTCAAATATCGGAATCTTTGGTTATTAAGGGGTTCCTTCGGATGTCGTCATTGTCATGTGGTTGGTCATATTTACAAAGAATGCCCTCTTATGGGCCTTTGTTACTCACCAAATCCATTGTGCACCGCTAGCTACTAAAACTCATCCTGTGTGCGTGTCTACTGCTACGGATGAGGATTGAATTGGCTCTTGCTGTGCCTATTTAGGGGGGTGGGGACTTGGCCGGTCACACAAGCTCGGAACGCACAACCATGCGGTCTTCACCTCTCGAAGGAGTTGGCACCTAATAGGGTACTTCTCCCAGTCCTCCTCCTTGTTTCTCTATTACTTTTCCTCCAAAGTTTATCTATATGCGATGATATTCATCTCCAATTTTGCAAATTGAATTTGCTTTGTTCCCTATTGCATCACCCCCTCGTCAATCCCCCCTCATCCCTCTTACTTGTGTGACCTCCTCCCTAGTCATCTCACGTGACTTTGATAATGTCTCCCCATTCATCATTATTTCCTTGGCTCTTCCATCCATTCGTTCCCATCCTCTCTCGGCCTCGTAGACCGGGAACCTCTTGTTAGACCTCGTGGTGGGCTGTCTTGCTATCTTGAGGCCATTAGGATGGCTAGCAGAATGGCTACATGCACGTAGTATTCTATCATTAGGGTTCTTGGGAAAAGGAATTCTAAGGTTTGGTTCCCCCCATGATCTACCTTTCCAATAATTACGGGGGGGGGGTTTTAACTTGACTTGGATAAAAAAATTGACTCTCGGTGACTTCTTCAAATTAATGGTGATGCACACAACAAACTTTGGGATGGTTTATCAATTACTAAAATTTTATCTTGCTCCTCCCAGTGGTCTTCAAGGACCATTGACGCTGTGAGATGCGGGATGCGCCTTGGGTATCAACAACAAAACCATATGTGTGTTAGAGGCACGGTGGGGAAGGGAGGGCCATTAGAATGATGTTGTACTGAAAATTATAATCTTTCTATTTGTGATCGATGTGTGTAGCCCCTGTCAATATGAGAGGAATTTTTGGGATTCCTCGTTGAGTAGCTCTATTTTGCATCGGAACAACATCATTTTGGGAGGAGATCTGACTTCTCTATTGGACTCTGGAATCTTGCCCAGGGGCCGCGGGCCATTCCGAACTCCCTTTCGGGTACTTTTCCAATCATTTGGAGATGGGCCGGTTATTATGTTCGAGCTACCTAAGAAGATGCCTACTTGGAGAAACAAGCACGTTGAAAGTGTAGCCTCGGCACAGAAAACATCACCGTTCTCATAAATATGCCTAACTAAATTAATTTTAAAAGCCAAACAATGGGTGGGCTGGGTGGCACCAAGGATCACTCAACGATCTGTGAGTTTCTGGTTGGTGAACGAGAAGCCGAAACTCCTTTCAAGTTCAATGGATGGTTCTTAAGCACAATTCCACTCTTTGGTCACTAATGGTGGTATGCCCAATAACTCGACCCTTGATCGAAACCTTCCGAGTCTCAATGACAATCATGTGTCAAATCAGCATGTATACGACAGGCAAGGAGAAAAAGGATAATTGGGGATGAGAACTTAATCGGATGAAGCAGAATGTGACTTACGGTGCAGATTATTTGAAGTTCCAATGATGGAGATAAAAAGACCAACTTATTGCTTTGGAATCACCTAAACCACTATTCTTAGGAAGGAAGAGAGGAATGGCGTTGAAGAAGCAGAGAGCCATTTGGTTAAAAGTCGGGGATGAAAACTTTTAATTTTTTCCGACAAGAAGTGCTAAGGAAGCGGGAGTTATCAATACTATTTGGAAACCGAATCATTCGGTCATGTGGCCAATACTCATGCATATTTCCGCGGCAGCAGGTGTGTCTATGTTCTCAGTCTATACGGAGCCCCAAGCAATGTGACTTTGCGGATATTATGCATATTGCTCGTACTCTTCACGAGGTTTGTTGAGGAGGAGCAATTGGAGGACCTAAATACCCGATTGTGTTGAGGGGGGAAATTAGAGGGTGTTCGAAATGGTTCAATAAGAACAAAATTCCAGAGCCGGATGGTGGGGTCCATTGAATTCTACCTATCGTTTTTTGAGCGGTTAGTGAGACCTCATGTTATTGAAGACAACAGAACCACTAGCATAATTTATGATGGATTTAACACCACCTTCATTGGCAGTTCCCAAAGTGCGATTTCCCCACAAGTTCCTGTTGAATTCCAGAACAATTTCTCTCTTTTCATTTGTATTTATAGATTATTTCAAGGTCATTGCTGTAGCACGCATCAAGCCCATTCTCTCTCAACACATTGCCAAGGAACGATTTGCATTCCTCCACCATCAACGGGTCCATGAAGCTATCGGCTGTCTGAGGCCATACATTCCATTCTCCAAAATTTGTACGGCGAAAGCCTTCGGCCATGTAATTTGGAATTATTTGCACCTCATTCTCATCTGAATAGGTTTCCCCCATTCTTTTACTAATTGGATTATGGGTTGCATTGTGGATACGAAACTTTCGTTGCACTACTTATCAATGGTGTTGCCTCTAATTTTCCATGCAAAGAGAGAATTAAAGACGAGATTCCCCCTCTCTCCTCTCCTCTTCCTCTTCACTCAATGGAAGGCCTCTCCTCCCCTTATGAAGCGAGGCTAAATCGGAGAGATCCATTCATGGAATTCATTCAAATGAATTTATTCGTGACCCATTTATTGTTGATGATTTTATTATGTTTCTGGATGGCTCTTGTTAGGATAATCTCACTTTTTCAATATCTTGAATATTTTTTTCAAATCCTCATTAAAAACACGTTATGTATTGCATTAAGTTAATAATGTGAAACAATACAATGCTTCTATGTCGGTGAGAGCTCTCTGCATTATCTTGGCTGTCTCACTGCGATCCCGAGGGTACAATGACTCGCCTTAATTTATTTCCTTTGGATGCTTAGCCTTGTTTGTGCAATCCCTAGGAAATTGATCCCATATTAATTAGGAAATTCCCAATAATTAATTATGCAATACATCGAGGCACCATCGGACCTAATGCAAACACCTTCACAATTTTCTAATTATAAAGCTGATCGTATACTTCCCTTTAGCTCCAATCTCAA
Organism: Pinus albicaulis; assembly: GCA_034641835.2. Classification (NCBI taxonomy): domain Eukaryota; kingdom Viridiplantae; phylum Streptophyta; class Pinopsida; order Pinales; family Pinaceae; genus Pinus; species Pinus albicaulis. Next base: position 813,399,833 of record CM076574.1, on the reverse strand, counting down.
TTGGGTCTTCCTCGAGAACCGACATGAAAATATATATAGAGAATATTTAAGGTTATATGATTGATCACTTCATATGAATTAAGTCATATTAAATTCACTATACCTCTCACTAGCTCTCCCATCGATTAGAACTAGTTAATGATTTTATAAATAATTTAAGTTCAATAATTACAACAAAAAATAAATTGTAACTAAACCCCATAAACTTAAATCAAACTCATACTCTCATTTTACCCCTCAACTCGGATTAATTTGAGCTAAATGAGTCTTCCCAACTCGTTGCTTTCATCCTGATTGTCATGTGATATGTAATTGCAATTTCCTTGTGATTTAATTAAGGAAAAATTAAATTAGAAGTCTCTTCTTGTTCCAATTTCAACAAAGGCCTCTGGTAGGGTTGAAGGTTTTCAAAATAGAGCCATTAAGAAGGATAGAAAAGACATGTGGGTGGATATGAGAGAAGAACCCCACCTTATCATCTTGCGTCAAAACCCATAGGCTTTCAAAATACTCGAGAGATAAGGCCGGCTAAGGTGGTCATAGGCCTTGGATAGGTATGGTTTGATCATCATATCGAGGGGATTTTGAGCTTCTTGAGAAGATCAAAACACCGAGATGTAATAATCATGAAAATCTAGTGAAATTAAACAAACATAGTTTATCTGGGTAATAACTTGGGAAGAATGGGTTTAATTCATTTTTCCGCCATAATAGTGTTAATGATTTTATCATTAACATTACACATGTTAAAGGTATTAACGCACTAGGATCTTTAGAATGTTGCAATTTAGGAATTAGAAAGGAAGGTGGAGTTAAGATCAAGATTTACCTTTGCATTATTTACGATTCCTTTTTGTTTGTCCATATTCTTTACCATCTATTCCACCTCTTGAAGGAAATCACGCTCATCGTGCCAAATTATGTCTCAATTAACCAATTTAGGAATATTCCTATTGAATCATTAGATTTCCCACAATACCCCGTCAAGTACATGCTGCGAGAGAAGAAGATAGAGTGGTCTCTAAAATATCTTCCATCTCTTTATGCTAGGAAATACGATTACTACCTCATTTTTTAGAGAAAATATGTGATTTTGATGTCGGTGTTTAATCATCACCTTATGGAATAATATTATATTTTTTCTCCTTAAAAACCATTGGATGCTTGATTTATGTTTCCATAAAATCTCCTCTTTTCCTTCTCTCCTCAATTTTCATTCAACACCTCGCCTTCTTCAACAACAATCCCCTTTGGTTGACCGACATTTATCATGCCTTTATGCGTATCTCTTGCATTATGTCTTGTAGGTTTCACTAATCGACGAGATGTTCCCAAATGCGATGTTGTTCCAAATTTTTATTTGTTGTTTGAGGTCCTTGACTTAAGTTTAAAGGTATACATAAGGTTCCTTCTTGCAACGGTACTTACACTTTCCACAATGTCTCCCATTTTCCTAAAAAATAAGGATCCTAAGCCAAAAAGGATTCAAATATTGCGCAGCCCCTGTTTGAAGGGATATGTTTAGGTATTCTAATCGTAATTGGTCCAAAAACGAGCATGGAAGGACGAGGGCTTCAATTTTTTTCCTACTTACCAAATTTTTTCCTTTAAAGAACCTATACAATTAGGGCGGTACTTGGTGTTTACCTCCTCGATGGTTATTCCAGTGAATATTGCATTGTTGGTTGGATATCCCCAAGTTTCGTGTCACAATGAGATCCTTGATCATCTCCATTTCTAGATACGGATGACTTATGCCAACCTTTTCCTCATGCAAGGATGTGATAATATTTAAATCTCCTCCTATGATCACAATTTCTGCGATCGAAGACTACGTATATTTCCTACATTTAGCAGGGAAAAATGGTTTTTGTCTTAGACACGGGGTCCATAAAAGACCAATATCATAACCCGGTCTCGGGTTCCTGTGTCTAGAAATCTCTATTAAAAGGGGATTTTGGGAGGCTAACCGAATCATTGAACATTATTTCATTTGGGTTCCAAGGGGTTGAGTGCCTCTCTAGTGCTTCCTCTTGCATCCGGAGACATGACTTCATAGTGAAGCTTGAGCACTGCTAAAAATTTCTCTCATTCAAGCTTCGACACCTTTGTTTCTTCAATCATCATAACACACAACCTCTATTGCTTGATTATTTCTTTGGATACCCTTGTTTACATGAATATTGAGGCCCCTTACATTAAAGGGTATTATTTTCATTTGTAATATTTTTTATTTTTTGGAACACCACCGGAAGCGTGCCACTGCTTGAAATCACTATAAGATTGCCTACTATATGTATTGATTCTTACATCCTCATTAATACTTTTCTCTTTCCATTTTTTCTTGTGGGCCTGGGTGAGCCATTTCCCAGCGGGAACCAAAGACTCCTTATTGATATGTCGATTCTGTCTCTTTTGGGCTTGGAAATTTGGGAATTTTTCTTAGTAAAGCTTCTTTTGTCATGCAGTAAATCTTTCATCCAGTTAATCCACATTCATTCGGTAACCTTTTGCTTTTCTTTCCTTTGTGCTAAGTTATTATCTTGTTCCATCTACCCTCTGTGGTTTCCATGAGTTTTCATTACCTCTTCTTCTTCTTGATCTTTGGGATCATCTTGTGCCTTTATTTTAGGTTTACTTCTTCCTTTATGAGGTACCATTACTCCTTGTTGTTCCCATTTATGCTCACTTGGGATTTCACTTACCTCCTCGGGGATTCCATATTTTTGTTGTGGTAAGCTCTTGGTCTAGGATTCTTGGAAATTTTGGTAGAGCATTAGGGCTTTTCGTTTGTTAATCAACGGCTAAAAACCATCCTTTTCTTCTAGGACTTGACCTCTTCCTTTTTGACATATTTCTCATTTGTAGAAATTTTGTTGATTGTTCAATCTACGAATAGATGACCATATTCATGGAAATTTCGACATACGAAGGTACCTTGCTAGTAATCTAGTGGTTAACACCAAAATTCATCTTGATACTCCAATTCAATAAATTGTGGGATAGGTTCAATGACCTTCATATAGACGGATATCCTTTCATAAGATGTGTAGCACTGCCACTCTCTTTGTGGAATAAGCCACTTTTGTATAAATCTACCAATTGTGTTCCAATCCCCTCTAATATTTAGGGATCCTAGAAATCCACAAGATGGGAGAATAGGTGAACCCAGATAGAGACTACCATGAAATTTTCTTGATACGCAGGTTTGTGGGATTCCTCACAAAATCTCATGAATAATCCTACATTATAAAAGAAATACGACCCATTTTCAAATACCATAGGCCTTGTCCTCTAAGTGGTAAAAAAAATTGAGGGAAAATCCTATAGCTCCAAGCTTTAGTTTATATGGCCCTTTGGTTTCCATTTCGGATGGATACGAGTTGTTCAAGTCTTTCTCTGAGTCGGGATGCTCAAATTTAGCTCAAAAAACCAAAATTTTCATAATCTCTCTAAACCTAAATGATCGAATAGATCTCGTCACCACGATTACGGTGCACTTCGTTTCATCGAAAACCGACTACTGTATGTGATTAGAGAGTAGTGTCCATTTTTCTCAAGCTATAAAATTTGTAAAGAATTGACGAGTTGATATTTGAGTAGCCAGTTAGTAAAAAAAAAAAAAGAATATTCCAAGGAAAATTCCTTGGAATATTCCCATAATATTCCTCTAGTTGGTCAAATCAAGTGTTGCCAGTGTCAGGCGGTGGTTGGTTGAAAGTTTGGTTCGTTGTTTGCAATTTGATTGGTGTTGGAATGGGCCAATGGAAGAGGACACGTGGCTAGCACAGAGCCCACCACAGTGCCCCCTCTAAAAGGCTAAAAAAATGGATATGTCAAAGGTAGAAGTCATATATAGATATTGGAAAAATTTTATTACGAGGCAGGTGGGGAGTGGGGTCAACCCTGTAACCTCCCCCACATGACGCGGCAACTTGTATTGAATATAAGCGATGATTCTTAACATATAACGGACTTTTGCATGTATTTTTTAACCAAAAATTTATGGTGAGGGTAAGTGAGGCATTGCACACCCACTCACCATAGGACCACTACCTATGACCACGGTGGAGCTCGACCGTCGTGAGGTTTAAAACTTTAAAACATGCTTAATTATAACTAGCCCATATTATTAGCTGTTGCTTTAATAGGATTTGTAAAACACACCATTAGCGCTAAACCTCAATTAACTACCTTAAACTCTACTTATCGTTAATGAATCCAAAATTTAAAAGCGGATTAAGTTGGCGGTCGCGATTTCGGCGGGGAACTCCAAATTTGGTGGGTTAGCGGGTTGCTCGATTTAGAGGGTTTTCCTAGGAAAATTTGAAGAAGCCATAAATTGAGCAAATTTTGACCAAATTAGCTCAAAAAATTATCCTAAATTTTGGATATTCGACGATTGGTGCAAGTTTTGAGGTAGAGGATCACTCACGGAAGTGATTTTTTCGACTTGAATCGGATGGGACCTGGGGAGAGGCCGTATATACTTCACGAAAACCAAATGAAGAGCTAGAAAAGAGGGCTACTTAGGGGTTTTTGGATGCTAAGAAACCATTGGTAATGTAATATCCCAAAAGGGATAATGCGATATTACAAAAAACACAATAATTGAAGCTGGGGAAAGTAAACATTTAATCTAAATACACCCATAAAATAGTGAGAAATAGTTGAGCCATTTATTAATATGGAGGTGGATAGAAAGTAACTTAGGTGATCAAAATATGTGACACTCAAGCCAAAGAGATGGCCTAGAATGACCCTAAGAGGCAGTCCTGAGAGGGAGCTAACACAGGCTAACGGAAGGGTCTGCATTGTCCCACACTGCAAATGTCAAGGCGCAGGCGGTGGAAAAATATACAAAAGTGTGGTCTGTGGCCGGTGCGGGGCCGAGATGATGCCGAGTTTTACATCCGAGGTCTATAATAGACAACCAAGATAACCTAGAAATGAATTTCTAGATATAGCAATCTAGGAAAATCACCCTCTTAGAGCTTGCCCATATACACTATTGGGTGCGAAGATAAAACATAATTTGAAGAATGATGGCTACAATATGATGAACAATTAGATATATTCTTGAAGGTTGATCCCTTCACTGTGATCCTCAAGCTAAAGCTCAAGATCTAGCTCCTCTTTCCTCCTCCACTAAATATGGTTGTTGAATACTCAAAAACTTTAGAAAAATTTGTTGTCGAGTAGGAATAGGCTCAAGCATGCTGCTAGATGATGCAAATCAACTCAATAATGATGAAGCTTCGGTGAATACAAGGTGAGGATATGGTCCCTCATAGGATTTCCGGGTGAAATACTGCGACTTCAACCCTCCTTCAGGATATACAAAAGTGGTGCACAATCCTTGAGGGAATGTTGTTGCATGGGTAAAATGACTAGCTAAATTTTTGGATATAGATTTTTTCTCCTGAAAGGCTTAACACATGAAGAACAAGGTCGGGGATGAACCCTCCACCCCGACTTCTCTGCATTGAAGTGTGAGCTGTAACACCACCTCGCAAACCCTCAAGAAGAATGCATTATTCCTAAAGTTGTGTGCATATGAGGTGGTACAGAAAGTGGCACCAGTAGAAAGTAGTGAATAGAGCTCAATAGAAACCTTCTAGGTAGGCACTCGAAGTCCCTGTGGGTAAGGCTTGGTTCCGCTCGGAAACACCCATGTGCTAAACAAAAAAAAAAACGGACTTAGCTAAACAACATGGTGCATAGGGAAAATGTCAAATGAAAAATATAGATCTAAACGGATGGAGATAATAATAAGTCTCCCCTTCTCTGTTCCTTCATCTTCATTTGCTAGAATTTGAGCCTTCCATAGCCTAGGCCCACCTCATAACTACGTTGCCTATGTGGCTACTAGCCTCCATGAACAACACGTTGTCTCTCCATGGTCTCATCTTCTTGTTGTGCTACCTCTCCTCATCATGTGTGCATTAGATGCCTCACTTCCTCAACTATCTCATCATAAGTGCTTTATGATATTACATTGAATGCACTATGATATTAGTTGACCTCTCGAATCCTCATAATTTTACATTAAAGAAAATTTGCTACTGCTACCATAATGTAGATATAGATCTAAAATATCCACATACACACATCAAAAGTGGATTTTATTCATGTTTGGGGTTTTTGGGTCCTCCACCCTCTTATTTACTTAATTAATTATAGAAAATTAAGAACTCTAATATTCAATTATATTGTGGAAAATTGGGAATATGATCATCCCATAAAATTTTGCTTATCCTCAAGCAAGTGTAAAAGTGGATCTTACACAAACATCACTCCCTCCAAATGGCATCCTCATATGGAAAGGCCTCCCCATATGTCACGATGTGCCATGCATGTCTAGCTCAGTTGCCTCTAGAATATACAGAATGGCCTCCAAGCTGAAAAGTTAGATATCCCTTCCTCATCAATGAATCTCCAGTGGCAACCATATGATGTCAAAATATCTCCTCGATACACGAGATACATGAAATGAAGTGGTTTCTTCCAAAAGTGGAAAGTCTCAACTCATGAACTATCTCTCCAACCCATGATACATAGAGTAGATTGCATCACCAATGCTCTCATCATTAGCCTTGTTGGCCATGTAGGAACCAAACATAACATCAACATAGTTAAAAATAAGAACTGAAAAGTTGTATACAGATGACATGAACAATATGCCATATGTCTATGTAACCACCAAATAAAGCCTTGCTGCCATATGAATCACCATGAAAACAAGTAAAGAGCCGTCTCTCAATAAAAACCCGGCACGAAGCCATCTTGCTGCTCCATCATATCATCGTTATACCAAGTAAAATGTCCATAATCCCCAACGAAAGCCAACGTTGTAAGGCCTCATGTTGCCATCCTCTATCATCGTCATGCAATGTATGGGAATAAATCAACCCACACTCTCCCAATAGTAACCAAAGCGACAAGGATTCTTCTTCCTTAAAATCATCATGATGCAAGTCATGGGCAACAACATAAATGGACATGTGGAATGTCTCGCTAGAATAATAAACAAGCTCCCTTATGCCACATCATGTGAGGTTATTTGTGTCCCAAACCCAAATACATACATTAACATGACACATATCCCAAACAAAATACCGTATATAAATACATGAGACATATCCTAAACAAAAGCAAATACATGGACCTAAGATATATCATGAGATGTCCAAACTCTCTCATCAATAACGACGCAACCATGCCTCCTTCTCACATATGTCATCGATGTATATGTGAAATGGATCATGTGGAAATGTGAGATGTTGGGTATTATCCATACTCACCCAAAAAGTAACCGATTACAAACATGCTTCTTGATGCACCAAGTGTCATAGATGCAACGGAAAGTGGAAACCTACGTTTGCTCCTCATCTCGGATCCATTCATCCCAATGTGGATGATGAATCATGCCAATCTCAATATTAGTGTCCTCCCCTTGTAATTACCAACATCCTCCATACGAATGACTTTCACTCCATGAGAATGTTGAGTTCACCTCCATTGAGGTCTCCCGTGACATCCCCTTGACAAGCAAGTACTCTCCCATCACAAGTGTCATAATCTATCATCTTTCCATCTAGTTCTTCATGAGTGAAACACGCACATAATTCTCCCGATAATAATGGGGCCCTCTCATCATCCTTTCTTCCTTTGCATTAATGATGTTGGCAGCAGATCTACATGGCTGATACATGTGTTGTCTCATGGCCACATATATTTTAAACTCATAGTTTGGCACTCTAAAATATGATTGTGCTCCTCACATCTTTTGCAACTCTACACTTCAACAAAAAGTGTTGGGTGTGGCTCAACCATGAAAAAATGGGATAGCAATATTATTCTCCTTGATCAAATCAAGGGTCCTCTATGCGATGATAATTTGTTGCTCCATATCGGCCAGGTGCTCAAATCCTTGGTTGTACACTTTCCCTGATAGCATGGTCTCACATATCTAAATATGAGGTACTAAAATAATGAGAAGAAGTATGTACAAACCTTGGATAAGATGAATCTCGAAACATCTTGCACATCCATGAGAGTTCCTCCAACGATCTTGATAATCTCTTTTAGCTGTTAGTAATGATGATGGAGGCTGTCTTCTGGCTGTACCAATGCTGGTATACGGCTCCTCCTCATGCATCTCATGAATCATGCACGGCGCTCCAAATGTCATGAACTCAAGAACATCTTGCAAAGATGCAAGTGATCCTCCTCACAGTGTAGGTACACATGCAGCAGCTGGTGGTGGTGGTAGAGGCTCCTCCTCTCGAGTGATCATGAGGACATCTTCCTTGGGCTCTTCATGTACTATATCCTTAATGATGGGAGATGTCACTATTGGTAGATGTTTGTTGAAGTGTACGAAAAAAGACCACTGTCTATGCATAACAAGTAGCTCTAACATCAAATGTAGGCACAACGATATCTTCAAATCTACGGTTAGTTGATCGAGATAAATGTTGCACAAATCCGGATCTATGCATAAAAAGATATTAACGGTAGAAATAAGGTTCTCCATGCATACAGCAGACAAGACAAGAACAATATTTTTGAAAGAATTTTTATATTAAGGGCATTTGAGGGGAAAACAAGAAAGGTGTTTCCAATTCTCCTCGATGGGATGGGTTCTTGAAAGTCCTGGGTGCTTCGGATCTAAGTATTTCTCTCTCTTGTTGGTGTAGAAATCCCAGGATGGCTTATAGAACTCAAAGGGATCTCACCACCAATGAGAAAATGATGGAGAATGTGACAATGATAATGGGCCAAGAAAGTGGGACCAGAGCATGGATCCCGAGTGATCTATTGGGAAACAAAAGGTGACAAATAGATGGGAAAACCTTCTATTTGTAACAAAATATTGGGTCATTCTAGATCTTGGTGCATGATTAAAAAAATATTCTTAAATCTAGATCCACCTTTTATGGAATATTTTATTATATTTGTTGGAGGGAAGCATTTGACTTGGGTCAAATCTCTTTATTTGTAAATAATAAATAAATAAATGATTTATTTATTATTTTTAGAAAGAGGTTAAATGATAATTAAATAAATAATGATTTATTTAATTATTTATAAATGATTTAGTCATATTTAACAAGGAATATTATTTAAATAAGATTTAAATAATTATTCCTAGAAAATAAGATAAATAAGGATTTATCTAATTAATTTCTAACTTGTTTGAGTTAAATAAAATAGAATTATTTGTAAATAATAAATAAATAAATGATTTTTATTATTTTAAGGAAGTGGTGGTGTTAATTAAATAATAATTTGTTAATTATTTATAAATTATTTAGTCATATTTAACAAGGAATATTATTTAAATAAAGATTTAAACAATTATTCTGAAAATAATAAGATAAATAAGTTATCACTCAATTTCTGTATTTTGAGGTTCATATGACCGGAATAATAATAAAATTATTGTTTAAATTAATTATTCCATGAGGAAAAGTTAAAAAAATATAGATTTGCTTTAATATTTCCTTTGGGGTTCTGTTTAGACCATAAAAACTTAATAAATGTATTTTATTAAGTTATTTTACATAGTAGAAAACAATTTACTTGGGAAGTAAAATTGGTCTTACATGGTGTACTTAGGTCCATCTAATAATAATAGGTTAGATGAGCAAAAAATGAATTATGTGGGTGCCCCCAGGCGTGCGAGTGTTAGGAGCAAATCGTATGACTGAAGTACGTTGTAAAATAATCCTAGGCATGAAAGTGGGAGAAGCTTGGGCAATAAGAATTTCAGGAGCTTCAAACTTTGGGAGGCGGAGACTGAGGTGCAACACAGTCTCTTTTGTAAGTTGTTTTTTTTTTTTTTTAAGAGGCGATGGAAACGCCCTGTTGCCGAGACAAAGTACAAATATCCGTGGCAGAACTGTTTTGTAAAATTTGCTTTCAGTGGGGGGGCGGATAAAAGATATAATGAAGATCACATACATCACTTGGGGGATGGCTGGATTTATACAAAACAACTTGATTTTTTGGATGAGCCAACTGTTTCCTCTTTTTGGAAAGGGCTGTAAAATCTGACACCGTGCAGAAAATCAAGGGCGATGCAGAGATTAGTGACATCATCAAATATATGGAGAGTTTGCATAGAGGCACGTAATGAAGAGTCCGTACGGGCATGTGGGGGGCTACTGCGAGGAGCCACCCCCTCATGAGGGTTGAGACATCTCACACACCCGAGGTCTTAATATACGATGTTGCATCGCTGAACCATCGAGTATATGGGTCTCGATCATCTTTGAAAGGATGCGGGGTGAGAAACAACCAAGTCAAAGGGTGATAATTAGTCCCTTTGCAGTCACGGGCGAACAAGAGTGGAAGTTGGAACCAAGGTACACCACCCTCTAGACATGTCTTCGGAATGAATGAGCAGTGTCGACGGAAGGAGGTCTGCCATGGGTGAGGCAATAAGGAATCCTCAACTAAGGCACGAGAGAAAATAGTGGGCGGCGGCATCACGGCACTAATGATGATAATAGTGGGGGGGGATGCGGGTAGCAAATGGACGACTTCTCTTGTTAAGCGTAAAGGGCATGGATGACTTGGCAGTGACGGCACAATATCATGAGGGATGAGGACAATGGGACTTAAGGCCATAATGTGTGGGCAAGAGAGGGACCAAGCAGCAGAAGGATGGAGGACTATGGCAGGGTACAAAGGGACTCGGGATAGACTCACGAATGCGATGATGACTCACTTGGATGTTCTAAACAAGGGCGACTGATGGTGCTGCCACGATGCAAAAAGGTCAATGGGGGACCATGAAAACATGAGTACAAGATGGTAACTCATGACAAAATCAACACGAACAAGAACAAGTATGGAGGCAAGGTGGTGCCCCAAGTACAAGTGTTGTAAGTGAGGAAATCTGATTTGGAGGAGAGGTGAAAAGTTTGTCTTGGAAAAAAGTAATACGGTAGTATCAAGTAACAAAAAGTAACGGTGCCTAGAGCTCATGGTCGGCCGAGGTCGCACTTCTTGGGGTCTATTAAACTGGTAAGGTATTGGGCATAAAAGCTGAGCTGTCCTAGGAAATGACACGAAAAGGTGAGCCTATCGAAGAAAGGGGTTTCGGTGCTATTTTTATGTTTGAGATCTTCCAGGATTTTTATGGTTAGAGGCATAGGTGCCCCCAGGCAGTCAGCCATGCCAAAATGTATCTAGAAAAAGGGGAATCTAAACACATCTTAATGATGTGGTGTGCCATTTGTTTGTTGTGTTCATCACAACTTGAGAAAAGGAAATGGAGGATTACCAATCTCTTTTAGTACTACTGTATATGAATCAAATGGACTTTAAGTTTCCGGGTTGGCATACTGGTGTCCTCTATCCCAAAAATAGGATTTGGAGATAATGGTGATGCTCTCTTAGAAAAGCTATAGGTTGGTCAACAAAAATGTCTAAGAGATTGAGTTCTTTGATGTAAGATGAAGAAATGATAAGGGGTATCGTCCCTAGGTGATACGAAGTGATATGGTACTCTAGAGGTTCTTCTAAATATTGGAATAATAATGGTACTAGAAGTCGTACATTCAGATACATACTAGGAGAGTTATGGAGAATTACTTCTCTCAGTCTCTCAAATATTGGTCACCCCCTTACCCAAACATTGGGTTTCAAATGTAATAATTTTCACAGTGTATGTGGTTTGAATGCATGGGTTCGATGTAAGGGGGAATAGATAAAGTCGGGGGAAGTGATACCTTCCATAATGTCGTCATTGTGATATAATATGCCACGGTGGTGGTGGAAGAAAGACCACGATGCGGTAGCTTACGACTCATCGCATGAGAAGAGGGTCACATGCACATCGTCACAAGGGGTGACGGAAGAGTAGCGAGATAAGGGATCTATCGTTATTGAGCCCGGGGTGATCCTTTGAAGGGGTCAGAAAGTGAAACAGCAGGGAAGTCTCCCAAGGGGACTTCCTGCAAGGGGGTCATGGATGATGATAGGTGGGGGGATGGTGGTAGCGGACTCTTGTCATCTCGACATCGGGAGGGGAATATGTAAATGGGAGTGGGTGATCTCCATTATTTCGACATACGGCAAGTATGAGAGAGGCGGATTGATTTTGTTCAATCTCGTGCTCTAGGACTACCTCTAAAGAGCACGGTAATCGTCGATGGGGATAATGGTAGATAATGGCTGCATGGATACCACACGGAACACGAGAGTTTGTTGGTGTGGTAGTATTTTGGGTTCTTGGGCGTAGTTGAGGAAGAAATAGAGTTTGGGGAACCACATGTAGACTCGAGCAGGAAGATTTAACCATGGGTTAATACGAGGCAACTCGAGACAAGTATGGGTGACATGACCAGTGACATCACACGAGGCACAAGGCTTTGCGGGGTGGAGGAGGGTAGGGTGGGTCGGGGTGGCGCTTGTCTTTGGATGCACATAGGCCTTTCTTTCCGTGGGCGTACGCGGGAGAAGGATCTGGCCCAGGGTTTTGAGTAACTTGCTGTGGTGATGGAAGAAGCTAGGGAACTTCGGTTGAACCGGTGTCAAAGCAAGGTACGGTTTGGGGGTGGGCCCCCGAGGTGGGATGGCGGTGGAGGTCGAGGTACGGTGGTGTTCCCGGGGTCAAATGCGGGAGGAAAGGGTGGCCATGATGAGAATGAATAGACTGCGGGAGGGTGAGAAGGTATTTGACCGGTGGGGGTAGTGACGAGAGGGATGACTCCAAGATGGTTGAGACACAGTGGAACCGACCAGGAGGGTAGAGGCTCATGGGTACAGGTGAGGGTCTAGAAGGAAGAGGTACGGTGGGCGGGGGCGAAGGGCTGGGGAGCGAGGTTACGGGCGGGCGAGGTTGAGGTTGCTAACTGGCCGAAGCGGGCCACTTGGGACTGGCACAGAGATGATTGCATCACTGAGTCTCGTGGAATCCTGGGATCGAGAGGCAGAGGGAGGAGGAGAAGACCGGAAGGTTCCAAGCAAGGAGGAGTCTTTGTAGATGCCGGGAGAGACGCGGTCAAAGAATCGACGGCTTTCTTATTGGCTACAAAAGAGATGGTTGACTCGGGGAAGGGTACGAGATTTTGGCTCATGATATGTCAGGCGGTCCAATGGTGACTATGTTCCATTATGAGGAAAAACATCTTGCGGTGGACCGCGGTGGGACAACAGAGACATAGCATAGGTGTAGCTACTCCCTAAAAGAATGTTATAATCAAGAGGCGTACGATGACTTCAATGTATCAGTACAAACAGATCTTTATGAGCGAGGCAGAAGGCAGAAGAAGTCTGGAGGCAGGCCAATGGGTGGGAGGGCATGGCCATCCCATGCCACGAGGGTGATGGTGGAAGGGGTCGACTCGGGGAGACCGGGGTTGTTTCAAAAACGAAGCAAACATCACACGAGTAGATGCTCATAATCAATAATACACACGAGCTACGTTAGCATTCCGAATTTTGGGCGGGATTTGGAAAGAAACGAGCCGAAGGAAGAGGAGGATGATTTGATTGAAGCGTCGAAAACAATCAATTGATAAACAACAAGATCTATAGTGCCCATGGTAGATAGTAGAGCCTTATTTTGAGAAGGACATAGTGGAGGAGTTCGATCTTGAAATGGCGGTGGAAGGCTGTGCAAAATCAATACTATGCTATACAAATGAGCGACTCGGCGGAAAGCTTAACATTTCGGCCCCGCGTGGCGGGCATGGGAACACGGTATGAACCTCAACTTTGGGCGGGGATATGCAAGGGAATATTAGATGTCGAAAAAATCTGTCAAAAGAACCTGAAAGGTAATAAACACGGAGGGGGGGGGCGGGCGGGGGTTCCGAAATATAACGAGACCGAGTTTTGAAGGTTAAGGTCGACGAGGTAAGGTTGATCAAAGTTACGTCATGAGAATGCGGTAATCGAAGGAACCAAAAAGGGGAAGGTTGGTGGCCACCTGTACGCGCCAGTGTGGTGGTGGCTCAAAAATCATATCACATCCACCTGCTCTCTTGAGGGGGCGGTGGCCCATGTTGTGGGGGTTGAGAAGGCAAGGGAGCGAGAGGTGCGTGTTGGAGGTTGGGCACCAAGGCTGCAGTCTGACGGATAACAAGGGGTTGAGTAACGATGTGTGTGGTATGTAGAAGGGCAGGCCAAAAAAGAGGGGGAAGGACATATCTGAAGATACTGCTCTTGGGAGGGGGAAAAAGTGCGGGAAGTGCGCACTCCCCGGAAAACATAACTTAGCGGGAGGTTGGGGAGTATGGAAATGGCTCAGTATCGTCGGTGGCATGAAGATGCCCGGGTGGTGGCATCCCAAGGTCTGGGGGGGTGGGGGTATAACAGTGTAAACATAACCGTGAGCGTGGAGTCGAGGTCATGTGCGCATGTTTCGGGCGGCTTCTTCGGTTTGAGGAAAAATGCATGCGACATATTTCTCGATAGGGGTCGAGAGAGATATAAGGAACCGACCCATGTTGTAGACACGGTCTTCGAATGTGGGAGAGGATGGCATGAGCTCTTTCTTCTCAAGCATTCCTGAACGCCCAAACGGATGGGCGGGTTGCGGTCAGTTGATGGAAAGAAGTCAAAGTTACGATACAGGTGTCATGTGGAAGGAGCTAGAAGGCAAGGTAAAAGGGTTGGGCAATGGTCGCAAATGTGGTATGGGGAAGAGGTGATCCCCGATCAACATACCATTTAGAAAGCCCGCACGTAAGCGTGCGTTGGAACAATATAAGATGGATGAAGTCTTCGATGATGGAATTGAGATGAACACCACATGTGGAAAGAAGTGATGTGGTTGGAAGGATCATCTCCAACAAGGCCATGAACTTGGGAATGTGGGAGGAGCTTGGTTGGCATAGCGAGCCAACGGCAGCATCGTGGCGAATGAGATCGGTTTATCAGGCGGTTGACGGGGGCGGGACACCTTGCATATGGGGAGCAAAGGTATGGTTGAGGTAGTTCTGGTGGCGGTTCGCTAGTGACATTTCGGCTTGTGGGGTGGGGTTGGTGCTGGCGTTGGGCCCTAGACTAGACATGGTGAAGGTGACGAGGAGAACCGGTAGGGGGAGGGCCCAAAAGAATCGAGAAGAAGAGAGTCGAAGTGCGGACTCGGGGAGGGCTAACTTGACGACGGTCGGAAGGCCAGTCGACCAGCTGAAACTAAGGGTGAGAGCCCGAGAAGTCTTCGGGATATACGCCCTTGGGGGGCGCAATGACCGCGACATAAAGGAAGAAGAATGACGAACGAGGGCGGTGCATAATCAAGTGATTACAATGTCGAAACAAGGGCGAGAGAGGTGCGGTGTCCAATTGATTTTAAAGTCTTTTCTGGCAGTGTTAACGAGGCTCTTCTTCTTTGAGGGTGGAGTGTGTGCTTTGTGTTAATTTTAATTTTAAAACCGAATGTTTTGAGAGTAAAGAAAAAGTGTGATGCGTGGCGAAAATAAATACGCAGAACGGTATATAATCAAAAATAATAGAAAATTAATAGCTAACGAGGCATCGAGCTAACCCAAGAAGGCGGGTCTCTCAAAACTAGTCTAAAAGAGGGAAAAAATCTAGTAAAACACATGGAAAAAGGGCCAATAGATCTAAGGTCGGGAGGGACAAGGATCTAAAGGATAATCCTAACGGAAAGAGTGCGAAGAAAACAACAAAGTGGAATACAAGGTTACGCAGCAAAAGGAGGAAATCAACCTTATAAAGGTAGGAGGGACAAGGAGGTGACCCTGAGGCAAACCCGAAAAAAAACTAGATGAGGTGATTTGAAAAGAAAAGGAAGAAGCTGATCTAAAAAGGGATACGACGGAAACAGGGTATCGGTCCCCCCGAAAGAAAGGGCTAAAACTCTTACCGAAAATTCGGACGTGAGCTTGACTTAAAAACTCTTCCACAAAAAGTGGAGGGTACTAAAATACTGAGGGGCTATGAATTCCCACTTGGTTGAGAGAAAAATAGATGCGGAAACTATTAAGTCCCTATAAATGGGCGAGGCACGGAGGGTGGAAACTGACGGAGGAAAGCTTTACGCAAACCCGGAAAACTTGCGGAAATTGGGGAAAAAATGCGGGTCGCCGGTTCTAATGTTTTGAGTCCGGTGTGGTTTTGGGGTGAAAAGTGCGTCCTCCGGTCAGGGTCATGGTTTTGGGGCCGATAAGTGCGACTTGCGAAACCGGGTCTCTCGGCCAATGATTTCGAGAAAAAGTTGTCGTCTCGAGTGCGGGCGTGTCGGTTACCTGTGCGCAATAGGAGTCGAGAAACACATGGAAGTTAGAAATTTTATTTACCCTTTGAGGGTTTTATAGGTGAAAAACGACATAAAAATATAAAAACAAAAGGTAAAAAGCTACTGAGGTTTGAACGGTGGATAGGGAATAGGAAAAATGACAACGGTCGTAATTGAAAACCGAAGTGTGGAGTTGCGGGTGTTGGTATGAATCTTTTGTCGAAGTGTACGAAAAAAAGACCACTTTAGCTATGCATAACAAGTAGCCCTAACATCAAATATGGCTGCCAATATCTTCAAATGCGGTTAGTTGATCGAGATAAATCTTTTAAATCCCGAATCTATGCATAAAGATAATGCTTTGATGAAAATAAGGTTTTTCTCCATGCATCCAATAGACAAGATAAGAACAATATTTTTGAAAGAATTTACACATATTAAGAAGGCACGAGAGGAAAAAAAGAAAGGTGTTTCCAATTCTCCTCAATGGATGGGTTCTTGAAAGTCCTCGATTAACGGATCTGAAGTATTTCTCTCTCTTGTTGGTGTAGAAAATCCGGAAGCGAACATAGAACTCAAGGGAGCTCACAAAGCAAATAATGGAGAATGTAGCAATGATAATGGCTCAAAGTTAGACCAAGAGCATAAATCCAGAGGTGATCTAATAGGCAACAAAGGTGACAAATGAATGGGAAAACCCTTCTGTTTATAACAAAATATTGGGTCATTCTAGATCAAATTGCACGATTAAATAATATTAACCAAATCTAGATCCACCTTTTATGGAATATTTTATTATATTTGGAAAAGGCATTTGACTTGAGTCCAAATCCTACCTTCTTAAATAATAAATAAATAAATGATTTATTTATTATTTTTAAGGAAAGAGGTTAAATGATAATTAAATAAATAATGATTTATTTAATTATTTATAAATGATTTAGTCATATTTAACAAAGAATATTATTTAAATAAGATTTAAATAATTATTCCTAGAAAATAATAAGATAAATAAGGATTTATCTAATTAATTTCTTATTTTGGGTTGAATATGACTGGAATAATAATTAAATTATTGTTTAATTAATTATTCCTGGGGAAAATCAGCAAATATAGATTTTTTAATATTTCCTTTTGGGGTTTTCTGTTTAGACCATAAACAACTTAATAAATGTGTTTTATTAAAGTTATTTTACATAGTGAAAGCAATTTTACTTGAAGGTAAAATTGGTCTTACATGGTGTACTTGGGTCCATCTAATGATAATAGGTTAGATGACCAAAAAATGAATGTGATCCTGCTATGTGATATGTCTTCATCCTCTTGCTTTCTACTGCTTCCTCTTCTTCAATATTTGAATTGAATCACATAAAATGAGATATTTTCATATGAACAAGTATTTGAATAAATCTCTTTCTTCACCTTCTGGGTGCGACCTTTGTAATCTCTGCTTGTCTCTTTACGCTATGGATATTCGGGAAAAAGAAGGTAGCCAATTCTCCCCTCAAATCCCTCAATGTCCTTGTGGAAGATCCATCAAATGTAGGCAAGAAGAATCTATGCCTCTTTCTTCTATCGCTGCTCCTACATCATATTTCTTCTTTGAGCAGCAAGAACTGTTGGAGAGAGAGATTCTCCTTCAAAGCTCTAGGATGTACTTTGTATTCAAACAGATATTTACTTAGGGTCTCATGCCCCAAGTTTCCTTCATATTCAGACCAGTCCTCTTTCTTATCAAAGAAAGTGGATCTAGTGGAATAATGTGAAGTTCTTTTCTTCTCATGTTGCTTCTTCTGCTGATAGGAAGTGTTGGGACCTTCCTCATCAAATCTTCTTCTTGGATCCTCTTTTTGCCTTTCTCCCTTCATTTCATTGACCTCCTTGGAGAGATATTGCAAAGATAAAAAAAGAAGAGTGGAAAAATTGCAATCCTCCTTCATGATTGATCTCTACTATCTGCTTCTTCTTTTGATGCAAAAGATGAAGTGTCCACGAGTTGAGCCAAAGATCATGCTCTGATACCACTGTAATATCCCAAAAGGGAGAATGTACTAATACAAAAACACAATAATTGAAACTGCAGCAAAGTAAACATTTAATCTAAATACACCATAAAATAGACATAAATATTTGATCCATTTTACTAATGGAGGTGGATAGCAAGTACAACAGTGCTCAAAATAAGAGACACTCAAGCCAAAGAGATGGCCTAGAATGACCCTGAAATGATCCCACAAGAGGGACTGCCTAAATGTTGGATTGTTGGAAGGAATACTGCATTGTCCCTGCGGAAAATGTCGGGACTGAAACTGCCAGCAAAATATAAGTGTAGATCTGGAATTTCCGGATCTTAGATGATGTTGGGATTTCAGATCTTGGCTTTATAATGAATACCCAAGATAACCTAGAAAGGGATTTCCAGATCTAGCAATCTAGGAAAATCACCCTCTTAGGGCTTGCCCATATACACTACTGGGTATGCAGATCTGAAGCATAATCTGAAGAATGATGGCTGCAATATGATGAACAATCAGATCTATGCTTGAAGGGTTGATCCCTTCACTAGATACTCAAGCTAGAAGCTCAATATCTAGCTTCTCTTTCCTCCTCCACTGAATGTGGTTGTTGAATACTCAACAGCTTCAGAAAAATGCGTTGTCAAGGAGGGAGAGGCTTAAGCCTACTACCAGATGATGAAAATAAGCTTGATAATGATGGAAACAATGAATATAAGGTGAGGAGATGGTCCCTCATAGGATTTCCAGTTGAAATACTAGAAACTTCCTTCCTCCTTCAAATCTACAAGACTGGACTGCGTAATCCAGGAGGGGACTACTGCTTCATGGAGGTAAAATACAATGGCCTGAATGCCATATATATATCTGCTGCTCCTGAAAGGCTGAACATGAAGAACAAGGTGAAAGGATGAACCCTCCACCAGTTTCCTAGCTGAAGTGCTAGAAACAACCACCACCTCTCAAACCCTCAAGCAGGAATGTGTTATTCCTGAAGTTGTATGCGCATATGAGAGTGGCTGAAATGTGGCATCAATGTCTGATGATGAATAGTGTTCAATAGAAACCTTCCCAGAGTAGGCACTCAAATTCCCCCATTGGTAAGGGTTGGATTTCCGCTCGAAAACACCCGTGTGCTAAACAACACTGTAGACTTAGCTAAACAGCATAAGCATGCATAGAAATTTCAAATGAAAAATCTAGATCTAAACAAATCAGAGATAATAATACAAAGTCTCCCTTATATTGTGCTTTCATCTTCATTATATAGATTGTGAGTCTTCCATAGCCTAGGCCCACCTCATAACTGCGCTGCCTATGTGGCCACTAGCCTCCATGAAGACTGCATTGTCTCTCTATGATCTCCATCATATTATGCATTTAATTCCCACTCTCTCCATCATGTGTGCATTAGATGCACCACTTCCTCCACTATCTCATCATAAGTGCTTTATGATCTTACTTTGAATGCACTATGATCTTAGTTGACCTCCTCCAAGATCCTCGTCAGTTTACATTAAATATCCATGATCTCCACTCTTCCTTCATTTAAGAAGTTGCTCCACTACTCCATAATGTAGATCTAGATCTAAAATATCCACATACACAGATCAAAAGTGGATTTTATTCATATTTGGGGTTTGTGGGTCCCTCCACCCTCTTATTTACTTAATTAATTATGAAAATTAAGAATTCTAATATTCCAATTATCTTGTGGAAAATTGGGAATATTACAGATAACCTCTTTTTACCGATTTGAGCACATATGCAGGGTCATATTGCACGTTTGACAAGTAAGGCATATAGATCAATCAGATTTTTCAAGCAATTTGGGAAGTTGTTGAGAAAGGAGGAGACCTTGTAGGGGTTTTCCCAATTCCATGACACTTTTTGCAGCAACTATGACTAGCATGGTTCAACTCTGGTTTGAATTCTTTATTCATGAAGTTGTTTATCATATTATTCAGTGTGGAATTGAAGGGTTTATGTGAGGGGCTTCTAGCTCTCACCGATGAAAGAATGTCATCTCTATAGGAGATATGTTGTGTTGTTGATACTGTGAGAGTTCTTTGCAGGAGAACATTACCTTGAAAGGGTAAGAGCAAATGGTTTTGGTAGAAAACTATATGTACTTTTGACACAAAATACAAGAGACATCTAGTCATGTTGACAGGCCAAGAGATGTAGCCCGGGCGGGGTGAACTCCTTCATCAATGGTTTTTGTCTTGTTATTTAATGCACATTTCTTTTCAAGTGTTTGATGATTTCATACTTTACAATTTGTTCATGGAATTATACTGGTTGAAGAACACTTAAAAGAAACCATTGAAGTAATATGTTGTTAAGCTCAAATCTATGCACACAATCCTTAAGCACTTTTATTTTATACTAATGAGGAAGCTAGCACAACAAAACTAGTTTTTCCATATTCAGATCAAGTTGGTATCAGAGTTGTTGGTTAATTGTTAGCTTGTGTTGCTTGTGCAAAAAGGGTGAAAATTATTACAAGGTTAAAACTCCAGAGAGGAGAAGGAAAGCTTGTTGGTGCATATTCCCAAGTGGGAACAAGGAGAAGGAGGTCAAATTTGTCACAAGCTCCACCTCAAGTTTTATCTCCAGAGATTTCTGAGGCTTTAGAAAGCATGTCTCAAGGAGGAGAGCCTACAAGCCTGACAAAATATGAAAGCTTCAAAAAGGCTTTTTGGGACATGTTAGAGAGGGTGAAGGTCCTCTATGAAGAGAGGAACTCACAACTGCAACGTGAAGGCCTTAGATCTTTAAGAGTATAAGGTTCTCCAATGAAGGAAGAAGGTAAAAGTAATGGTTATAAACCACCATCTTCTCCACAAACTTCATATTTTTCTACAACTTTGATGCAAAATGCTAATGTAGAAAGTCCTTCCAAGATGGAATATGGACATGTTTGTGCCTTTTTTCCACACAATGTGGAGTATGAGGTTCAATAAATACCTCATGTTAAGGAGCTAAAAGAAGAGAACAAAAGAGTCCAAGAGGACACCTTTAGAATCATAAAGGAGTATGAAACCATCTTTGTGCCACAATCAAGATATGGGACAAATGGTGAGCATGCATATGCTCCTTATTTACATGCATCTGTTAATGTAAATTCTTTTGCAGCCTTTGAAAGACACAACAAAGGCATTGGGTCTAAGCTCTTGGAAAAGATGGGTTACAAGGAAGGCTTAGCTCTTGGTGTGAATCAACAAGGCATCAAGAACCCAATAAAGGTAAAAGAGAGACCTAAGTATGAAGGCTTGGGTTATGTTGCACCAGAAGAATGGTCTTCTGATGAAAACTATTATGCATCATGTACCTTTTGTCACAAAAGAGGACATGAGAAAGCAAGGTGTTGGAATTTGCATCCGAAACTAGTACCTACTTGGTTCTCTAAATACAAAAGAGACTTGAAGGTATCTCCAGAGAGAGATAAAAAAGTTGAAGAAGAAGTTGATTCAAGTTCTTCTAGCCGTGCAAGTTCATCATCTAGGAAGCACAAGCCAAAGGACGCCAAGAAAATGTATACTCATCCTATTCATTTAAATGCTTCTCCTAAAGGAAAACAACCTGTTGATTTGAGTGCCATATTGAGGGGAATGTCTCCATGCAATTTTTGCATTTCTTCTAACCATTGTCTAGATGAGTGCGACAAAAGAAAATCCATTATCAAGAAGATGTTTATGTCTCTTGAGATTGAGAACGAGAAGAGGAAAACTCAATCAAAGAAAAAGGCATGTGAGCTAAGAAGAGCTCAAAGGAGCTTTTGCACTCACTGCAATATCAGTGGGAATTGGATCGAGAAGTGTTGGAAATTGTTTCCACAACTTCATCTTGGTAAGGGAAAGCAAGTCATGCAAGCACCGGCCCAGGGAAGCGACAAAAGCAAAAGTGGCGCAAGATGCGACCATCCATGAAGCAACTTCGAAAGAGAGAAAAGTTCAAATAGAGGGTTTAGTCACCATGTTGGATAAGAACTGTTCAGACTATTTGTCTAGTTGAATATTGTAAGTCTTTGTTTGCACTAGTTTCATATCCCCATAGTGGGTAATTTGTAAAAGTGATAATTCATGAATAAATCACTTAAATCCAACAATGTTTTCCTTAACATGTTTATGCTAGTTTGGCTTGGTTGTTATTCAATTGAAAGGGAAAATTTGGGTGTCAAGTTTCTCCATGTTGTAAAATGCATTTCTCATTGATTATGTCGGAAATCATTTTTGAAAATTGTTGTATGATTAGTGGCAACATATTTTGTATGTACAAATGTGCTCAACACTCAATTTCTACAAGTATTCGCCATGTGCAACTTGTATTGGTTTATGTCAAAGTCTTTGGATTTTATCCTCGGTAGGGATTTTTGCAGATAAACGCCATTGAATTCTTCTTGGGAAGGATGTTATTATGCATGGTCATAGTGACATGGACCTTTGGTCAAGTGACAGTTCAAGTTCAGCATGAAAAAGAGTCGTCAGGGCACTTCAAACTTCGATTGGGTTGAGTTTAGAAGAATGAAGGAACTGTACCTTCAATTTCTAAACAGATGAAAATGAAATTTTGGAGACGAAAAGTCTTTCAGTGGGTGATATGATCAGGAGCTCAAATTTAGGCTCAAAAACCAAAGTTCTCATAATTTCTCGAAACCTGAAAAATCAAATAGGTCTCGTCCCCCTGATTCTGGCGCACTTCGTTTCATCAAAAACCGACTCCATATGTGAAAGTTAGAGCTTGTTGTCCATATTCTCAAAAAACTAAAATTTGTGCAAAATTAACAGGATGATGACTGGGCAGGCTAGTCAGCGAAAATAATATTCCAAGGAATATTCCTCCAAGTGATCGAATCAGTTGCTAACAAGTTTCAGTTGGTGGTTGGTTGAAAATTTGGTTTGTTGTCGCAATTTGTTTGGTGTTGGAATGAGCCAATGGGAAGAGGACATATGGCTAGCCCGAAGGTCGCCACATGCCCCCTCCCAAAGGCCGAAAACTAGCTATGTCAAAGGTTGAAGTCATATATATATATATATATATATATATATATATAGGAAAAATTTTATTACGGAGGTCGGGGTCGACCTCACGACCTCCCCCACACAAATGCAACAACATAATGTTAGACCACGACAATGATTCTTAACATATTAAAAAACTTTGTATATATATTTTTTTAACCCAAAAGTTATGGCAGGGGTAAGCGGGGCCAGCCCCTTACCACAGGACAACCGTCCATGACCACAGTGGGAGCTCCAACAAATGCGCGAGGTTTAAAACTTTAGAACATGCGTAATTAAAGCACTAACCCATATTATTAGCATTAATCCACACTTTAATGTGGATTTGTAAAACGCACCATTAGCGTGCTAAATCTCACTTAACTACTGCTTAAACTCTACTTATCATTAATTAAGCCGAACTTTAATAGTGGAGTAAGTTGGCAAAGTCTACCAATTTTGGCAGGAACTCCAGATTTGGTTGATTTAACTGGAGTTGCTCCAAATTTAGAGGAGTTTTCCTAGGAAAATTTGAAGAAGCAATAACTTGAGCAAATTTCGACCAAATTGGGCTCAGAAAGAGTCTATCCTAGCATTTTTGGATATTCTTAGCAGATTGGTGTAGGTTTCAGAGGCAGAGGAGCACTTCTGGAAGTGATTTTTCCAGCTTGAAGATTCAATATGCCTAGGACCACCGGAGAGGAGGTCATATCTGCTTCACCTGAAAATCAAATGAAGAGCGAGAAGAGGTTACTTAGAGGTTTTTGGATTTTGAGAATCCATTGGTAACCTATGTTTACTGATTTGAGCACATCTTCAGGGTCATATTGCAGGTTTGACAAGTAAGGTGTATGGATCAATCAGATGTTTGAAGTAGTTTTGGAAGTTGTTGAAAAAGGAGGAGACCTTGTAGGGGTTTTCCCAATTCCAAGACACTTTTTGCAGTAGCTGTGACCAGCATGGTTCAGCTCTGGTTTGGCTTCTTTATTCATGAAGTTGTTTATTGTATTCTTCAGCGTGGAATTGAAGGGTGTATGTGAGGGGCTTCTAGCTCTCACTGGTGAAAGAATGTCATCTTTGTAAGAGATATGTTGTGTCGCTGATATTGTGAGAGTTCTTTGTAGGAGAACACTACCTTGAAGGGGTAATAGCCACATGTTTTTGGCAACAAATTGATATGTACTTTCGACACTAAATACAAGAGAGGTCTAGTCATGTTGACAGGCCAGGAGATGTAGCCCAAAAGGGGTGAACTCCTTCATCAATGGCTTTTGTCTTGTTGTTTGATGCACATTTCTTTTCAAGTGTTTAATGATTTCATACTTTACAATTTGTTCATGGAATTATACTGGTTGAAAAATACTTAAAAGAAACCATTGAAGTAATCTATTGTTAACCTCAAATCTATGCACACAATTCTTAAGCACTTTTATTTTATACCGATGAGGAAGCTAGCACAACAAAACTAGTTTGTCCATATTCAAATCACTTTGAGGACCAAATCCATATAAACTTACAGATAAATACATGATCCTTCATGTACTTTCGATAAGTTTCCAGTTTGTTGTTTGGAATGACAAACCATTCTTTTTTGGTGGCTCTCGGAAAGCATTGACCCCTAATCTGAGCCTTCCACTGCGCGCCCATCACAGGGTATGCATTTTCCCCGCCAATAGTTTCATTCTCTCCTGACATTCCTCCTTTTCCACTAGAATCGTCGATCGTGATGTTTCTATAAGAGGGGATCTCTCCCCTCCTAATTGTCACGTTCATCTTGTTACTCAAGATCTGTTGATTTGAGGTGACCCTCTGGTTGTGTCAGATTTGAAACTCTGCTGCAATCTTCAGAATTTGCAAAGCGAAACCCTCATCCTATTCCAAAACACTGAAGTTTTTCAAAACAAACAACATTAATATTAATAATAATCTAAACTAATCTAATAATATTATTACATCAATAATTAATATCATATTAATGTTATTAATAATATTATGAGAATGATTAGAATGTTAATTAATGTTATTGATTAATAATAATCTTAATACTATTTATATTAACAATTTTTATTTTAATATCATTAATACTATCATCAATACCTTTAAAAATATTCTTAGAATGAATAGATTTTTTAAACTTTTATTTTTATTAATAATTATTAGAAACTAAATAATTTTAATATTATTTATCAGTGTTAATCTTAATACTATTTATATTAGAAATGTTAATGTTATTAATAATATGAATATTATTAATTTAAATGTTATTAATAATATTAATGTTGTTAATAACATTGAATATTAATAATTTTAAGATTTTATTATTTCTGAAGGAAATAATGAGGAAGAAATGAGTGCCAACCTGGCAGCCTTAAGTACACCAGTGAAGCCCAAGGGGAACAAGCCAAAGCAATGCCCTCTATATTTCAAGAAGAGGAGAAATAGTAGACTTAAGCCAGGAAAGCCTTCCTCAACAAACCCCATCACCATTGAGGGGTCAGCTAGTCACTAGGAGGAAGGATTGGGGAGAGATGAGAAACAAACTGAAAAAATAACCTCCCTCAAGGCCAAAGGAAAACAACCCCAAGCCTCACAGAAGAAGCAAGCAGCAAAGGAGCCAAGGCTAAATAGTTGCAAGAGGAATTTTCCATGCTACAGAAAGATAGAGAGGTGCTACAAGAAGGCAGGGTAGTGCTACACAACTACAGGAAGGAGGTGAAGGGTCACAAGAGTTGCAAGAACCTGATTCCTAACTAAAACTTGGGTCCTATTATAAGTTGGGTCCTATTATAAGTTCCTTGAAGAAGGGTAGATAATACCTACCAATTTTGCAGTCCCAATCCTTTCTTGAGCTAGACAAAGAAAGAGGTAGAAGCCATCGATTGATGCAAATTGCAAGATCCAAAGGGGTTGAAGATCTCTGATTACATGACAATCTGTTTGAAACTCCATGTGAGAAGCACCCAGATAGAAAAACTTCTAAATTTGTTGGAGATCCCCATGACAGGCATAGATTGGCAGAGTGCGAAGTCCCCAAGGAAAAGCATGGCCTTATTGGAATGGCCCATGAGACATAATTTGGCTCAAGGAAAGGGAATAGCCTAAATGAATTGGCATATTTAATGCATGATTTGGGTTTCACCATCAATATAGGAAATAGAATATGATATAGTGAATGATCTATGTTAGAGTAGTTCTCCCCATAATAGATTTATTATTCATGTCTGGACTTATAAGTAGCCAAGCTGGCCAACATTCTGGGATCAAGCAGGTGAGCATTTAGCTTAACACAATGAAGAATCTATAAACCTTTTACCTGTCATTTTTAGGTTCTAATATCATGAGCTACCAAAACCTACTGAACTTATCAACTTTGACCCTTTCAGTGAATTTTACTGAGAAGTTTATCAAAGGAAAGAAAGGAGGAATAGAGTAGCAATTTTAAGGTTTGTTTATTTGGCTGTTGTTTTACATAGTTATTTAGTTTTCTTTAAAAAAAAGCAAGGAGAAGGTTGAGTAAATAAGCATAAGCATACTCAACTTACCGGGATTCACATTAGGGGAGTAAACATGGGCATAAACAGGGATTTTCACATCATAACCAATCAAGCAATACCTGACAAACACACTCAACCCCCCAGTGAATGCTATTTTGGTTTAGAGACTATCTGAAACCGCTGCTTATACTCCTGCTCAAACGGATTCCGTGTATTGCAGGGATAATCATTGATGCAATCACTCCAGACGTTGTAATCAGAGGGTTTCGGCTCCCTTAGAACCTCCCATACAGCAGTATTGCACTTGAAGCCTGAGCCCAGAGCAATCTGCCACAGGCGGTCACCTTTCTTAATCCGCCCCTTGGCCTCCATGTAGGCCACCTCATACCAGAGCCCACCGGAGGAAGTATTCCCAAACCTGTGAAGCGTCACGTGGGCAGGCTCTGTGTCGTAATCCGTCAGCCTCAGGCTCTTTCCGATGCCGTTGATGACCGCCCGCCCCCCCGGGTGAATGCAGAAATGCTCGAAGGCTAGCTTGAAATTGGGTACATAGGGCTTCAGGTCCTTGATTTTCAGTAGCTTGATGCAGAGCATGTTGTAGATGAAGTAGAGCTGTTCTGAAAAGGGGAGAACCTTGGGTGCCAGGGTTGTGATATTGTTTTTCAAGGCGATTCCTGCAGCTTCGATCAGGTATGTGCAGAGAGAAACCCCCATGATGTTTTCATCGTCCTCTCTCTGCAGAAGATGGGTTCGGACAGAATGCAGAAGCTTCATCTTGGCCCTGCCCGCATCACTGGGGTTATTCGAGATCAGCAATGCCGAACCCCCAATACGGAAGAGGCAATTGGACATCATCATCGGCTTGTCGTTGCCCACATAACGATTCATGGTCAGATTCTCGCTGCTAACCAGAAGGGCATAACAATTTTTGTGAACTTTCAGCAGATCCTTCACCATGTCGACTCCTATTATCCCGGCGCTGCACCCCATGCCGGAAATATTGAAAGACTTGATGTCTTTCCTCATGCCATAATGGTTTACAATCCAGGCCGACAGAGACGGGGCCGGAGCAAAGCAGCAGACATTTATTATCAGTATGTCAACGTCGCAGTGTCGAATCCCGCTGTCGGTGAACAACCTGTCGAGGGTAGAAACAAAGGCCTCCCGCATCTCCAGCCACCCTTCGGCCATGGACGACACAACGTCGCCCTGGAAGAAGGAATTGGGGGCGTAGGTCTCCTGCCCGAGGCCCGATTTTATGTGAACATTTCCCACGAATTTCAGCGACTCTGGCATCGGATTGATCTTGCAAATGACGTATTCCGAGACCTCTGTGTTCATTTTTCGGTCCTCCGGGGGCTTGTAGCAGCTGAAGGCCACCAGGTAAGCGCAGGAGCTCCTCTGCCTTTGAATGTGCCAAACTATTCCCACTGCCAGCACAGACATCACGGCCACCCGAAGTTCCAGAGCCGAAGTTGGGATCGAAGGCAAGAGGGAGCTCGCCCCTTCCATGATTTGGCCGAGAGATATGAACGATTCATACAAATCCATCTCTGCTCGATGAATTTTTCAATTAGCGTACCACCGATCGATCGATGGAATATACCCAACAAGGCCGCCTATATATGATTCAAATTTCAGCTAACGCAAAAGGAGGACTTCAAAGCGTCGGGTATTGTCTTGAATGCCTGATAATGCCTGATACTGACAAAATTATGCAAGCCAAGTGTTGGCTGCCGTATTGAATGCCTAATACTGACTAAGTTAATCAAGCCAAGACCGCCATTAATGAACCAGATGAATTGATGAGTGGTGATTAGATGAATGAATAAATAGGGGGTGGGATAGCGTCGTAAACCATACACCCTCCTAAATACCCTGAAAAGATTATTTATTATTGTAAGTTGCTCTGCCATTCCACCGAGTCTCCATTCCATCTCACCTTCAAAATCTCCATTCTTTTTTCAATTTCAATTTTCATAAAAGAAGTTGAGCGAGAACTTAATTATGAAATGAAAACGGTTTTAAAAGTATATAAATTTGAAAAAAAAAAAATTATAACATGAATAAATAAAAAAGAGAGTGAATATGTTTTTTTGGTTGGTAAGTGGGCACCCAGGGTTGGAACTGGTAACTTATCCCATGGAGCGCCACTCTTCACCGTAATAAATTAAATAAGTTGCAAGTTTTTATTAGGGTCAATTTGTTTTCAAATGTAAATGTATTTATTTGGAAATAGGTTATAAAATTTTAATTTAATTATTAATAATTATTAGATTA
Organism: Pinus albicaulis; assembly: GCA_034641835.2. Classification (NCBI taxonomy): domain Eukaryota; kingdom Viridiplantae; phylum Streptophyta; class Pinopsida; order Pinales; family Pinaceae; genus Pinus; species Pinus albicaulis. The sequence goes on along the minus strand of CM076574.1, from coordinate 813,370,816 downwards.
ATAGTAAAGATTTAAACTCCATTGAATCTATTAAAGTATTTATAGTGGTATACACTAACTAAAATAGTTATGGTGTTTTTTTTTTAATTAAATTGATTAATTAAAAAATATTCACTGACTATATTAAAGTATTCATAGTAATATACACAAATCAAAAGACTTATATTAATATACACTAATTAAAATAGTTTGGTGTTTTTTTCTTTTTAATTAAATTGATTAATTAAAAAATATCCACTAACTATATTAAAGTATTCATAGTAGTATACACAAATTAAAAGACTGTAAATAGTTATGATGTTTTTTTTTCATTTTATTTAAATTAATTAATTAAAAATATATTGTATAAAAAAGTGTTATATAAAGTGAAGTACGATATTTTAGACATGAGATATTGATAAACATATGGTATTGGCCAATAAAATCTATTTATAAATTAAAAATATTCATGTTAAAGCTAAAAATTTTATGTTCCATATTTATGTAATATATGTTTAACTTATATTAATTATTTTTATTATTTATTAATAATAATAATAAATAAATTTATAAATGTTTTAATATTTATCATAAATAAATATAATAATAATAATAAATTTATTATTGTTAATTAATAAATTAATTAATTAATTAAATAATAATAATTAATAAATATTATTATTAAATAATAATAATAATTTTTTTAATTATTATTATTATTATTAGTTAAGATTGAAATACAATAATAATTCGAAATGTGTCGATTCTAAAATCTTTCATGTGATTTCCTGGAAGATTTATTTTATTTTAATATAATAATATTAGTTTTTAACGTATAATAAATTATAATAATAATATTATTATTATATATTTAACAATATCAATATTAATATTAAGTATGTTTATTGGCGTTTCTCAATCATCTTAACTAATATGGTTGTACATGTGATGATATAAGTTTATGGGTGTTTATCAACCACATTTATTAATGTAGTTGTGCTAGTTAAAATTTATTGACCACTAAATAGTTGAATTAGTTTAAGAACTTAAATTGATATAATATTAATGACAATATCCCTTAATTAACTTAATTAAACTTTCATTAAGAGGTTGAACTAGTTTAAATATGGAGATTAATATCCTATAATTAAACTAATTAAACAAATCTTTCTTTCATTAAATATTTTTATATGGTTGAACTACTTTAAATACGCAGATATTGAAAGATACTTTTACAGCCAATGAATCCTGCATGAAATTTAAAACGCACAACACAAATATTTATCTAGGGAAATCCTCAGATAAAAACCATGTTATCTATATATTGCATTAAGTCAATAATATGAAACAATACAATGCTTCTCTCAGACTTGAGAGCTCTTTGCATTATCTTTGACTGTCTCACTCTGATCCAAGAAAGTTTGGCCCAATACTTAACCAATTTCTTGCCTTTGGATGCATATCGTTGTTTGTGAAATCCCTAGGGAAATTTATCCCATATTAATTTGGAAATTCCCAATAATTAATTGCGCAATACATCCAAGGCACCCTGCGGACCTCATGCATGACCTGTACAATTTTCTAATTATAAAACTGATAGTATACTTCCCTTTAGCTCCCATATCAACTGGGTCTTCCTTAGAACTGACGTGCAACAACTATTTATAAAAAATATTCAGTTATCTAATTGATCACTTCATGTCAGTTAAATCATATTAAATTCACTATACCTCTCACTAGCTCCTCCATCAGTTAGAACTAGTTAAATTGATTTTAACTCAAATAATTAAGTTAAATAATTACAACTCAAAATAAACTGTAACTCAACCCCATAAAACTTAAAAAGAACTCTACTTGCCTCTCGTTTGACCCTCAACTCGAATTGACTGAGCTAACTAAGTCTTCCCAACTCATTTAACTCGTACAAGTTGTCATGTGATATGGAATTGCAATTTCCTTCTACTTTAATTAAGGGAAAATTAAATTAGAAGTCTCTTCTTGTTTCCAATTTCAAAAAAGGCCTCTAGTGGGATTGAAGGTTTTTGAAAGAGAGCCATTAAGCAAGATAGAAAAGACAGGGGTGGATATGAGAGAAAAACCCCACCTGATCCATCTTGGGTCAAAACCATACGCTTTCAAAATACTCAAGAGATAAGGCCAGTTAAGGTGGTCAAAGGCCTTGGATAGGTCTAGTTTGATCATCATACCAAGGATTTTGAGCTTCTTGAGAGAATGGACAACTTCCTAAGATGTGATAATCCCATGCAAAATCTAATGAACTTAAACAAACCTAGTTTGTTTAGGAGATATTAACTTGGGAAGAATGGGTTTAAGTCATTTAACCATAATAGTGGTAATGATTTTGTAAATAACATTACATAATGTTAAAGGACTGAACCCACTTGGATCTTTAGAATGTTGCAATTTAGGAATTATAGAAAGGAAGGTGGAGTTAAGACTGAGATTTACCTTTTGCATTCTCTAGGATTCCTCCACCACATCCAAGATGTCTTGACCTATGAAGTGTCAGGCTCCTTGAAATAATTTTGCAGTAAATCCATCTAGCCCTAGTTCTTTGTTTCTATCCATTTTCTTTACCACCTATTCAACCTCTTGAAAATAAATCACCCTCATCAATGCCAAATTATGTGCCTGGTTAACCAATTTAGGAATATTCCTATTGTTTCATTGGATTTCCTCTGTTCTGTCAAGTACATTCTCTGAGAGAAGAGAATGGAAGTGGTCTACCAAAATATCTTCCATCTCTTTGTACTAGGTAATGCAATTTACTACCTCATTTTTTAGAGAATATATGTGATTTTGATGTCGGTGTTTAATCATCACCTTATGGAAGAATATTATATTTTTTTCTCGATACCAAAGCCATTGGACGCTTGATTTATCTCTCCATAAAATCTCCTCTTGTATCCTTCTCTCCTCAATTTCATTCAACACCTCGCCTTCTTCTACAACAAGCCTGTTTGATCGGTCGACATTTATCATGCACTGTTGTATCTCTTGCATTATGTCTTGTATGTTTCGCTAATCAACAAGAGTGCTCCCAAATACATTTATCATGCATTGTTGTATCTCTTGCATTATGTCTTGTATGTTTCGCTAATCAACAAGAATGTTCCCAAATTCAGTCTTGTTCCGAAGTTTTATTTGTTGTTTTAGGTCCTTCAGCTTAAGTTGAAAGGTATGCATATGGTTCCTTCCTTGCACTGTGCTTTCTTTCCACCATGTCTCCATTTTCCCTAAAAAGAAGGATCCCTAAGCCAGAAGGATTCAAATCTGCATGGCCCATTTGGAGGGGATATCTTTAGGTCCATTTCCATTCTAATCGACAAATGGTCCAAACCAGAGCATGGAAGGATTGAGGCTTCAAAAAAAATATCCCTACTTACCAATTTCTCTGACATAAGGAACCTATACAATTGGGACGGTACTTGATGTTTACCTCCCCGATGGTTATTCCAAGTGAATATCCCACTGTTGGTTGGATATCCCCCTGTTTCATGTCTGTAATCAGATCCTTGAGCATCTTCGTTTCTGGATCTGGATGAATTATGCCAAAAAATTTCTCATCGAGGGATGTGATGGTATTTAAATCTCCTCCTATGATCCACAATTTTCTATGATTGAAGACTCCGTATATTTCCTGCATTTAGCAGGAAAACTGGTTTTTCTCTTAAACAGGGGGTCCATAAAAAACCGATATCATAACCCAGTCTTGGGTGCCTATGTCTATGAATCTCCCAGTGAGGATTTGTGGGAGGCTAACCCAATCATTGAACATTATTTCATTTGGGTTCCAAAGGATTGTGATGTCTCTAGTACTTCCTCTTGCATCGAGAGCCATGACTTCATAGTGAAGCTTGAGCCTGCTAACAATTTCTCTCATTCAAGCTTCTGACACCTTTGTTTCTTGAATCATCATAATACACAACCTCTATTTCTTAATTCTTTACTTGAGATACCCTTGTTTACCTTAGCTATTGAGGCCTCTTACATTAAAGGATAATTTTTTCATTTGTAATATTTTTTTTTATTTTTTGGAACACCACCAAGAGCGGTACCATTCGACCTGAAATCACTAGAAGATCACCTACCATCTATATTGATTCTTTCATCCTCCTTAATCCTTTCCTCTTTCCATTTTTTTCTTGCGGTCCTATATTTGAGCCATTTCCTGACTGGGAACTAGAGACTCCTTATTGATCTGTCAATTCTTGTCTCTATTGTGCTTGGAAATTTTGGAATGTTTCTCAGTAAAGCTTCTTTTGGTCTTCTGATATAAATCTTTCATCCAAGTTAATCCATTCATTCAGTAACCTTTTTAGCACTATTTCTTTTGTGCTAAGCTATTCTCTTGTTCCATCTACCTCCATGGTTTCCTAGTCTGTCATTACCTCCTCTTCTTCTTGATCTTTGGGATCATCTTGCACATTTATTTTAGGTTTACTGCTTCCTTTAGGAGGTACCATTACTCTTTTTGTTGTTTCCATTTTAACATGCTCACTTGGGATTTCACTTACCTCCGTAAGGGATTCATATTTTTTGTTATCAGCCATGCTCTTGGTCTAGTACTTCTGGACATTTGATGGTGGAGCATTATGGTTTTTTCGTTTGTTAATCACTGGCTAAAAACCATCCTTTTCTTCCCAAGACTTGACCTCTTCCTTTTTTACATATTTCTCAGTTGTAACAATTTTATCTAGTAAGCAATCTCTGAATAGATTACCATATTCATGGAACTTTCGACATCTGAAGGGTACATGCTCGTAATCTAGAAACTGCTGCCAAACTTCATCTTGATACTCCGATTAAATAAATTATGGGATGGGTTCTATGATATTCATATAGACACATATCCTTTCATAAGATGTGTAGTGCCCTCTCTTTGTGGAATAAACCACTTTTAAAGATCGACCAATGATATTTCCAATCCCCTCTAATATTTAGGGATCCTAGAAATCCACAGGATGGGAGAATAGGTGAACTCAGACCGATTCTGCCATGAAATTTTCTTGATCTGGGTTGTATCATTCCTCACAAAATCTCATGGATAAACCTACATTATAAAAGAAATATGACCCATTTTCAAATACCCTGGGCCTTGTCCTCCAAGTTGGTAAAAACAATTGAGAAAAATCTTCTAGCTCCAAGCTGCAGATTTATATGGCCCTTTGGCTTCCATTTCAGATGGATCCATTTGATGAGGTCTTTCTTTGTGATCAGGAGCTCAAATTTAGGCTCAAAACCCAAAGTTCTCAGAATCGCTCGAAACCTGAATGACCGAATAGGTCTCATCGCCCTAATTCTGGTTCACTTTGTTTCATCGAAAACCGACTCCATATGTGAAAGTTAGAGCCTGATGTCCATTTTCCCAAACTGCTAAAATTTGTAAAGAATTGACAGGATGATAACTGGGCAGCCAGTTAGTAAAAAAAATATTCCAAGGAATATTCCTCTAGTTGGTCAAATCAGGTGCTGACAAGTGTCAGCTGGTGGATGGTTGAAATTTTGGTTCGTTGTTGCAATTTGATTGGTGTTGGAATGAGCTAATGGGAAGAGGACACATTGCTAGCCCAGAGGCCGTGATATATATATATATATATATATATATATATATATATATATATATATATATATATATATATATATATATATATATATATATATATATATATATATATATATATATATATATATATATATATATATATATATATATATATATATTATTACAGAGGCCAGTCGGAGGTCGGGGTCGACCCCGCTACCTCCCCCACACAAGCGCAACAACATACCATTAGACCACGACAATGATTCTTAACATATAACGAAGTTTTCATATATTTGTTTTAACCAAAAAGTTATGGTGAGGGTAAGCTAGGCCAGCCCCTTACCACAGGACCACCGCCCATGACCACGGCGAGCGCTCCAACAAATGCGCGAGGTTTAAAACTTTAAAACGTGCTTAATTAAAGAACTAACCCATATTATTAGCACTAATCCACACTTTAATGTGGATTTATAAAACGTGCCATTAGCGTGCTAAACCTCACTTAACTACCACTTAAGCTCTACTTATCATTAATGAATCCGAAATTTAATAATGGATTAAGTTGGCGAAGTCTGCCAATTTCGGCGGGAACTCCATATTTGGTGGAATTAACTAGAGTTGCTCCATATTTAGAGGATTTTTCCTAGGAAAAATTGAAGAAGCCATAACTTGAGAAAATTTTGACCAAATTGGGCTCAGAAAGAGTCTATCCTAGCATTTTTGGATATTCTGAGCATATTGGTGTAGGTCTCAGAGGTAGAGGAGCACTTCTGGAAGTGATTTTTCCAGCTTAAAGATTCAAGATGCTTAGGGCCACGAGGAGAGGAGGCCATATCTACTTCACCTGAAAACCAAATGAAGAGCCCAAAGAGGCTACTTAGGGGTTTTTGGATGCTAAAAACCCATTGGTAATGTAATATCCTAAAAGGGAGAATGCAGTAATATAGAAACACAATAATTGAAACTGCAGCAAAGTAAACATTTAATCTAAATACACCATAAAATAGACATAAATAGCTAAGCCATTTTATTAATATGGAGGTGGATAGGAAGTATAAAAGTGCTCAAAATATGAGACACTCAAGCCAAAGATATGGCCTAGAATAACCCTGAAATGATCCCACAAGAGGGACTCCTAAATTGTTGGACTACTAGAAGGAATATTGCACTGTCCCTATTGAAAATGTCGGGACTATAACGGCTGGAAAAATATTAAATTGTATATCTAGCAATTTCGGAGCTCATATGATGTCGGGATTTCAGATCCGGGCTCTATAATGAATACCCAAGATAACTCAAAAAGGGATTTCCAGATCTAGCAATCTAGGAAAATCACCCTCTTAGGTCTTGCCCATATACATTGTTGGGTATGCAGATCTGAAGCATAATCTGAATAATGATGGTTGCAACTTGCAATATGATGAACAATCAAATCTATCCTTGAAGGGTTGATCCCTTCACTAGATCCTCAATCTAGAAGCTCAAGATCTAGCTTCTCTTTCCTCCTCCACTGAATGTGGCTGTTGAATACTCAATAGCTTTAGAAAATTGTGTTTTCAAGGAGGGAGAGGCTCAAGCCTGCTGCTAGATGGTGAAAATCAGCTCAATAATGATGGAAACAATGAATACAAGGTGAGGATATGGTCACTCACAGAATTTCCTTCCTCCTTCAGATCTACAAGACTGGACTGCACAATCCTTGAGGGGATTGCTGCTACATGGAGGTAAAATACAATGGCCTGAATTCCAGATATAGATCTACTACTCCTGAAAGGATGAACATGAAGAACAAGGTGAAAGGATGAACCCTCCATCGGTTTCCTAGCTGAAGTGCTAGAAACAACCACCACCTCTCAAACCCTCAAGCAAGAATGTGTTATTCCTGAAGCTGTATGTGCATATGAGAATGGCTGAAATGTGGCACCAATGCTTGATGATGAATAGAGCTCAATAGAAACCTTCCCGGAGTAGGCACTCGAAGTCTCCCAATAAAAACCATTGCAGCAAAGACTTCTGTTGCCATGCTAGATCACCATGAAAACAAGTAAGAGAGCCATACTCTCTTAATAGAAGCCACCGCAACAATGCATCTTGCTGCTCCATCACATCATCATTATACCAAGTACAATGACCATAATTCCCCAACAAAATCCAACGTTGTAAGGCCTCCTGTTTCCATCCTCTATCATCATCATGCAATGTATGGGAAGAAATCATCCCATACTCTCCCAATAGTAACCAAAGAAACAAATATTCTTAATGCTTCCTTAAATCATCATGATGCAAGTCATGGAGCAACAACATAGTAATGGACATGTGGAATGTCTCATCATAATAATACAAAAGCTCCCTTATGCCACATCAAGTGAGAGTTATGCTTTGTCCCAAACCCAAATACATACATGAACATGAGATATATCCCAAACATAAATACATGTAAAGACATGACACATCCCAAAAAAAAGAAAATACGTGGACATAATATATATCATGAGATGTCCAAATTCTCTCATCAATAAACAGTGCAACCATGCCTCCTGTTGTTGCATGTCATCAGTGATATACTTGGCATGGATCTTGGAAATGTGAGATGTTGGGTAGTATCATACTCACCCAAAAGTAACCAGTGCAGCCATGCTTCTTGCTAACGAGTATCATAGATCTGCAGGAAGGTAAACAACCTCCCGATCCTCATCAGGATCCATTCATACCAATGTGGATGATGAATCATGCCAAGCTTAATCTTGGTATCCTCCCATAGTAGAATACAAACATCCTCTATCTGAATAGCTTTGCACTCCATGATATGTTGAAATGCACCTCCATTGAGGTCTCTCCATGAGATCCTCTCATCAAAGGCCCATTGGAACCCATAAGGCTCCATACATGTTGTAGGTATAGATTCCACTTTGACTTGTGAGATGATCATCAAGGAAAATCCATCTTGAAAATGGAAAGTACTCTCCATCACAAGATGTCCACCATCTATCATCTTTCCCTCCAGTGCTTCATGAGTGAAGCTACTTTCAGAATTCTCCAAGAATAATGGGGCCCTCTTATCATCACTGGTGCTAAGTGACAACGTTGTAGATCTACATGATGATACATGTGTTGTCTCATGGCCACATACAATGCTAAACTCATAGTTTGGCACTGTACTGAATAGGATTGTGCTCCTCCCATATTCTGCAGCTCCACACTTCAACACAAAGTTTTGGGTGTAGCTCAACCATGACAAACTGGGATAGAAATACATCTTCTCCTTGATCAAATCAAGGATCCTCTGTGCAGTGATAATTTGCTGCTCCAAATCAGCAAGGTGCTCTAATCCTTGGTTATGCACTTGCCCTGATGGCATGGTCTCACATATCTTAATATGAGGTACTGAAATAATATGAGAAGAAATTATATGCAAACCTTGGATAAGCTAAATCTCTGGAACATCTTGCACATCCACAAGAGTTCCTCCAATCTGTGCAATAATATCTCCAACTTTTGTTAATTATGATGGTTGTTCTTCTACAACTATACTAGCGCTAGTATCTGCCACCTCCTCATGCATCTCATGAATCATGCATGGGGCTCCAAATGTCAAGAACTCAAGACCATCTTGCAAAGATGCAAGTGATCCTCCTTTTGTAAGTGCATCTGCAGCTAGTGGTGGTGGTAGAGGCTCCTCCTTCTGAGTGATCATGAGGACATATTCCTTGGGCTATTCATGTACTATCTCCTTAATGATCGGAGATGTCAGTATGTGAGATGTCTCCAGATTCTTTCTACCATACCTCTTCTTTAGTCTTTAAATGAAATCTGCATAAACAACTATTTTCATATGGGACAAGTGACTGAACCACCAATCTCTTGATTCACCTTCTAGGTGCAGCGCTGCAATCTCAACAACCTCTCTTTCTGCTATAGGATATTGCAGAAAGAAGGTAGCCAATTCTCCCATCAAATCCCTCAATGTGCTTGTGGAAGATTCATGAAATGTAGGCAAGAAGAATCTATGCCTCTTTCTTCTATTGCTGCTCCTAGATATTATTTCTTCTTTGAGCAGCAAGAACTGTTGGAGAGAGAGATTCTCCTTCAAAGCTCTAGGTTGTGCTTTGTATTTAGATAGATATTTACTTAGGGTCTCATGCCCCAAGTTTCCTTCATATTCAGACCAATCCTCTTTCTTATCAAAGAAAGTGGATCTAGTGGAATAATGTGAAGCTCTTTTCTTCTCTAGTTGCTTCTTCTGCTGATAGGAAGTGTTGGGACCTTCCTCATCAAATCTTCTTCTTGGATCCTCTTTTTTCCTTTCTCTCTTCATTTGATTGACCTCCTTGGGGAGATCTTTCAAAGATAAAAAGAGGAGTGGAAAAATTGCAATCCTCCTTCATGATATATCTCTACTATCTACTTCTTCTTTTGATGCAAAAGATGAAGTGTCCACAAGTTGAGCCAAAGATCATGCTCTGATACCACTGTAATATCCCAATAGGGAGAATGCAGTAATACAAAAACACAATAATTGAAACTGCATCAAAGTAAACATTTAATCTAAATACACCATAAAATAGACATAAATATTTGATCCATTTTATTAATATGGAGGTGGATAGCAAGTACACAGTGCTCAAAATATGAGACACTCAAGCCAAAGAGATGGCCTAGAATGATCCTGAAATGATCCCACAAGTGGGACTGCCTAAATGTTGGACTGTTTGAAGGAATACTGCACTGTCCCTGCCACAAATCTCGGGACTGAAACTGCCATCAAAATACAAAAGTGTAGATCTGGAAGTTTCAGATCTTAGATGATGTTGGGATTTTAGATCTGGGCTCTATAATGAATACCCAAGATAACCCAGAAAGGGATTTCTAGATCTAGCAATATAGGAAAATCACCCTTTTAGGGCTTGCCCATATACACTACTGGGTATGCATATTTGAAGCATAATATGAAGAATGATGGCTGAAATATGATGAACAATTAGATCTATGCTTGAAGGGCTAATCCCTTCACTAGATCCTCAAGCTAGAAGCTCAATATCTAGCTTCTCTTTCCTCCTCCACTGAATGTGGTTGTTGAATACTCAACAGCTTCAGAAAAATGTTTTTTCAAGGAGGGAGAGGCTCAAGCCTACTACCAGATGATGCAAATAAGCTCGATAATTATGGAAACAATGAATACAAGGTGAGGAGATGGTCCCTCATAGGATTTCCAACTAAAATACTGGAAAATTCCTTCCTCCTCCAAATCTACAAGACTGGATGTAGAAATTATATAACTAATGCGTTATATATCCAAGATTCTCCTAATCATACACTATTTGACTTCATGCACAATACAAAATCTATTCCACCATCGATCATCACATGCGGAAATTAACACAATTGAAATGCACACATGAAACCATAAAAATTCACACACATTAACACAGTGATTTAACGGGAAAGCCTGAAGCTAAAAACCTCAACTATCTGTATATAATATATGTCATAGAGATCATGTAACAATCCTCATACAAATCTGATCATATCAAGCTCTCAGTACAATACAATCGCTACACACTAATTAGGCCCGATCTTGAAAATCCATGCACCAATCTTTGACACCTGCTAGCATACCTATACTACGCAATACCTGTTAAAGAATGGCTCTAAATGAGTTCGAATTACTCCAGCCTTGCTCACGTAATCCTCATTGGCATCTCCACTGAGTGTTGGATGCAATCAATGCATCACTATAGTCACAACTAATAGTCACACTTGCTCTTTCACCTACCTCTCCACTGGTCTCCACTGAAACTGCCATGCACTGTAGTTAACTGATGTATTATTCAGTTGATTAATGAGTTAATATTTAGTGAATTAATTATTAATCAATTCACACCACTCTCACTAGTGTATCAATCAGTTAGACTAGATACAACTAGCTCAACTGTGTCTAACTGACTTAAACTGAACACAACTCCACCAACTACTTCTACAACTCCACCAAACTCTAACACATGAGTTCTAACTGAATTCCTCCATGTAATAGCTCCACTAAACCCTCAGGAATAGCATAATTCCTTCCGTCAACTCTTGTGACACATCTGTGCACTTAACTGAAGTTCTCCAAGAGAATAAGATAATGTTTAGAGTCCAAATATTATTAAGAGCTAATAATATTCGACATATCTATTTTTAGACTGGGAATCTAAAAATAGATTCCACCCAATATGTCTAAAAATAGAAGTCCATCTATTTTTCCAACTTGACCAACCATCCACAAATAACATCCTGCAACTCATAGAATATGATCGACATGTCTAAAAATAGACTTTGCACCAAAAATAGCCTATGGGCCTACTTAGTGAAGGTGACTCTTTTCACTAAGCTCATCATCTTGTTGAATCTCAACACTCCCTATCAACAAGATAGGGATTATCTGCCACCCCGATCCTGTCTCTATGGTATTCGAATTTTCTCCTGGTGAGCGCCTTCGTCAGAATATCAGCACCCTGATCCTCCGTAGGAATGTAAGGTAGTAACATGATCTTCCGCTGCACACAATCTCTGATATGATGATACCGGATGTCAATATGTTTAGATCTATCATGAAATAATGGATTAACCAAGAGTTTAATGCAACTCTGAATATCGCACTATATCACAGTAGGATCTAAGTGTGAACCGAACAACCCGACCAGGATCTTCTCATCCATATAGCCTCGCATGCAGCCAAACTTGTTTCCATGTACTCGACCTCCACTAAACTGAGTGCCACGGATCTCTGTTTCCTGTTTTACCAAGAAACTGCTATAGACCCGATACTGAAAATCCCTCCAGATGTTCTCTTTCTGTCCATTGGGCTCCCTGCCCAATCTACATCCGTGAAGCCATGCAGCTTCACCTCATCCAACTATCTGTACCACAATCCATATCCCGATGTGCCTCTGAGATATCTCAATACATGCTTTCCTGCCTTCCAAAAGAGCTTGGTAGGCTTAACCATAGCTTGTGAAACCTGGTTAACAGCATAGCATATGTCCGATTGTGTATTGACTAGATACATGAGCGAACCAACCAACTGTCGGTAAACAGTGGCATCCACTACCTCTGCCGATGTAGCATCCTCTTTCCTGCAACCACCAGGAAGAGGAGTGTTGATAGGCTTGCAGCCTTGCATGTTGAACTTCTCTAGTATCTCCCAAGCATACTTGCTTTGAGACACAAATAGTCCACCCTTTCGCTGCCAAATTTCCAATCCTAGGAAATAATGAAGGAGGCCCAAGTCCTTCATCTCAAACTCCTTTGCAAGATCAGCCTTGCATGAGAGTATCAACTGTTCATCACCTGTCAATATCAAATCATCTACATAAAGTACAATGATCAACAACTTACCCTCCACCACAATCTGATATAGGTTAGGATCCGCCTCACTCTTGGTGAATCCAAGTCCGGTGAAATAACTGTCTATTTGTGTGTACCAAGCATGAGGTGCTTGTTTCAGCCCATACAACGCTCTTTTGAGCCTGCACACATGTGACTCGCTACTGAATATTTCGAAAACTTCAAGCTGCTCTATGTACACCTCCTCCTCAATGACTCCGTTGAGGAACGCAATCTTCACATCCATCTGCTGAATGTGCCAACCCATCTGCGCTGAGAGAGCTAGGATGCTCCGTATGGAAGAATACCTTGCAACAGGTGCCAAGGTTTCTTCATAGTCGATCCCCTCGATCTGTGAGAAGCCCCAGGCAACAAATCTTGCCTTGTACTTCTCGATGCTCCCGTCAACAGCTTGCTTCACTTTGTAGATCCATCTCGAACCTACCACTGATTTCCCTTCCGGCCTTAGGACAATCTCCCATGCACTTTTTTTGACAATCGAATCATACTCTTCCACCATGGCATCTACCCATGCAGGGTCCCCCACAGCTTCCGCGAAAGAAGATGGATTTTTCACGATACACTTGCTCATCAGAGCCATGTATCTAGTAAATCGGTCAGGTGACTGCCTCTATCTGCGCTGTGATGTAGGGACTCCTACATTCTGCGCTGCATCAAGATTCAGTCGCCCAGATTTTGTAGTGCGCTTCCGCCCTCTGATGTTTGGCGCTGCATGAGTGGTTTCTTCCACTCCATGAACCTCCCCTTATGGCTGATCCACATCCTGAGGCTCATCTTTAGGAACTAATAGCTCCTATCTGCATGCAAGTGTAGCTCCCTCTCAAGCGACAACTTCATGGCTTTCTCCTCATGAAATTTGATATCCTGTCGCACAACAGTCTTCCGACTGTCTAGAAAATACACATGATAGTTGTGGTATGTTTCTGTGTACCCCATAAATATCCCAACCTCTTTGGTTGGCTCCAGCTTATTCCTGGCATCCTTCATCACATGAATGTAAACAGGTGAGCCAAAAATCTTCAAATGAGAAATATTAGGCTTCTTACCAGAAAATGGCTCTTCGGGTGTACTCATGCCAAGTACTCTATGAGGACAACGGTTTTGCACATAAACCGCAGTGTTGCATGCCTCAGCCCACAAGTGTATGGGAAGGCCCTGATCATGCAACATCGCCCATGCAAAAACCACGATCGTTCTGTTCTTTCGCTCCGCGACCCCATTCTGCTGTGGGTTATGAGGCGCTATGAGCTCTCTTTGAATTCCTTCTGTGCTGCAAAAGTCTTTGAATTCGCCAGAGATGAATTCACCACCATTATCGCTCCTAAGAGCCTTCACCTACTTCCCTGACTCTTTCTCAACTAGTGCCTTGAACTCACAGAACTTTGAGAATGTCTCACTCTTCTTCTACATGAAGAAGATCCAGCACTTACGAGAAAAGTCATCAACAAATATCACATAATACCTGTGCTTTGCTGTCGAACCTACTGAGAAAGGTCCACACACGTCTATGTGAATTCTCTCAAGGATCGTCGTGGCGCAACTATCCTTCTCATGAAAGGTGGATTTCACAAATTTTCCCAAAGTACATCCCTTGCACTGATCTGACTGCGTAAGTGTACCTTTGGGAAGCTCGGTAGAAATCTGCTACAAAATTTTCAAAGCGCCATGGTGAAGATGGCCCAATCTCTTGTGCCACAATTCGCCCTCATCCTGGCTCACCACTCCTTCTTCTTTGCCTGCCATTTTTGCGCAGCCATCTACCTGCAATTGATAAAGGTTCTTAACTCGAACTCCTATCCTTCGGGTTTCACTAGTTGCCTTACTGTGCAGGAAATCCTTTCCCTCACTAAAGACAACATCATATCCCTTGTCTTCCAACATCGCCACAGAGATCAGATTCTTCTTCAATCCTGGAACATGCATGACATCCTTCAAGATGAAAGGTTTTCCAAACTCCCTCTCAAAGGAAATGGTCCCGATACCAGTCGCACTGTATCTACCATCATCGCCCATCTTGATGTGCACTCCAAGATCCTTCTCATCCAGATCAGTAAACAAATCTTTGTCTCCGGTCATATGGAAAGACACACCACTATCAAGAAACCACACTGATCCCATCACACTTGAGACCAAGCATGCGATCAGCGAAAAATCTAGCTCAAATTGCGAGGCTAAGGCCTCTCCAGCTGCAGATCCAACAGCCTGCTTATTTTTCTTTTTCTATGGACAATTAGTGGCGTAATGTCCATGTTGGTGACAGTGAAAGCACTTCACCTTAGACATGTCCTGCTTCTTGCCTTTCGCACCGGATTGAGAAGGATTTTTCTTTCCCTTCCCTTTCCTTGCTTTGGCAGCCAAAGCGCAATTTTCTTCATCTTCATTCTTCGATGAAGATCCATCCCTGGTACTCCACCTTATCTCCTCCTGCACAAGATCTTACCAAAGTCGTTCCCATCCCTGCAGTTTCTCCCGACCATTGACAAAGTCCTCATAGGAATGCCAACTCTTCGAAAGCCCAAGGAGAGCCAAGCTCACCAATTCCTCTTAATCTATAGTAACCCCCACACTTCCTAGCTCATCCATGCACTGGAAAAACTTCGTGAGGTACTTGGCTATACTTTCGCCCTTCTCCATTTTTATTTTTCTAAGCTTGTCTTTAAGCGCCAACTTCCTCTGGTCGCTTTTGCTTCAGAAGAAGTCTGTCAAAGCTTTCCACATCAAGAATGGAGAAGATTTACCATGAAGGATGGACACTATTTGATCCTTCACACCTTCCAACAGAATCCTTCGACACTTTTTTGTCTTCTTTTTCCATGCGTCAAGTGCAGCAGCATCGCTTGAAGCAGGTTTTGGAATTTCTACATCTATGAACTCCTTCAACCCATTATCCTCCAGCACCACCTCCATCCTATCCTTCCATGAAATATAATTTGAACTTCCCTCAAGGGCATACTCCAATCGAAATCCGTTGAAAGACATCTCAACTTCGACACCAAGAAAACACTGTAGCAAATTCGAATTCCGCCAGCACAAAACTCAACCGCTTCAATAATTGCAATATGCTCCAATGATCAACTGCTCCGAAACCATGTAGAAATTATATAACTAATGCGTTATATATCCAATATTCTCCTGATCATACACTATTTGACTTCATGCACAATACAGAATTTATTCCACCATTGATCATCACATGCGGAAATTAACACAATTGCAATGCACACATGAAACCATAAAAATTCACACACATTAACACAATGATTTAACAGGAAAGCCTGAAGCTAAAAACCCAAACTATCTGTATATAATATATGTCATAGATATCATGTAACAATCCTCATACAAAGCTGATCATATCAAGCTCTCAGTACAATACAATCGCTACACATTAATCAGGTCCTGATCTAGAAAATCCATGCACCAATCTCTGCCACCTGCTAGCCTGCCTCTACTGCGCAATCCCTGCTGAAGAATGGCTCTGAATGAAATAGAATTGGTCCAGCCTTTCTCACACAATCCTCATTGGCATCTCCACTGAGTGTTGGATGCAATCAATGCATCACTATAGTCACAACTCATAGTCATCTTGCCCTTTCACCTATCTCTCCACTAGTCTCCATTGAAACTGTCCATGCATTATAGTTAACTAATGTATTCTTCAGTTGATTAATGAGTTAACATTTAGTGAATTAATTATTAATTAATTCACACCACTCTCACTAGTGTATCAATCAGTTAGACTAGATACAACTAGCTCAACTGTGTCTAACTGTGTTAAACTAAACACAACTCCACCAACTACTTCTACAACTCCACCAAACTTTGTCACATGAGTTCTAATTGAAGTCCTCCATGCAATAGCTCCACTAAACCCTTAGGAATAGCGTAATTCCTTCTGTCAGCTCTTGTGCCACATCTGTGCACTTAATTGAAGTGCTCCAAGAGAATAAGATAATGTTTAGAATCCAAATATTATTAAAAGCTAATAATATTTGACATATCTATTTTTAGACTGGCAATCTAAAAATAGATTCCGCCCAATATGTCTAAAAATAGAAGTCCATATATTTTTCCAACTTGACCAACCATCCAAAAATAGCATCCTGCAACTCATATAATATGATTGACATTTCTAAAAATAGACTTTGCGCCAAAAACAACCTGCGGGCCCACTTAATGAAGGCGACTCTTTTCACTAAGCTCATCATCTTGTTGAATCTCAACACTGGACTGCGTAATCCTTGAGGGGACTGCTGCTGCATGGAGATAAAATACAATGGCCTAAATGCCAGATATAGATCTACTACTCTTGAAAGGCTGAACATGAAGAAAAAGGTGTAAGGATGAACCCTCCACCAGTTTCCTAGCTGAAGTGCTAGAAACAACCACCACCTCTCAAACCCTCAAGCAAGAATGTGTTATTCCTCAAGTTGTATGTGCATATGAGAGTGGCTGAAATGTGGCACCAATGCCTGATGATGAATAGAGCTTGATAGAAACCTTCCCAAAGTAGGCACTCAAATTCCCCCATGGGTAAGGGTTGGATTTATGCTCAGAAATACCCATGTGCTAAACATCACTGCAGACTTAGCTAAACAACATAAGCGTGCATAGTAGTGTCAAATGAAAAATCTATATCTAAAAAAATCAAAGATAATAATACAAATCCTCCCTTATATTGTGCTTTCATCTTCATTATATAGATTATGAGCCTTCCATAGCCTAGGCCCACCTCATAACTACGTTGCCTATGTGGCCACTAGCCTCCATGAAGACTGCACTGTCTCTCCATGATCTCCATCATATTATGCATTTAATTCCCACTCTCTCCATCATGTGTGCATTAGATGCACCACTTCCTCCACTATCTCATCATAAGTGCTTTATGATCTTACTTTGAATGCAATATGATCTTAGTTGACCTCCTCCAAGATCCTCATGATTTTACATTAAAGATCCATGATCTCCACTCTTCCTTCATTTAAGAAGCTGCTCCACTACTCCATAATGTAGATCTAGATCTAACATATCCACATACACTCATCAAAAGTGGATTTTATTCATCTTTGGGGTTTGTGGGTCCCTCCACCCTCTTATTTACTTAATTAATTATGAAAATTAAGAACTCTAATATTCCAATTATCTTGTGGAAAATTGGAAATATTACAGATAACCTCTTTTTACTAATTTGAGCACATATTCAAGTTTATATTGCAGGTTTGACAAGTAAGGCATATGGATCAATCAGATGTTTCAAGCAATTTGGGAATTTGTTAAGAAAGGAGGAGACCTTGTAGGGGTTTTCCCAATTCCAGGACACTTTTTGCAACAACTATGACTAGCATGGTTCAGCTCTGGTTTGAATTATTTATTCATGAATTTTTTTTATCATATTATTCAGTGTGGAATTGAAGGGTGTATGTGAGGGGCTTCTAGCTCTCACCGGTGAAAGAATGTCATCTCTATAGGAGATATGTTGTGTTGTTGATATTGTGAGAGTTCTTTGCAGGAGAACATTACCTTGAAGGGGTAAGAGCAAATGTTTTTGGTAGCAAACTATATGTACTTTTGACACCGAATACAAGAGACGTCTAGTCATGTTGGCAGGCCAGGAGATGTAGCCCGGGAGGGGTGAACTCCTTCATCAATGGCTTTTGTCTTGTTGTTTAATGCGCATTTCTTTTCAAGTGTTTGATGATTTCATACTTTACAATTTGTTCATGGAATTATACTGGTTGAAGAACACATAAAAGAAACCATTGAAGTAATATGTTGTTAAGCTCAAATCTATGCACACAATCCTTAAGCACTTTTATTTTAAATACTAATGAGGAATCCAGCACAACAAAACTAGTTTTTCCATGTTCATATCAAGTTGGTATCAGAGTTGTTGGTTGATTGTTTTCTTGTGTTGCTTGTGCAAAAAGGGTGAAAATTATTACAAGGTTAAAATTCTAGAGAGGAGAAGGAAAGCTTGTTGGTGCATATTCCCAAGTGGGAACAAGGAGAAGGAGGCCAGAGTTCTCACAAGCTCCAACTCAAGTTTTATCTCCAGAGATTTCTGAGGCTTCAGAAAGCATGTCTCAAGGAGGAGAGCCTATAAGCCTAACAAAATATGAAAGCTTCAAAAAGGCTTTTTGGAACATGTCAGAGATCTTGAAGGTCCTCTATGAAGATAGGAACTCACAACTGCAGGGTGAAGGCCTTAGATATTTAACAGTAGAAGGTTTTCCAATGAAGGAAGAAGGTAAAAAGAATGGTTATAAACCACCATATTCTCCACAAACTTCATATTTTTCTACAACTTTGATGCAAAATGCTAATGTAGAAATTCCTTCCAAGATGGAAGATGGACATGTTTGTGCCTTTTTTCCACATGATGTAGAGTATGAGGTTCAATAAACAACTCATGTTAAGGAGCTAAAAGAAGAGAAAAAAAGAGTCCAAGAGGACACCTTCAGAATCATAAAGGAGTATGAAACCATCTTTGTGCCACAATCAAGAGATGGGACAAATGGTGAGCATGCATATGCTCCTTATTTACATGCATCTGTTAATGTAAATTCTTTTGTGGCCTTTGAAAGACACAACAGAGGCATTGGATCTAAGCTCTTAGAAAAGATGGGTTACAGGGAAGGCTTAGCTCTTGGTGTGAATCAACAAGGCATCAAGAACCCAATATAGGTAAAAGAGAGACCTAAGTATGAAGGCTTGGGTTATGTTGCACCAGAAGAATGGTCTTCTTATGAAAACTATTGTGCATCATGTACCTTTTGTCACAAAAGAGGACATGAGAAAGAAAGGTGTTGGACTTTGCATCTAAAACTAGTACCTACTTGGTTCTCTAAATACAAAAGAGACTTGAAGGTATCTCCAGAGAGAGATGAAAAAGTTGAAGAAGAAGCTAATTCAAGTTCTTCTAGTCATGCAAGTTCACAATCTAGGAAGCACAAGCCAAAGGAAACCAAGAAAATGTATACTCATCCTATTCATTTAAGTGCTTCTTCTAAAGGAAAACAACCTGCTGATTTGAGTGCCATGTTGAGGGGAATGTCTCCAAGCAATTTTTGCATTTCTTCTAACCATTGTCTAGAAGAGTGCGACAAAATAAAATCCATTATCAAGAAGATGTTTATGTCTCTTGAGATTGAGAATGAGAAGAGGAAAACTCGATCAAATAAAAATGCATGTGAGCTAAGAAGATCTCAAAGGAGATTTTGCACTCACTGCAATATCATGTTGAGATTCAACAAGATGATGAGCTTAGTGAAAAGTAAACACCTTCACTAAGTGGGGCCTGCAGGCTATTTTTAGGTGTATGTCTATTTTTAGACATGGTGAGCATATTCTATAAGTTGCAGGATGCTATTTGTAGATGGTTGGTCAAATGTGGAAAACAGATGAAATTCTATTTTTAGAATATTAGGCGAAATCTATTTATAGATCGTCAATCTAAAAATAGGTGCATGTCGATTATTATTAACCCTTAATAATAATATAACAATAAACATCAACTTATTCTCTTGGAGCACTTTATTTCAGTGAAAATATTTGGCAAATAAGTGGGTGGAAGGAATTACACAATTCCTAGGGTTATTGGTGGCTCATGCATGAAGGACTCAGTTAGAACTGAAGTGGCAAAGTTATGATAGAGTTGGAAGAGTAGTTACCAAAGTTGTTATTTTGTTTAACTCAGTTAAGTGAGTTAAACTCAGTTGAGCTAATTGCGTCTAGTTTAACTGAAAGATACACTAGTGAGAGTTAAGTGAATTAATTCACAACTAATAACTCACTAACAACTGAACAAATACAACAGTTAACTATAGTGCATGTCAGTTCCAGTGGAGACCCAGTTGAGAGATAGGTGAAAGGGTGAGATGGACTATCCGTTGTGACTATAGTGATGCATTCAATGCATCTGACACACATTGGAGTTGCCAGTGAGGATTGCGCAGTCAAGGCAAGGCCAATTCGAATTCATTCAGGGGTCTTCTTCAGCAGGGATTGCGCAGTGGAGGCAGGCTGTCAGGAGGCAAGAAATTGGTGCATGGAAGTGCAAATTTCTGCATGACAGTGTGTAATGAATCTACATTGTACTGAGAGCTTGATGTACTAGGCTTTGTATGAGATTATTACATGATTCCATTGATATACATAATATATGATAGTTGGGGTTTTTAGCTTTAAGCTTTCCTGTTAAACAACTGTGTTATGTGCGATTGAATTTATTCACATGTGTTTGCAATTGAGTTTTAAATTTCTGCAAGATCAATAGTGGAAGGATTATGTATTTTTCAAAAAAAAAAATATTGTGAGATCAGGAGGATCCGGTGATACATCAGTATTAAATAAATTTATACATATCAGTGGGCGTTGGATCGAGAAGTGTTGGAAATTGTTTCCACAACTTCATCCTGGTAAGGGAAAGCAAGTCATGCAAGCACCGGCCCAAGGAAGTGACAAAAGCAAAAGTGGCGCAAGATGCGACCATCCATGAAGCAACTTCAAAAGAGGGAAAAATTCAAATAGAGGTTTTAGTCACCATGTTAGGTAAGAACTGTTCAGACTATTTGTCTAGTTGAAGATTGTAAGTCTTTGTTTGCACTAGTTTTATATCCCCATAGTGCGTAGTTTGTAAAAGTGATAATTCATGAATAAATCACTTATATCCAACAATGTTTTCCTTAGCATGTTTATGCTAGTTTGGCTTGGTTGTTAGTCAATTGAAATGGAAAATTTGGGTGTCAAGTTTCTCCATGTTGTAAAATGCATTTCTCATTGATTATGTCGGAAATCATTTTTGAAAATTGTTGTATGAGTTGTGGCAACATATTTTGTATGTACAAATGTGCTCAACACTCATTTTCTACAAGTATTCACCATGTGCAACTTGTATTGGTTTATGTCAAAGTATTTTGGATTTTATCCTCGGTAAGGATTTTTGCAGATAAACGTCATTGAATTCTTCTTGGGAAGGATGTTATTATGCATGGTCACAGTGACATGGACCTTTGGTCAAGTGACAGTTCAAGTTTAGTATGAAAAAGGAGTCGTCAGGGCACTTCAAACTTCGATTGGGTTGAGTTTAGAAGAATGAAGGAACTGTACCTTCAATTTCTAAACAGATGAAAATGAAATTTTGGAGACCAAAAGTCTTTCAGTGGGTGATATGATTAGGAGCTCAAATTTAGGCTCAAAAACCAAAGTTCTCATAATTCTCGAAACCTAAACGACCAAATAGGTCTCTTCCCCCTGATTCTGGTGCACTTCGTTTCATCAAAAACCAACTCTGTAGGTGAAAGTTAGAGCCTGCTGTCCATATTCTCAAACAACTAAAATTTGTGCAAAATTGACAAGATGATGACTGGGCAGGCCAGTTAGCAAAAATAATATTCCAAGGAATATTCCTCCAAGTGATCGAATCAGGTGCTAACAAGTGTCAGTTGGTGGTTGGTTGAAAATTTGGTTTGTAGTCGCAATTTGATTGGTGTTGGAATGAGCCAATTGGAAGAGGACATATGGCTAGCCCGGAGGTCGCCACGTGCCCCCTCCCAAAGGCCGAAGTCATATATATATATATATATATATTGGAAAAATTTTATTACGGAGGTCGGGCGGAGGTCGGGGTCGACCCTATGACCTCCCCCACATAAACACAACAACATACCGTTAGACCACGACAATGATTCTTAACATATAACAAACTTTGTATATATTTTTCTTAACCCAAAAGTTATGGCAGGGGTAAGCCGGGCCAACCCCTTACCACAGGACCACCGTCCGTGACCACAATGGGAGCTCCAACAAATGCGCGAGGTTTAAAACTTTAAAACATTCTTAATTAAAGAACTAACCCATATTATTAGCGTTAATCCACACTTTAATGCGGATTTGTAAAAAGCGCCATTAGCGCGCTAAACCTCACTTAACTACTGCTTAAACTCTACTTATCATTAATTAAGACGAACTTTAATAGTGGATTAAGTTGGCAGAGTCTACCAATTTTGGCGAGAACTCCAGATTTGGTGGAGTTAACTGGAGTTGCTCCAAATTTAGAGGAGTTTTCCTAGGAAAATTTGAAGAAGCCATAACTTGAGCAAATTTCAACCAAATTGGGCTTAGAAAGAGTCTATCCTAGCATTTTTGGATATTCTTAGCAGATTTGTGCAGGTTTCAGAGGCAGAGGAGCACTTCTAGAAGTGATTTTTCCAACTTGAAGATTCAAGATGCCTAAGGCCACCAGGAGAGGAGGTCATATCTGCTTCACCTGAAAATCAAATGAAGAGCGAGAAGAGGCTACTTAGGGGTTTTTGGATGCTGAGAATCCATTGGTAACTTATGTTTACAGATTTGAGCACATCTTCAGGGTCATATTGTAGGTTTGACAAGTAAGGTGTATGGATAAATCAGATGTTTGAAGCAGTTTTGGAAGCTGTTGAGCAAAGAGGAGACCTTGTAGGGGTTTTCCCAATTCCAGGACACTTTTTGCAGTAGCTGTGACCAACATGGTTCAGCTCTAGTTCGACTCCTTTATTCATGAAGTTGTTTATTGTATTCTTCAGTGTGGAATTGAAGGGTGTATGTGAGGGGCTTCTAGCTCTCACCGGTGAAAGAATGTCATTTTTGTAGGAGATATGTTGTGTTGCTGATATTGTGAGAGTTCTTTGTAGGAGAACATTACCTTGAAGGGGTAATAGCCACATGTTTTTGGCAGCAAATTAATATGTACTTTCGACAGCGAATACAAGAGAGGTCTAGTCATGTTGACAGACCAGGAGATGTAGCCCAGAAGGGGTGAACTCCTTCATCAATGGCTTTTGTCTTGTTGTTTGATGCACATTCTTTCTAGTGTTTGATGATTTCATACTTTACAATTTGTTCATGGAATTATATTGGTTGAAAAACACTTAAAAGAAACCATTGAAGTAATCTGTTGTTAAGCTCAAATCTATGCACACAATCCTTAAGAACTTTTATTTTATACTGATGAGGAAGCTAGCACAACAAAACTAGTTTGTCCATATTCAAATCACTTTGAGGACCAAATCCATATAAACTTACAGATAAATACGTGATCCTTCAAGTACTTGTGATAAGTTTCCAGTTTGTTGTTTGGAATGACAAACCATTTTTTTTTGGTGGCTCTCGGAAAGCATTGGCCCCTGATCTGAGCCTTCCACTGTGCACCCATCACAGGGTATGCATTTTCCCCTCCAATAGTTTCATTCTCTCCTGACATTCCTCCTTTTCCACCAGAATCGTCGGTCATGATGTTTCTATAAGAGGGGATCTCTCCCCTCCCAATTGTCACGTTCATCTTGTTACTCAAGATCTGTTGATTTGAGGTGACCCTCTGGTTGTGTCAGATCTGAAACTCTGCTGCAATCTTCAGAATTTGCAGAGCGAAACCCTCATCCTATTCCAAAACACTGAAGTTTTTCAGAACAAACAACATTAATATTAATAATAATCTAAACTAATCTAATAATATTATTACATCAATAATTAATACCATGTTAATGTTATTATGAGAATGATTAGAATGTTAATTAACGTTATTGATTAATAACAATCTTAATACTATTTGTATTAACAATTTTTATTTTAATATCATTAATACTATCATTAATACCTTTAAAAATATTCTTAGAGTGAATAGATTTTTTAAATATTTATTTTTATTAATAATTATTAGAAACTAAATAATCTTAATATTATTTATCATTGTTAATCTTAATATTATTTATATTAAAAAAGTTAATATTATTAATAATATGAATATTATTAATTTAAATGTTATTAATAATATTAATGTTGCTAATAACATTGAATATTAATTATTTTAAGATTTTATTATTTCTGAAGGAAATAATGAGGAAGAAATCAGTGCCACCCTGGAAGCCTTAAGTACACCAGTGAAGCCCAAGGGGAAGAAGCCAAAGCAATGCCCTCTATATTTCAAGAAGAAGAGAAATAGTAAACTTAAGCCAGAAAAGCCTTAACCGTCCTCAACAAACCCCATCACCATTGAGGGGTCAGCTAGTCACTAGGAGGAAGGATTGGGGAGAGATGAGAAACAAACTGAAGAAATAACCTCCCTCAAGGCCAAAGGAAAACAACCTTAAGCCTCACAGAAGAAGCAAGCACCGAAGGAGCCAAGGCTAAATAGTTGGAAGAGGAATTTTAAGGTTTGTTTATTTGGCTGTTGTTTTACACAGTTATTTAGTTTTCTTTAAAAAATGCAGGAAAGGGTTGAGTAAATAAGCATAAGCATACTCAACTTACAGGGATTCACATTAGGGGAGTAAACGAAGGCATAAACAGGGATTTTCACATCATAACCAATCAAGCAATCCCTGACAAACACACTCAACGCCCCAGTGAATATTATTTTGGTTTAGAGACTATCTGAAACCGCTGCTTATACTCTTGCTCAAACGGATTCCTTGTATTGCAGGGATAATCATTGATGCAATCACTCCAGACGTTGTAATCAGAGGGTGTCGGCTCCTTGAGAACCTCCCATACAGCAGTATTGCACTTGAAGCCTGAGCCCAGAGCAATCTGCCACAGGCGGTCACCTTTCTTCATCCGCCCCTTGGCCTCCATGTAGGCCACCTCATACCAGAGCCCACTGGAGGAAGTATTCCCAAACCTGTGAAGCGTCATGTGGGCAGGCTCTGTGTCGTAATCCGGCAGCCTCAGGCTCTTTCCGATGCTGTTGATGACCGCACGTCCCCCCGGGTGAATGCAGAAATGCTCGAAGGCTAGCTTCAGGCCCTTGATTTTCAGGAGCTTTATGCAGAGCATGTTGTAGACGAAGTAGAGCTGTTCTGAAAAGGGGAGAACCTTGGGCGCCAGGGTTGTGATATTGTTTTTCAGCGCGATTCCTGCAGCTTCGATCAGGTGTGTGCTGAGAGAAACCCCCATGATGTTTTCATCGTCCTCTCTCTGCACTATGCTGTTGTAGGCCTCGTCGTTTAGGGTGAGATGGGTTCTGACAGAATGCAGAAGCTGCATCTTGGCCCTGCCAGCATCACTGGGCTTGTTCGAGATCAGCAATGCCGAACCCCAATACGGAACAGGCAATTGGACATCATCATCGGCTTGTCGTTGCCCACATAACGATTCACGGTCAGATTCTCGCTGCTAACCAGAAGGGCATAACAATTTTTGTGAACTTTCAGCAGATCCTTCACCTTGTTGACTCCTATTATCCCGGCGCTGCACCCCATGCCGGAAATATTGAAAGACTTGATGTCTTCCTTCATGCCATAATGGTTCACAATCCAGGCCGACAGAGACGGGGCCGGAGCAAAGCAGCAGACATTTATTATCAGTATGTCAACGTCGCAGGGTCGAATCCCGCTGTCGGTGAACAATCTGTCGAGTGTAGAAACAAAGGCCTCCTGCATCTCCAGCCAGCCTTCGTCCATGGACGATATAATGTCGCCCTGGAAGAAGGAATTGGGCGCGTAGGTCTCCTGCCCGAGGCCCGATTTTATGTGAGCATTTCCCACGAATTTCAGTGACTCTGGCATCAGATTGATCTTGCAAATGATGTATTCCGAGAGCTCTGTGTTCATTTTTCGGTCCTCCGGCGGCTTGTGGCAGCTGAAGGCCACCAGGTAAGCGCAGGAGCTCCTCTGCCTTTGAATGTGCCAAACTATTCCCACTGCCAGCATAGACATCACGGCCACCCCAAGTTCGAGGGCCGAAGTAGGGATCGAAGACATGAGGGAGCTCGCCCCTTCCATGATATGGCCGAGAGATATGAACGATTCATACAAATCCATTTCTGCTCGATGAAAATTTCAATTAGCGTACCACCGATCGATGGAATATACCCAACAAGGCCGCTTTTAAGCCATCCTGCACCATTCGGAGTTCGCTTAGATCGGTTAAGGACTTGATTTGCCCGAAAGATGGCAAGGGTGTTTACTTGATCCCATGTTCCTGTGGGACCCCTTACATTGGTGAAACTGGTCGATCAATTAGTCAAAGAATTCAAGAACATGTCGCTGACCTGAAGCATAGTAGATCACGCTCCTCTGCGCTAGCGGAGCATGCTAAGAAGACAAATCATCACATTTGCATTGAAGATGCTGAGGTTATTGCGAGGATTGACCATTTCTACCACCACAAGTTGAGAGAAGCCTTGGAAATTGAAAAGAGGCCAGTTAATCTCAACAGAGATGATGGGTGGATGATTACATATTCTGGATCTTCATTCCTAAAAAAACTTAAAATTAATTGAAAATAAATTTAAAATTATTTAATTTTATTTATTTATTTATTTTATATATATATATTTTTATTTATTATTATTATTATTATTTATTTAATTAAAATTTTATTTATCTATTTAATTTTTATTTTTATTTTTATCTTTATTTTATTTCTATTTATTTATTTATTCATTTTATTTTATTTTTATTTATTTATTTATTTTATTGAATCTATTTACTTATTTATTTTTTAAGATTAATTATCAAAAAGATAAGTGTTTTTGGCGAGTTTGAATCACATAGCATTTAATTATTAAAAATAAAATAAATATATAAAATTAAAACATAAATATTATTTAATTATTTTTAACATTTAATTTATTCGATAATAATAAAAACAAATAAATAATTATTATTATAAAAATATATAAATGGTAAATATATTAAATTATTAATTATTATTTTTATTAAAATAAATATAATTATAAACTTTAATCATTTGATTTATTTATTTATTTTTATTTTTATTTTGTATTATTTTTATTTTTTATAAATATTTGAACTATTATTATTTGAGTCAAACTAGTTGTTATTTTACAAACAGCTAGTGGGAGCTTTACTTTCTATTTAAAGGGGTTACTTGATCAGATTTTCCATCTTGTCTTGATGATGAATCACACTGGCTGGCTGATTCGAAATGGGTCAACCAAATCTATTTTGATGTGATTTTCACCGAAAAATTTCAATCACAAATTATATCATACAATAATTACATGTAAATATTTTTCATCAAACATTAAAAATTTTATTAACATTTATTTAAATTATTAAAAATAACATATTTATAAATTATGTTTTAATTAAATATTAAAAAATATTATTTATAAACCAAGATCTATAAAGTTTTAACTCTTGATAGCACAATTTACAATGCTTTGAAATAATTATTTTTCATTTAACATTAAAATTTCTATTAACATTTATTTAAATTATTAAAAATAACAGATTTATAAATTATGTTTTAATTAAATATTAAAAAAATACTATTTATAAACCAAGACCTATAGAGTTTTAACTCTTGATAGCACAATTTACAATGGTTTGAAAATGATCATTGTTGATTTAATGTTTGGTTATTTAATAATGTTTTATTGGAATGATCACTCATTTAATTGTTGGGAATGTAGTTGATTGTCTGTTAAAAATTATTTGAATTTAATGATAATGATTATTCAATATTGTTAATTATGTTAATTTAATAATAAATAATGAATGTGTATGAATAAAATGATGATGTTTTTTTTTATTAATTTCGAAAATATTTAATAATTTGATTTTTTATATTTAAAATGGTTTACCTTTCCAGATATAATGGAGATGGTATGATTCATAACTTTTATATTTATATATTTAAATTTATCATTTATTGACAGTAGAAATCTTTGTAAATCTTATTAATTTATTGAGTGTAGAAATTTTTGTAAATATTATTATACTTTAAAATGCAAAGTATAAAATGTCTAATAATATTTTTTTACTAAAATATCTAAATTTATAACAATTTTAAATGGCTTTATATAAAATACTTTTATTGTGTATAATTTGAGTTAGCCATTGTTACAACTATATAAAGTAAAACAAACTTACCATAGAAAAAATATCTTCCTAAGTAAACATTCCATTGTTACTATTACTAACTTACCTTTCATATTATTATTCTCTCTATAGTTTAATTATCCATGCTACCCACATACTTATCGGACATGATTATAACAGGACTTATATTATTCCAGTGGTATATAGTATTAGCATTGTCATAGCTTTATACATATTACACCTAAGATTTGGGTAAGTCATTCCACACTAGGATGACACTACTAGAGTATATTATCGACATCAATTAAACTCAATACTTAGGATTTGTTTTTTTTTTTATTGCAATGGGTAAAATTTGAGTTCAAATTAAATGGATGACATACGACATATCTATGGTACAAACTGTAATATTCAACGAGTATAATTCTTGGTTACTACTCCACCTCGATCTGGAGACACCTGGCCAGAGGATAAGGTAACAGTCTTATAACTGTCACACATTGTTTTTCTACAACATCTGGTCCATTGATTTGCTGAACCCTAGATCCAACAGATGAGAGGATGACCGGGGTGGTTAGGGTAACTACCCACCCCCTGTCTCGTCTCTCGAATTCATTCTTCTACCGTCGCCCTAGCTAACTTGGCTCTGCAACTTTTCTTTGATTCTTGATAATACTTCTGTAAGCCTGCCCTTATGGACGCTGGAAGCTTCCTTCCCTGGACGCAGTATGATGGGGGACGGAAGCTTCTAGTGTCCATAAGGGTGGGCTTATAGAAGTATTATCAAGAATCAAAGAAAAGTTGCAGAGGCAAGTTAGCTAGGGCGATGATGGAAGAATGAATTCAAGAGACACGACAGGGGGTGGGTAGTTACCCTAACCACCTCAGTCATCCTCTCATTCGTTGGATCTAGGGTTCAGCAAATCGATGGACCAGATGCTGTAGAAAAACAATGTGTGACAGTTGTAGGACTGTTACCTTATCCTCTGGCCAGGTGTCTCCAGATCGAGGTGGAGCAGTAACCAAGAATTATACACGTTGAATATTATAGTTTGTACCATAGATATGTCGTACATCATCCATTTAATTTGAACTCAAATGTTACCCATTGTAATAAAAAAATCAAATCCTATGTACTGATTTTAATTGATGTCGATAATATATTCTAGTAGTGTCGTCTGAGTGTGGATTGACTTACCCAAATCTTAGGTGCAATATGTATAAAGCTATGACAATGCTAATACTATGTAACACTAGAATAATACCAGCCTAGATCCATCTTAATTCCAGATCTATCAAGCGCCGAGAGGGATCAAATCTCTCAAGGTGCAAACCTCTTTTTTTAGTGCAAAACTTGGAGGAAAGGTTTACACCTCGAGAGTTTTGATCCCTCTCGGCGCTTGATAGATCTGAAGTTAAGATGGATCCAGGCTGGTTTCAGTCATGTGCGACCAAGGAAAATATATCGATAATATGAGTAACATATGCTTAATTTTATCAATAATATGTAAATACATCTAATATTAATATAACCATTTTAAATATGTTAAATATGTCTGAGATTTATTGAATCATTTTAATTTTAATTTTTCTTAATTACCTTAGTTTGTTGAGATGATAAATATTGTAAAATAACTTTAATGATGAAATAAAAAATTTGAATGCAAAGTGACAATGTAATAATATTGAATGATAGAAACTGTGAATAATAAGAATGTAGTCAATTACGAATAGTCTTCATTGTGATCGATTTCAAACTATTTTATTCTACTATTCTTATTTTCACCCTTGTTAGTTTTGTCATATTTTGATATTGATTATTTGAAAAGGACACTTGGAATCTTAAACCATTTAAATATTTAGCTTGATTTTTTGTAGTAAACATCATACCTTGTCTCTCTTGCTCTCCAATATTAATAGGTTTAATTATTATAACACGAAAATCAAGGTACATTGTCAATAATTTTTTGTTGTTACACTGAAATCATTGCACACTATTAATCCAATGACTTTAAAATCAATGTACTATCATACATCCAATTACATCAAATCATAAATCAACATATACATTGAATCAATGCATATAATGCAAGAAATCAAATAATAATAGAAAACAACATCTACAGTGAAATAAATGCATCTCATGCAAGTAATCAAATATGATTAGAAATCAACATCTACACTCAAATAAATATGTCTAGTACAAGTAGGAAAATAGGATTAAAAACCAACATCTACACTGAAATCAATGCATCTAGTGCAAGCAATCAAATAGGATTAGAAATCACCATTTACACTGAAATACATTCATTTAGTGCAAGAAATCAAATAGGATTATAAATCATCTACATTTAAATCAATGCATTTAGTGCAAGCAATCAAATATAATTAGAAATCAACATCTACATTGAAATTAATGCATCTAGTGCAAGCAATCAAATAAGATTAGAAATCACCATCTACACTGAAATCAATGCATTTAGTGAAAGCAATCAAATAGGATTAGAAATCGCCATCTACACTGAAATCAATGCATTTTGTGCAAGCAATCAAATAGGATTAAAAATCATATACATTGAAATCAATTAATCTAGTGCAAGAAATCAAATATAATAAAAAATCAACATCTACATCGAAATTAACGCATCTAGTGAAAGCAATCAAATAGGATTAGAAATCACCATCTACACTGAAATCAATGCATTTAGATCAAGCAATCAAATAGGATTAGAAATCATCTACATTGAAATCAATCCATCAGTGAAAGTAATCACATATCATTAGAAATCAACATCTACACCAAAATCAATGCATCTAGTGCAAGCAATCAAATAGGATTAGAAATCACCATCTACACTAAAATCAATGCATCTACTGCAAGAAATCTTCTTCCCTCTCTCCCCCCCATCTATATCTATATATCCCTCCATCTCTCCTTCTTTGTCTCTTTATCTAATCCCACCAAACACACACTCTCTCTCACTCCATATCTATCAATTTCTTTGTCCCTCCCTCTTTCTCTCCATCTATCTCTTTTTCTCTTCACCTTACATCTATATCTCTATCTCCCTCCATCTCTCTATATCAACCCCAAAACATAAAATCTCTTTCTCCAATATATCTATCTATCACTCCCACCTCCTCTCTCTCTCTCTCTCTCTCTTCCCCTTCCCTCCCTCTCCCTTTCATCTATCTCTCTTCCCTCCTACTACCCTTTCTCCCTCTCTCTCCATATTATTTATCACTCCCTCTCTCTCTCTCCCCACCTTTCACCCTCTATGTCTTTATTCTTACCTCCCCCTCTCTCCTCACCATCTCCATCTCTCTTTCCCTACCTCTCTTCACTCTCTCTCTTCCTTTCTCTCCCCCCTATCTATCTCTCTATCTTCACCTTCCAACTTTGTTACCATATACATCTCTCTCTCCTTCTCTCCGCCCTTCTCTCCATATCTCCTTATTTTCCTCTTTATCTCACCCCCAAACATACACACTCCCTCTCCATATCTCCCCTATCACTCCCCCTCTCTCTCCACTACTCACTCTCTATGTGTTTCTTCTTCCCTCCCTCTCTCCCCATCCAGCTCCATCTCTCTATCCTCCCTCTCTCCCCCTCCAAATCCATATTTATATCCCTCCCTCTCTCCTCTCTTTCATGTCCCCTCTCTTTTCCTTCCTCTCTCTCCCTTTCTCTCCTACCTCCCTTTCTCTTCCCCCATCTCTCTCTCTCTCTCTCTCTCCTACAATCCTCTCTCTTCCCCCATCACTCTCTTCCTCTCTCTCCCTTTCTCTCTCGCCTCCTTCTATTCCCCCCTAGCTCTCTCTCTCTGCCCTGCAATCCTCTCTCTCCCCCCATCACTCCATCTCACTCTCCAACTATGTTACTATATCCATCCCTTTCTCCTTCTCTCCCCCCTTGTCTCCATCACTCCTTCTATGTATCTTTATCTCACCCCTAAGCATACACACTCTCTCTCCATCTCTCCCTTGTCACTTCCTCTCTATGTATTTCTTCTTCCTTTCCTCTCTCTGCCTCCAACTCCATCTCTCTATCCCTCCTTCTCTCCTCTTCTCTCCTACTTCCCTCTCCCTTCCCCCTTCTGTCTCTCTCTCTCTCTCTCTCTCTCTCTACCCTCCAATCATCTCTCTTCTCCCTTCCTCTCTCCTTATCTCTCTCCCACCTTCATCTTTATGTCTCCCTCTCCCTCTCTTACCGTTCTCTAACTCTCTCACTCTTTTCCATCTCTCTCTCTTCATTCCTCTTCTCCCCTCTCCTTCAATTTATCTCCATCTCTCCCTTGTCACTCCCCGTATTTCTCCACCTCTATCATATATCATGATATATTAATATATATTATAATATAACAAATTTAATATTGTATTAATCTAAATTTATTAAATTTAATAATATTGATATTTTAATATTAATGTTAGGGTTAATAATGTCTTTTTGGCATGGTATTAATAATAATTTGGTCCATGGTATTTGGCCCATATACTTCATATATAATTAGATGTTCATTTCTAATAGTATTTGATATATTTTTATTTATTTACCTTACCTCTCTATACTTCTTTTATATCTATTTATTTACCATACCTCTTTTATAAATATTTTATTTGGCTCATGGTATTTGTCCCATGGTATTATTAATAATTTGTCCCATGGTATTTGGCTCATGGTATTAATAATAATTTATCCTATTAGCTTCACCTAAATAAAACCTCTTTTTGAGTTTTTGTAAATATAAAGTGGTGTATTGAGTAAATATAAAAATAATTTTTATTTATTTACCATACCTCTAGTTTATTTATATTTTTATTTATTTACCATACTTCATGAGTAATATAAAAAGATGCTTTATTTATTTACCATACCTATGGTCTATTTATATTTTTATTTATTTACCATAAGAAATTTTATTTATTTACCATACCTCTAGTTTATTTATATTTTTATTTATTTACCACACCTCCTCAGTAATATAAAAAGAGGTTTTATTTATTTACCATACCTATGGTTTATTTATATTTATATTTATTTACCATATCTCTTTTTTCAATGTTAGTAAACCTCTTCATATTTTAAGTTTATATCTTTTCTTTTCTTTTTTGCTTTGGACATACTTACACATCACGGTCATAGAATTTTTAATTGTTCATTTATATGTTTATGTACGTTATTGTTTAAGCCGGATTTTATTTTTTTTAATTCTCTTTAGGTTTTTTTTGGCTTCCGACATACTTTCACATCGGGGTCATACTGGGTTGTAGAATGCGCCTCTCAGCCTAATAAGTAGTGATTTCCGTGTCCGATAAGTATGTGGGTAGCATGGATAATTAAACTATAGATAGAATAATAATATGAAACGTAAGTTACTGATAGTAACAATAGAATGTTTACTTAGTAGGATATTTTTTTTATGGTAAGTTTGTTTTACTTTATATAGTGTAACAATGGCTAACTCAAATTATACAAAATAAAAGTATTTTATATAAAGTCATTTAAAATTGTTATAAATTTAGATATTGTAATAAAAAAAATATTATGAAACATTTTATACTTTGCATTTTAAAGTATAATAATATTTTCAAAAATTTCTACACTCAATAAATTAATAAGATTTAAAAAGATTTCTACTGTCAATAAATGATAAATATAAAAGTTATGAATCATACCATCTCCAATATATCTGGAAAGGTAAACCATTGTAAATATAAAAATTCAAATTATTAAATATTTTCAAAATTAATAACAAAAAAACATCATCATTTTATTCATACACATTTATTATTTATTATTAAATTAACATAATTAACAATATTAAACAATCATTACCATTAAATTCAAATAATTTTTAACATACAATCAATTACATTCCGAACAATTAAATGAGTGATCATTCCAATAAAACATTATTAAATAGTTCCAAACATTAAATCAACAATGATCATTTTCAAACCATTGTAAATTGTGCTATCAAGAGTTAAAACTCTATAGGTCTTGGTTTATAAATAGTATTTTTTTAATATTTAATTAAAACATAATTTATAAATATGTTATTTTTAATAATTTAAATAGATGTTATTAGAAATTTTAATGTTAGATGAAAAATATTTACATGTAATTATTGTATGATATAATTTTAAGTGTTCAGTTGTTTAAATTAATTTTTTTAATTATATATATACATATATTCAATACCAAAAAAAACTTTTGGAATATTTCAATTGTGCTTAATTCATCCATAAGTGCTCTTAGTTCATCTATAAACTTGTATTTCAATAAATATTTGTAGAATTTTAGATAAATTAAATTGCAAAATAAACTTGCTTCATAAATAGCTTTGGCTTTTATCTTTAGCTTGGATATCACTAATTGAACTTCATCCTTTAGCAACCAGTGGATCTTAGCTTACTTACCACTGTTGTTTACTGAGAGGTTAGAATGCAGGAAATAGAGTCAAGGTAATAGGGGAGTCAGAATCATCTATATAGCATCTTGAAGATATTGATTCTATATGAAAAGAGTGAAGCGTTTTTTTTTAAATAAAAAATTTTGAACTTCATCCTTTGACCCTGTTGTTTAATAAGAAAACTCAATCCACAAACTAACTAATTTAGATTAATGCAAAGTTATAAATAAAGTAACAAGACACTTAACATTCAGTAAATACACACAAAAACATTATAAAATGTCCCTTAAATCCCTGTACACATAATATAATTTCATTCTCTCCCTACACCATATCCATTTCCGCAGTCTCATGCCCTCACCATCGATGTAGAAAATTATAAATGTCTTTTATCTATTGTTCCTACTGACGTAAGGTTGCTGCACTTGGCATGCCATTTTTTTCTTCAGAGGAAGCTTGCAGGCCATCAGAAACATCATTATCATCATCACGACACAAAACATGAATTCCTTCTACAGAGAATCTGTTTTCGCATAGTATTAACATCATTCACTGAACACGAAAAAAATATTTAGAATTCGAAAGTTGGATGTTGAAATCAATAAAGTTTGAACGTACCCACTACAAGCACTGCCAACTCATCTATTTTGTAGCTGCCATGACAAGAACTCCATGAGACGACCTCCGTGTTTTCTGCTTCCTCCCTCGAATTCTTCTTCTTCATCTGCTTTACTTCATTCCTCAGCGTTGAATTTTCCATGGAGGAATACTTGAATTTTCAGAGCTCTGTCATCGTCCTGGTTGGGCTGTTGCTGGGAACTGCAGATGTCCACGAGGAAAGAATCAATGTCCCTGTTCTGTTTCAATTTTGGGCAGGTTAAAAATTTGAATTTCACATAAAAATTTGAATTTTAGCTGGGCGGGCACAATGTATCATTTTGGAGCGAGGGTTAATGGCGGCGGCCAGTCTGACAACGTGATGAATGTGGTTATGGAGCGATGTGAAAAGATGTCAGGTCTCCATGAACGGGCATCAAATGGTTTTTCGATGGGCAACATTTCCGGGTTAAAACATTGCCTGGGTAGACTACTCCTTTAATTTTATTTGAATATTCATAAAATATTTATTTTAGTATGTTTGTTTATTTTATAATTGAGATTTCAAAATTTTAATATACTTTTCAATAATTAAAAGTAGATAGTAGGAATTAAACTTTATCGAAATTTATGGAATATTCTTAATTGTAGTTAACAAATCGAAGATTGATATTTTTCTTACTATTAATCTTAAGGTTTGATCTGAATGTTTAATAGTAATTTTAGGGTTTACTAATATTATTTAATTATAGTCCATGGGGTCTTGGATAGACGGTGATCAGGTGCTCAGTTAAGGCACTCCTTGATGTGAAGTCATCGGTTCAATTCCCTGCCCTGATTGAGGTGACTTATTGAACATGATAAAGATGTAGCCTTGTCAAGCTTACAAAAAAAATATGATAATATTATAGGTTTATAATATTAGAAAACTGGGGTCTGTATTATTATTTTAATACTAAAATTATATATATATATATATTGACTTGATTATTGATTAATTATGGTAAACTATGGTTCAACATCACATTGTGACAAAGCTTGTCTCGATATGAAAATCAACCATGGTCCAACGTCGCATTGTGACAAAGATTGTCTCGATATGAAAATCAATCGTGGTCAACCATAGTCCAACATCGCATTGCGACAATGATTTTCTCAAAATGAAAATCAACCATGGTCAACCATGTTTATTTTAGTGTTTATAATATTTATCTTAGGATTTATATCCCTTGGTTTTATAACATTAATCCCTTGGGTTTAATATTATTCCCTTGGGTTTATAACCCCTCGAGGCTTTAGGAATAATCCCTTGAGTTTATATTATCAATCACATAGGTTTATTAATCTAAGAGTTCATATTCCAAGGGTATAACATTATTCATAAGGTTTATAATATTATTCCTAGGGTTTAATATGAATCCATTGGGTTTAAAACCATTGTCTACCATGGTCCAACATCACATTGTGACAAATATTGTCTCAATATGAAAATCAACTGTGCTCAACTATTGTCAACCATGGTCTACCATGTTCAATCATGGTCAACCATGTTTATTTTAGAGTTTATAATATTTATCTTAGGGTTTATATATCTCGTGTTTATAATACTAATCCCTTGGGATTTTTGTATTAATCTCTTCGGTTTATTAGTTCCTTGGGTTTATAATATCAATCCCTTGGGTTTATTAATTTAAAGGTTCATATTCCTAGGTTATAATACTACTCATAGGGTTTATAATATTGATCCTAGGGTTTAATATAAATCCCTAGGTTTTATAATTATGGTCAACCATGGTCCAACATCACATTGTGACAAAGATTGTCTCAATATGAAAATCAACCATCATCAACCATGGTCAATAATCATGGTCACATTGTGACAATGATTTTCTCTTGGTCCAACATCACATTGTGACAACCATGGTCGTCCATGGTTAACTGTGGTCAAACATCGCATTGTGACAAAGGTTGTCTCAATATGAAAATTAACCACGGTCCAATTTCACATTATGATAGAGGTTCTCTCAATATGAAAATAAATCATGGTCAACCATGCTCCAACGTCACATTGTGACAAAGATTGTGTCAATACGAAAAACAATCGTGGTCAACCATGTGTATTTTAGGGTTTATAATATTTATCATAAGGTTTATATACCTAGATATTATAATATAAAAAATGTG
The DNA here is from genome assembly GCA_034641835.2 of Pinus albicaulis. Classification (NCBI taxonomy): domain Eukaryota; kingdom Viridiplantae; phylum Streptophyta; class Pinopsida; order Pinales; family Pinaceae; genus Pinus; species Pinus albicaulis. Next base: position 813,332,864 of record CM076574.1, on the reverse strand, counting down.
AAAATATGAAAATTAATATGAAAATCAACCATGGTGACAAGGATTGTCTCAATATGAAAATCAACCATGGTCAACCATGGCTAATATTGGTCAAACATGGTCGACCATGGTTAACCATGGTCCAATGTCACATTGTGAAAAAAATCGTCTCAATATGAAAATCAATCATGGTCAAACATGTTACAATGTCATATTGTTATAAAGATTGTCTTAATATGTAAATCAGCCATGGTCAACCATGTTTATTTTAATGTTTATAATATTTATCTTAGGGTTTATATACCTTGGTATTTAATATTTATCTTAGTGTTTATCATAATATTTTCTTGATGTGAAAATCAATCATTGTCAACCATGGTCCAACGTCACATTGTGACAAAGATTGTCTCAATATGAAAACCAACCATTATCCAACATCACATTGTGACAAATACTGTCTCGACATGAAAATCAATCATGGTCAACTGTCATCAACCATGGTCCAACAACGCATTGTGACAGATTGTCTCAATATAAAATCAACCATGGTAAACCATTTTTATTATAGCATTATAATATTTATCTTATGGTTTATATAACTTGGGTTTATAATCCCTTGGGGTTTTAGTATTAATCCCTTGGTTTTATTATTTCCTTGGGTTTGCAATATCAATCGCTTGGGTTTATTAATCTAGGGGTTCATATTCCAAGGGTATAATATTATTTAGAGAGTTTATAATATTAATCTTAGGGTTTAATATAAATCCCTTGGGTTTATAATCATGGTCAAACATGGTCCAACATCACATTGTGATAGATATTGTCTCAATATGAAAATCGGCCATGCTCAACCATTGTCAACCATTTTCAACCATGTTTGTTTTAGGGTTTATAATATTTATCTTAGATTTTATATACATTAGGTTTATAATATTAATCTCTTGGGTTAATTAATCTAAGGGTTCATATTCCTAGGGTATAGTATTGTTCATAGGGTTTATAAAATTAATCCTAGGGTTTAATATATATCCCTTAGGTTTATAATTATGGTCAACCATGATCCAATGCCACATTGTGACAATGATTGTATCAATATGAAAATCAACCATGTTCAACCATCATCAATAATCATGGTGACATTGTGACAAAGATTGTCTCTTGGTCTAATGTGACATTTTGACAAACATGGTCCAACTTCGCATTGTGACAAAAATTGTCTCAATATGAAAATCAACCATGTTCCAATGTGGCATTGTGGAAGATACTATCTCAATATGAAAATCAATCATGTTCAACCATGCTCCAACTTCGCATTGTGGCAAATATTGTGTCAATATGAAAATCAATCATGGTCAATTATATGTATTTTAGGGTTTATAATATTTATTGTAGGGCTTATATACCTTGGGTTTATAATATAAAAATGTAAAATACTGAAAATAAATATGAAAATCAACCACGGTGACAAGGATGGTCTCAATAGGAAAATCAACCATGGTCAACCATGGTTAATCCTGGTCAATCATGGTCGACCATGGTTAACCATGGTCCAACATCACATTGTGACAAATATTGTTTCAATATGAAAATAAATCATGGTCAAGTATGGTCTAATGTCATATTGTGACAAAGATTGTCTTAGTATGTAAATCAACCATAGTCAACCATGTTTATTTTAGCGTTTATAATATTTATCATAGGGTTTATATACCTTGGTTTATAATATTTATCTTAGTTTTTTTTCATAGGACTTTGTCGATATGAAAATTGATCATCGCTAACCATGGTTCAACATCAGAGTGTGACAAATATTATCTCAATATGAAAATCAACCATGGTCAACCATGGTCCAACATCTCAGTGTGACAAACATTGTCTCGATATGAAAATAAATCATGGTCAACCATCATCAGCCATGGTCAAATGTCGCATTGTGACAAGGATTGTCTCAATATGAAAATCAACCATGGTCAACCATGTTTATTTTATCGTTTATAGTATTTATTTTAGGGTTTATATAATTTGGATTTATAGTATTAATTCCTTGGGTTTAATATTATTCCCTTGGTTTTATAATCCCTTGGGGTTTTAGTATTAAACCCTTGGGTTTATAATATCAATCCCTTGGGTTTATTAATCTAAGGGTTCATATTCCTGGGGTATAATATTATTTATACGGTTTATAATATTAATTATAGGTTTTAATATAAATCCATTGGGTTTATAATCACGCTCAAACATGGCCCAACATCACACTGTGACAAATATTATCTCAATATAAAAATCAATCATGCTCAACCATCATCAACCATGATAGTTTTAGGGTTTATAATATTTATCTTAGGTTTTATATACATTGGGTTTATAATATCAATCTCTTAGATTTATTAATCTAAGGGTTCATTTTCCTAGGGTATAATATTATTCATAGGGTTTATAAAATTAATCCTAGGGATTAATATAAATCCTTTGTGTTTATAATTATGGTCAACCATGGTCAATTATGGTCAAACGTCACAATGTGACAAAAATTGTCTCAATATGAAAATCAACCATGTTTAACCATCGTCAACCATCATCAATAATCATGTTAACATTGTGACAAAGATTTTCTCTTGGTCCAATTTCACATTATGACAACCATGGTCATATATGGTCAACCATGGTCCAATATCACACTGTGACAAATATTGTCTTAATATGAAAATCAATCATGGTCAACCATGCTCCAACGTCGCATTGTGACAAAAATTGTGTCAATATGAAAAGCAATCATGGTCAACCATGGTTGACCATGTTTATTTTATGGGTTATAATATTTATCTAAGGGTTTATATACCTTGGGTTTATAATATTAATCTCGTAGGTTTAATATTATTCCCTTGGTTTTATAATCATGGTCAACCATGGTCCAATGTCACATTGTGACAAATATTGTCTTAGTATGAAAATCAAGCATGTTCAACCGTCATCAACCATGGTTAATCATGGTCAACTATGGTCCAACATAACATTGTGACAAATATCGTCGCAATATAAAAATAAACTATGGTTAACCATGTTCAACCACGGTCCAATGTCGCATTATGACAAAGATTGTTTCAATATGAAAACTAAACATGGTCAACCATGGTCAATCATGGTCAATATGAAATTCGACCATTTTCAGTCATGGTCAACCATGGTCCAACATCACATTGTGACAAATATTGTCCCAATATGAAAATCAACCATCGTCAACCATGGTTTAATGTCGCATTGTTACAAAGAATGTCTCAATATGAAATCAACCATGGCCAACCATGGTCAATAACTAAGGTCACATTGTGACAAATATTGTCTCATGGTCCAACGTCGCATTATGACAAAGATGATCTCAATATGAAAATCAACCACGGTCAACCATGGTTCAATGTTGAATTGTGACAAATATTATCTCAATATGAAAATCAATTATGGTTAGCCATAGTCGACCATCGTCAACCATGGTCTAACGATGCATTGTGATAAAGATTGTCTCAATATGAAAACCAACTATGGTCTTCCATGTTTGTTTTAAGGTTTACAATATTAATCTCTCGGGTTTAATATTATTCCCTTGGACTTTTATTATCAATCCCTTGAGTTTATTAATCTAAGGGTTCATATTCCTATGGTATAATGTTATTGATAGGATTTTTAATATTAATCTTAGGGTTTAATACAAATCCCTTGGTTTTATAAGTCATTGGGATTATAATATAAGTTCCTTGGGTTTATAATATTAATAATTTCTTTTGTTTATCATATTAATCCCAAGGGTTCATAATATTAATCTCTTGGATTCTCAATATTAATCCGTTGAGTTTCTAATATTAATCTATTAGGTTTTTAATATTAATCCCTTGAGTTTATAAATTCTTTGAGTTTATAATATTAATAATCTCTTTAGTTAATATCGATATTTACTATATTAGTGATATCAATAATATTATCATATTATTATAATATAATAATAATTATTATATATTATCATTATAATTGTGTATAAAATTTTTCGATGAAAATTACACACAATTTATAAATCATAAAAGCCAAATTTATAATTATTAATATATTTATAATAATAATAATAATAATATTTTATAATATAATATTAATTATTATAATATTATTATTATTATTATATTTATCAATATTAATATTAAATTTATATCCATAAATAATATATTAACTACGTAGTTGTGCATATAATTGATATAAGATTATGAGTATATATAAACTATGTGGTAGTTATGCTAGTAAATAAAATTTCAAATCATTGAAAACGTGAATTCTAACGTCCCCAATTCACAAGAAAGTTCAGCGGCGGGTTGCTGTAACACAATGACGACTTTGACTTTCACTGTCGATAGTAGCGAGTGAGGTGTAAGCCCTTCCTGATCTGCAAACCGTTTCACACTAGAACGTTGGAAATATTAAAGATCTGATAGCGGGTCACTGTAACTTGCGCCGAACTCATTTATGAATTAGTTAAGGATAGGTATCTGAAAGTGAAAGTTAGGTATCTGCATTCACTTATAAATTAAATATATATCTAATTGCAGGAAAGAAATCAATGTTTTAGTTATTGAAAGATATTTTTATACTCGATGGATCATGCATGAAATTTAAAATTGTTACACAATTTATGTAAATAGAATTTTTAATTCATAAGGATAACAAAACATGGATTTGTTATTGCACAATCTATGTAATTATGAGGGTTAGTGATACAAGCTTAATAATGATCCGGGAGAACTACAGCTAATGTTTCAGGGACAACTATTTTTATATATCATAATTAAATTATTCAATAAAACAATGAGATAATAAGTAAAATCTTAATATTTATAATTTCATTTTCTCAATTTTCTATTACATATAATATTTTTCAATTATATATATTAGCACAACCACATTAATAAATATAGTTGATATATGCTATATGCATACATCAAACACCTGCATAGCAACATTAGTAAATATGGTTGATAAGTTTCAATATGTTTATATCAACCACATTAATAATTATTAGGTGTATGGTAAGCATTTAATATTAATATTATTATATATTATTATACTTATATAAGAAATAATTAGGTTTTTTAATATTAGATTTAAAATATTAGGGTTTAGTCTTGGGTTTTAGTAAGGGTATTAATATTAGGGTTTTAATATAAGTATAAGTTAAGTATTCAACTAAGTGAGTAAGTTTCAATTAACATTGAAATCTTAGCTTTTAACCTTAATATTTTGTTTTTATAACCTTAGTTTTTATTCTTGTAACAAACAATGATCTATGGCTTGATGATACACCATAACTCGTCATTGATAAAGAGAATACCAAAGACCACTATGTCGATATGAGTGTATGTTAATGGTAATTTCATTAAAACCCTAATATTAATATTAATATTAATAGGAATGGACAATCTCAAGTTGATGAAGTGACATGTTTTTCAGAGGATTCGTGTTCACTGCAGATGGAAAAGAGACCGAGCCACGATGGTGGGACTCACGCCAAGGCCGCTTAGCTAGAGAAATGGTCTCCATAATAACCTCATCAAAGGGAAAGACAATTTCGAGAAGATCAATAGAGGGGGATGCAGTGGAAGAGTTCGTAGGACCATGGGCCCCAACCAAGGAAGAAGGAGATTCAAATGTAGGTTGGGTATCCTGATAAGCCAATTTCGCTAGTGATAATGACATATGTTCTCCAAAGGTTTCAATGGCGTAAGGGATAAGTATTATCCATGGATCCATGTATCCATCAAGTACAGTAGAGACCATAGAAATGGCCATAGGAACCTAGGGTTGGGGAAGAGGGAAACACACCAGAAGCACATAGTCTTTCAAAAGGTTGATACTAATACTAACGAAAGTATCAAGAGTACCACGTGCTAAGGGAACATTGATAGAAGTTGGAGGTTGGAATTCAAGGATGCAGAAAGACAGTTGGTTTAGAGTCCCAAATTTTCCTTGATGAGGAAAAAAAATGAGTTGGAAAACTGATGAGACAATGTCTTTCATGGCATAAGTCCAACTATGACCTAATAGAAGGTTGTAATCAAGTGGGCGATCAACAACTTCAATATCAACCGAAACCATTTTCCCTTCAACAGTGATGGGAAAAGAAACAAGATATCCCTTAGGGATGAAATTATGGCCATTAAAACATTTAAGGGAATTTAACGGTGTAGTAAGAGTGGGCGAACTTAGGGCAAGCCAATAGGAAGTAGCCATTACATAAGTAGATGCACCTTCATCAATGACAATATAGTGAATGGTTTTTCCTTTTGTTAGAACCTACACTTGAAATTCAAGTTAGTGTGAGAGGCGAGATGTACTCATATCCATCTCATAGAAAACAAGATTGGAATGAAACAGGTTGACCCTACCTATAGCCAAGAGTAAATCTTTACATTGCACCGAAAAAATTTGTAATACTTCAAGGGCAGACATAGCACAAGGCACCCACACGAGATCTTCTACATTACTATAGTTTTGGGTAGTGTAGGAAATGAGGTTGTGCGTAGCTCAATGAAGTGCCTCGTTTGGAGGGTAACCATAGTGCTTGAAACAGGTCCCTCAAAATGGAGATCGTTAGGTGGAGGTGGTGTAAAGGTCGATGGGGTATCCAAAGTGTCTGGGATAGGGTTCCCATAGTTTTTGGCTTGAGCTTTTAAATCAAATTCCTTAAAAGCCAAAATGCTAAATGATATTTCTCTAGAAGGAGGGTGATGAGAACCACCATTTCCCCCTTACGAGGGTGGAGGTGGGTTCACAACCAAATGTTGTTGTTGTTGCTACTAATGGGCGGGGAAAAGTAGGAGTCCTTTTGTTGCTAAGTAGGAGTCCTTTTGTGCAAGGAAATCAATGCACTCTTGTAGGTGATAAAATTTATAGTTCAAATGGTCCTTAGAGCAGATTTTGCAAGGAAAGTTCATAGTTTTATGTTTCCCCTTCTCATATGTAGCAGCAACAGGTGCTTGAGCTTGGGTGTTCTAAATAGATTTTTCTCCATAGAAGGAGAGGTCTTGTTTGTTGTTCTTATTTTTCTTTCTGCTTGATTACTATGTATACCACATCGAGTTAATCCTAGCGGACATAGGAGTAGTAGTGTGATTAGGTGTAGTTGAGACATGGGTAACAATAATAGACAAGTGGGCAGTTTTCCTGCTCAATTGGTGGAAAATAGTTCAAATGGTAGCACCGATGACAGCGCAGGAATGAGGACCAGATTATCGAATAACAAGAGTATTTGAATTTCGAGGAGAATTACAAATAAGGTCATAAAGTGTGCAAGAATGAGAATAATCTAGATCTGGGTGTTAGGCATGATAGATGACGTGGTCTCCCGTAACAGTTTCAGGCATGGAAAAGCCCTTCGCAATTGTCAGTAGCAGAGACTTACATAACCAATATACTAAGGGGTAATCTGGAATGGGGGCCTTTAGTAACATCTTATTTCTTCTCCATTCATGAATATGATCAAATATGTGGGTGGAAGTTTTCTGATGCAAAGTTGTCAATAGTTTCATTCTGGTTTCATAATGGATTGGTAGATAGAAGTGTTTTAAGAATTCCATGGAAAGGGTATTAAAATTGTTAACAAAATCTTGTGGCAGTTCAATATACCACTTGGATGTGTTTCCAGTTAGGGTGCACAGGAAGAGTCTAAACCATATAATATTGTTAATAATTGAATTAGACACACACCAAAGGTGGTACGCAGTGACGTGTGTAGCTAGGTTATCTCCCTGCTTTCCCTTGAACTAAGGAATGTCCACAGGAGTCTTGTGCGAGATAGGAGGCCAAAGAAAGTTGTGATTGATGGGATCATTGGTTAATTTTTTTAGATCAGGTATATTAAGTGTACCCAAGAACGACAAGGGAGTAGGTGCCACCAGATCATACCAAGGAGGAGCAGGATAACTAGAGGGACCAAGAGGTCCTCCCATCAATTAGTTTCTATCAGGGTACATAGGTTGCAAAGGATAGTATTTTCCTTTCAATGGAGGTGGGGTTGTATAGAGTGATGGGACATAAGGCATACCCCTAGCATAAGGAAAACTACCAATAAATTGGTTTTCCTCAGGATAGAGATTTCCCCCAATAAAATTGTTGATTGAACTGGGATGCCCCAAGGGGATACAACAGGTCCAGGAAACAAAAAACCACTGACCACATAATGTGGATTTGGTATGGTACCACCACCTATGGCATAACCACTGAAAGGAAAAGTATAAATCAAAGAAGAACCTTGTTGTACCAGAGGTTGCATGGGTGCAGGTATTCCCCTAATAAGTGGATAGGTTCTAGAAACATTGCCTCCACTATCTAATGGATGTGAATATTAACTAAGCAGAGGATTCCAACAAAAAGGATTATTGAAGGTTTTCTAATCGACAAAACCATATGGGTTGAGGGTTGGAGGTTGAAAATATATGCTAAAGAAAGATACTTAATCCTTTTACAAATTAATTGCGGAAAATAAACACAATCGCCAATCACACCAAGTAAAAGAAAGAAGCAAATCAATCCATAACACATATATTTTTCCTGGGGAAAACTTGCTGCTCAAAAACCCTTTATCTTCTATTGTATATTAAACCAAGGAATCATGAAAAAATTTCAATCCACTCTTCTCACAAGAGTTTGTTGCACTCTCACAACTGTCTCACACTGATCCGGACAAAATCATCAACACTTAGCCAATTTCCAACCTCTAATAAACTTGCCTTGCTTGCGTAATTCATGTGGAATGCAATCCCTATTATTTAGGATTTTCAACCTTCCAAAACTACGCAATTCTCATGGGAAATCCTATGGGTGTATTACTGCATGCGGGAAGTTTGCTAATAATACAACTGATAGTTAACATCCCTTTAACCTCTGTCTCAATTGGGTCTTCATCAGAACTGACATGCATCCATATATTAATAGTAAATCATCAGTCACTTGAAATATCACTGCATGTGAATTAAATCTGATTTAATTCACATTATCTATCAGTTTTGCAAAAATCAGTTACAACTAGTTAGACTGACTTTAACTCAATTAATTGAGTTAACTGATTTCTCATGCATTAAACTAATACCCTAACTGCAACTTGGACTCAAAAACAAATAGAATAATTATGCATGCTTCACCAACCACCCTCAACTCGAAATTCATGAGCTAACTGAGTTTATCACACTCAGTTAACTATTACAAGTGATTATGAGATAAGATTACAATTTATTGTCCAATTTGATTAAGGGAAAATTAAATTAGACACACATTTATTGTTGGCTTTTAAACACTCCCTCTCAACAAGAAAGGGATTGAGTCAGCTACCTCGATCCTACCTCTATGGTATTTGAATTTTCTCTTGGCGAGTGCCTTCGTCAGAATATATGCATCTTAATCCTCCGTGGGAATGTAATGAAGTAACATAATGCATATCTGAACACAATATCTGAGATGGTTGTACCAAGTTTCTATATGCTTGGAACTGTCATGGAATACCAAATTAACTGAGAGTTTTATGCAACTCTGTTTATCACAATGTATCACCATCAAATCCATCTGACGAAAAAAAAAACCAACAAGAATCTTCCTCATCCAGATGGCCTCACATGCAACCTGACTGGCTGCCATGTACTTTTCCTCGGCTAAACTGAGTGCAATTAATCTCTACTTCATGTTGTACCAAGAAAATGTTGTCGATCCTATGATGAATATCCCTCCTGATGTGCTCTTTCTGTCTGATGGACTTCCTGCCCAATTTGCATCGGTTAAGCCTTGAAGCTTCACTCCCTCTATCCGTCTGTACCATAATCCATACTTTTTAGTGCCCCTGATATATCTCAAGACATGCTTCCCCACCTTCCAAAATATATTGGTCGGTTTAACCACAACTTGACTAAGTTGGTTAACTGTGTATCATATGTCTAGTCATGTGTTCACCAAGTACATGATTGGACCCACAAGCTTCCTATAAATAGTAGCGTCCATTACTTCACCTAAAGTAGCATCCTCCTTCCTCCAGTTTCCTGCAAGAGGAGTCTTCATGGGTTTACAACTCTCCATGTGGAACTTCTTCAAATTCTCTTTGGCATACTTTCCTTGAGAAATAAATAGCTCCCCATCATGCTACCATATCTCCAAACCAAGGAAATAGTGAAGGAGACCCATGTCCTTCATCTCAAACTCTCTTGCAAGATCCTCTTTGCAAGAAATTATGAGCTGCTCATCACCTTTAAAAATAATATCATCAACATAAAGTACGATAATCAAAATCTTATCATCAACCACAATCTGGTACAGGTTCGCATCCGCTTCACTCTTCATGAAGCCCAACCCAGTGAAATAGATTTCAATCCTGGTGTACCAAGCACGAGGTGCTTGCTTAAGCCCATATAGTGCTCTCTTGAGTCTGCACACATGCGAATCACTATCAAAGGAATCAAAACCTTATGGATGCTCAATGTACACTCCTTCCTCAATAACTCCATTGAGAAATTTAGTCTTCACACCCATCCGATGTATCTTCCACCCTAGCTGCACTGAGAGTGCAAGGATAGATCTAATCGATGAGTACCTCGCAACCAGTGAAAAAGTCTCGTCATAGTCAATCCCATAAACTTGTGAGAATCCTTGGGCTAGAAATCTAGCCTTGTACTTCTCCACTCTCCAATATGTTTCCTGATTCACCTCATAGATCCATCTAGATCCAGCCAATGATTTCCCGACTGGTCTTGGGACAACATCCCATGCAATGTTCCTGACGATTGAGTCATACTCCTCAACCATGGCGTCAACCCAAATTGGTTACTGTATAGTTTCCTAAAAATAGGATGGTTCTGTCACAATTCCCTTGCTTATAAGGGCCATGTATCCAGTAAACCTGTTTGGAGACTGTCTCTGTCTGCGTAGTGATGTAGGTGCTCCTACATGTTTTTCTGCATCAAGTCTCAATCTATCGACTTCTGTGGTGCGCCTTCTACCATGTCTGGTGGATGGCTCTGCATGAGTGTTTTCTGCCACTCCATGATCCTCCACATGTTGTTGCTCCACATCTTGAGGTTCATCCTTTAGAACCAAGAGTTCCTCATCTGCATGAAAATCAAGCTCCCTCTCAAGGGACAATCGCATGGCCTTCTCCTCATCAAATTTTACATCCCGACTCGCAATAGTAATCATGTTGTTTGGAAAATACACCCAATAGTTTTGGGGATTATTAGTGTACCCCACAAATTTCCCAATATCGATTGATGGTTCTAGCTTCTTTTTGGAATCTTTGGTCACATGGAAATATACAGATGAACCAAAAATTTTAAAATATGAAACATCAGGTTTCTTACCAGAAAAAGCCTCCTTTGGTGTACTCATGCCAAGTATCCGATGAGGACTACAGTTCTGCACAAATACCACTGTGTTGCATGCCTCTGCCCAAAGATGCAACGATAGGCCCTGATCATGTAACAAAGCTCATGCCACACCCACAATTTTTCTATTCTTTCTTTCTGCAACCCCATTATGTTGTATGTTATGAGGTGTAATCAACTCTCTCTGAATTCCTTCTTTGGCACAGAAGTTCTTGAATTCATTGGAGATGTACTCACCACCATTTTCGCTCCTCATAGGCTTCACATGCCTCCCTGTATCTTTCTCCACCAGTACTTTGAACTCACAAAATTATGATAGCGTTTGATCTTTCTTCTGCATGAAGTAGATCCAATACTTTCAAGAAAAATCATCAACAAAAATAAAATATGTTATGCAGGAAAATCCTCTCTGCGGACAGATACGATCCCTCTAGCCCTTGAGTGGGTCTAGTAACAACAGGGAACAATTAGGAACCTACTTTCCTAGATTGTAAATGTGTACATATTGCGAATAGATCACCTACCTCATTCTTATGCTAATTCCTCCTTGAATCCCTTGGTCCTTCGCGTTCCATGGTCATATTTTCGCTGCTACCAGCACTTGGTTACCTGCACAAAGGATCAAAACGATAGAAAACATGAAATCATAACATATATAATGCATATGCAACCTACTTAGCTAATCAAGGAAAACTAAGAATCAAGTCACACATTAAGACAAGAATGGAAATCACGAACCAATCGTATTATATTAAAATAGAGAGGGGGAGTTACAACCTACGCCTTGATGTCGTAGCTCTCCTTTGACGGGTGTTGATCTAGGCACGTCTCTAAAGCGCTCTTTCAACTTGATGAGAGGGAAAAGGTCTCAACTCTCGCTCAGTGTCTATAGCGACAAAAGGTTTCTCTATTTTTCTTCTATCTCTGTTCTAACTAATAGAGCTATGGGATATTTCCCGTTATATAGAAAAGGAGGAGGGAGCATGGATCCACTTTAGGTGGGGAAATGGGTTATCCCTTTGGGTGGTTCCACTTCTTTAGGAACAAAGAGGCCAAAGGGAGAAACTCGGTTCTATCCTCAAGAACAAACAACCAGGTCTCCACCACGAAGCTTCTAGATCTCAAAGCTTCACTTCCATTTTAAAAAAAAATTCGAGAATGGGATCAACATGAGTATGAGCTTCATTCCAGCATCGATTGGCACAACCCTAAACCAAAAACTGGCCATCAGCGCGAGAAAGACATGGGGAGGACGCACCTCTCTAGATAACTAGGTTTATAAGGAGCTGCTTCAGGAATGGCTTGCATAGAGTTTGTTCATTGTGCTGAAGAGGACATGAAGACATATTTTCATGATGAAAAATTGGAATAGGGGTCACCGTTAAGGGTCTCCAAGATCAGGAATGGGGAGTACAGGTATAGTGAAATTTTTTTGTGTAATAGATTCCCCCTAAAGCATGAAGGTCGAACGAGACTGAGGGGTGAAATTATTTACGAATAAGCACCAGGACCAAGACGTCGTCATCAGAAAACCTGCGCAAACAAGCACACATATACATAAAATGATATCTCTAAAATAATCATATGAAATATGGTTTGGACGTAGCCATCCATAGAAGTAATCATGAAATAGGATCCAAGGTATGGACACAACCATCCAAAATAAAGAGGATCGCGAATATACACTCAAGGTATTGTCGTAGCCATCTGAATGAAGGAATCATGTGTACAATCATGAATAATACATATTACCTCGCAGACTAGGTTTTATCGAACAAAACCCAAGGTCTTGTGCTATGTCACAACCCGATCAAGTACAATTTAAAGCATGTGAATAAATGAGCTGAAGTCGAACATGCGAGAAAATCACCTGATTACTAGTCAATGATGTAAACTGTTAACAAACGTGGGAGAAACCACCAATCATGACAATGGCTCTCAAGGTACCAACAATACAATCTATTATATATGAATAAGGAGTTATCATCGAGCATTCACATAATCACCCGATCGAAGGCCAATGATGTAAGCCTATCGTCGAATGCGAATAGCCTGCCATTATGGCATGCAGGCTCTAAGGTACTGGAGAGGGGATCTATAGATCAACCTCTTGGATGACGTGTTGAAGTAAAAAGGAAGCGATCTGTTGAAGGAGGGCCATAATATATCCCACATCATCAACACAAGATAAAGGCAATAATATCAGAGTGATCAGAGAAGTAGGAAATGAATGAGATCCAGAAGGAACTTCTCTTGAACATATCAAAGACACGACTCCGAATTTGGCAGTATTTAATTCAAATCGAATCAGAGGCCATGTTGGAAGAGAATAGTGATGGCATCATAGGAAAAATATATTTCCCAAACCCATGGAGGAAAAGTGACGAATGAAGGATATCCCCAACCTGACACGAAACGGAGGATGTGTCATGTTCAAGAGCGACACACTGCCAACACAATTGATTAATGCTTTCCATTTTCCCCCACCATTTCTGGTGAGTACTGCAATTACTTTTGTATACAATCTTGAAGGGGATAACATATGCTTGTGATATAAGTTTTTCCTTTGGACAAATCCATCCTAGTACATTTTACAAGCCCTAGGAAGGAGGAACACAATGTCGTCATGATGACGAATCCAATGTCGTTAAATTTTAAAGAGCCCGAAAAAGGTGAAACTCGGCGTATTTTCATATTTAAAGAGTTTGAAAAGAGGCAGAAAGACAACTCCAGATGGCCCTTTTCGTAAATAGTCCCTCATACCCAAAAAGGTAGAAAACAAAGTGTGAGAGAACCTCTCAATCACGATTGGATAAGGTATTATTTTTTTGTAAATAATTTATCCCAGCCCGAAAAAGGGGTAAACTTATACTGGGTAAATGATGTTTCGTGCACTTTAACGAGCTCAAAATGACAAGAAATCGGTAATATTTTCATGTTTAGAGAGTCAGAAAAGAGCTGAAATATGACTCCAAGGGGGTTACCTTTTCATTTGTTTTTAATCGAGTCTGAAAAAGTAGTAAATTGGAACTCGTAAAAGTGTCATCCATGAAGAAATAGAACTGGTCACTACACAAGAACAAACCAAAAACTGATTTCGAGGTAAGAGCATTTAAAATATTATTAAAATAACGAAAAAAACCCTAAAATTTAATTGTGCATCAATAAAATATGAAGTAAAAAAAAAATTACTTTTTACTTTCACTTGGTTGAGAGAGTTTTTTACCCTATTTTACCTCGAATTTTTAGGAGTGCATTGCGGGAGATCTGGGAAGTCAATCAGCGAGCCGTCTGTGCCAGGTAAGCGATGCTTTCCTTGCATACATTTCAATATTCATTTAAGTGTATTTGTGGGCTGATTTGGATTTTGGGGGAAAGATTTCAATTTTGGTAACACCCCGGATCGACGCGGGTATCTACCATTGGGACCACGTTGACCTGAATTTTTACAACGGGCAGGTCATTGATCAGCGCTGTTGTTTTTAAAACAATTGCGCCAACCGTGGGGCAAAAAAAATAATGGAAAAAACCTAAAATAAATATTTTAACCCAATATTTTCAGGCCAAAATACTAACAAAGATTTTTTTGAATGTCATTGCAGGGAAGAGAAGCCATCAATCATGGTGATTGAGTAGAAAGAACGAGATCATGATGAAGTTGATTAGGTAGCTATTCAAAACCAATATTGCATGGATGCAATGAGGAACTATGAGCTCCTCAAGTTCTTTATGACCCCAGGGATAAGAGCTCAACCAAATCTTCTGTAGTATCTGATCAATATCCAAGACACAAACCGAGAGAGGTTTATACTTGGTGACCAGGAACTAGAAATCTAAGTGGCAAACATCTAATTCATCACTGGCCTCTCATGTAGAGGGGAAAGAGCACGGTTTTCCAGAGCCCAGATCATGGGTGAGAGTATGGACATGCTCATTGGCAGAGCATGCTCTGAAGAAAAGTGATCCTCAAGTGGAAAAATAGCCATAAGTACCATAAATGATCTAGCACTCAAGGTAGTTCTCTACAGTGTTACACGTGTGGATGGGGTGAAATCACTTCATGAGGCCACTAAGGCTCAACTGCAGATGTCAATGGATTGCATGGCACCCACCGTATTAAACTTGTGTGAGTTCATAGTGGAAAACATGAAGAAACAACTCATGAAGTGTAAAAACAAAAAAATGAAGCAGTTTGGATATGGGTCTATCTTGACAGCCTTCTTCTTAGAGCGAGTGCCTCTATTTTAGTACCAGGGGATAGAGATAGATGCACCGGTTCCACGAGAGCCATGATTGGCAAGGCGGGAAACATTGATGCCTAGCAGAGGAGGTGGGCATAGTATGTCATTCAAGCCTGCCTTATTCACATGTTGAGGTGTCATCTGATCATGATGGAGGACTGGTCGTACTCCGGGACAAATTTTCGGGGTGACCCTGACATGCCTCTTCCAGCAGGTGAGCGTTGGGATGACAGAGGTAAAAACATGTTTTTGTTAATTTTGCATGTTATATATATATATGAATTGATGTGAAGCTTTATGTATCGTAGATGTTGGACCACAAAGGTCGGTGATGATGTCACCCATCACTAGGAGGGTGGCCAGAGACTTCGAGGGTGCCCATTATGTGGAGGGAGCAGACCCTGAATAGGAGATCATGAGGAACCTGGATTCCTTGACCATCGGTATTCAAAAGTATGCATAGATGGGAGACATTCCCCATCAGTGTCAGTGACACATTATCGGGGCACAGGACATCGCACGTTGGAAATTATCACTGGTGTTCTCAAGACCAAAAGGGAGCTTTATTAAGAAAAGGTTCCCCATGGATAGATAAATGCAGTATTGTTCTGATCAACGGGTAAGATTTTGATTTGGTTGTACCCATAAAAACCATCCATAAAGGATAATATCTCACTCCCAGTGCATTCATCGATGATCTGGTAAATAAACGAAGTGGGATAGTTATCCTTCGGGAAGGCTTGATTAATATCTCGATAATCAACACAAACACAACTGGTACCCTATTTTTTTATTGACAGGGAAAATATTGGACACTTAATCTGTCAACGGGATGGGATAAATGAATCCAGCCTTAAGAATTTTTTCAACTTCTCCCTTAATGGTGGCGACCTTTCTAGGATGCACAGGGAAAAGTCGTTGATGAACAGTCTTCGCATCGGGGTAAGTCAGTATTTCATGCACTACTATACTCAGGTCGATTCTAGGTATTTCCTCATAGGGACATGAAAAAACATCTCAAAATTCTCGAAAAATACTAATATAGAGCTTGACCTCATCTGGAGAGAAAGTCACCCCAATATGAATATTCTCGACAATTCCTGATTTCATAGAAATGTCAATAGGTATAGTCTTGGTAATAATGCCCATGTTCCCTTCAGAAAAGACCTCATGGGTCTACATCGAGGTCAGAAGCGGGTCATACAGAACATGGGGAGTGAGATCTTCATGACACGACTAAGCTCCTTCATGACTTGGGAGAAACGACGAACGATGATGAATATCGTTCCAAGGGGTTTCCTCGAGAGACATAGTTTCCACGATACTCTCGTCAGATGGAAATGTCTCATTTAGGGGATTAGATGAATCTTAGGAACCGAGCCAAGGAGATTGGGAGTACGCATCAAAATTCATGCTAGAAGTAGCATGTTCATAGTCATTAGTCGAAGCCGATATGATTTCACAATAATTGACCTCTACCGGGCTTAATGACATCACATCACCAAATGAATCGACTTGATCAGGCGAAGGGATGATCCATGGATTAGAAGAAGTGGAGATCATGTTAACTTGAGTGGTGTTTGGTGGGAGAAGAGAAAATAGACCCATAAGGGAAAAATATTTGAAGAGCCCTGCCCCCACACTCTCATATGGCATGGTAGTATGGTTTACATATGGAACATTGGCTTCAGAAGAAGAGGAAGTGAAAAAGGACAACTGATCAATAGTGATAATATTTCCTTCATGAGGGAAACAAAGAACACAAAAGAGAGTGGATGGCACGCAAATCATAGCATGAGTTCAATTGTAACTAAGGATAATATTATAATTGAGCTTGGAATCAACAACTCCAACCTCTACGTTGACCGTTTTTCCTTCCAACGTGATAGGAAAACTTGAAAGGATACCAAAAGGACGAGAATCTCTCCCATCGAAGGCCTCCAAAGTATTCGAATATTGATTTAGAGTTGGAGAACCAATGGCTTTCCAACATGAAATAGACATAATGCATGGATATGCACCTTCTTCTACGACCTCCTGATGGATATTCTTACCATTAATCCCAACTTCAATAATAAAATAAAGTTGGTGAGGGAGATGCGGGACAAAATTCTGCAGATCAAAAATAATAAGGCTCGAATTGGCAAGATCAACTCCTCTGATAGCAGATAACAATGCCTTATGTTGTGACAGACAGCTCTGGATCACCTCTAGTGTGGACATAGCAAATGGCGCCTGAGCCAATTCCTCAACAATATTGTAATGTTGAGTGACACGGGCATTTGATTTATAGGAGGACTTACGGAGCACACCTTTGGAAGGTGGTCATACAATGAGCTCAAAACTAGGCCTTTCAATATGAAGATGGCTAGAAGCGGGAGGGGGAGAAGGAGTATGAGCATCTATGATTTATTTCCCCACCGCTTGATGCGGTTCTACATAATATTTCTATTTGGTAGCGATATATATGGGTGCAGTACCATTCATCATGAAAACTTGAGAACCAAAGGGGGTGGAATATTGGGTTTGTTCCACCATTTGAGTCTGATGTGATGGAAATGGTTCCTTAAGAACAACCAGAGTCCTTTTGGTGCCTTTGAGTAGTCGACTCACTTCGGCCCGTCGAGGAAAATCCTTGGTGTAATTCTCATCGTCACATATCAGGCAAGGATACTTCGG
The DNA here is from genome assembly GCA_034641835.2 of Pinus albicaulis. Lineage (NCBI taxonomy): Eukaryota > Viridiplantae > Streptophyta > Pinopsida > Pinales > Pinaceae > Pinus > Pinus albicaulis. The sequence continues at coordinate 813,314,572 of CM076574.1, read as the reverse complement.
TTTACGTTTAGCTCCATCATCAATGTGAGTTTTAGAGGCCTTTTCTAGGGCATCATATTTTGATTTTCCTTTGCCCTTTTTTATTCCTTTAGAGGATTGTCAGTCGCAGAAGACTGAACGACGTTGACCTCCCAAGTTTTTCCAATATTAGGGGGATTTTGAGGAACATAATCGGATAAAGAAGACGATTATGTTTAGAAGTAGAAGAAGACTTCCGTGAAGCCTCAAAAAAAAAACCAATGATGTTGTCCAACAGTGGGGTCACTGAAGCTTTTGAGGTTGAAGACTGAGAATTCGGGCATGGAGCATTAGGCAAGATATCATATAACGTGTCGGACTGAGAGTAAACCAGATCGAGATACTAGGCACAAGCTATAGCTTGCTCTTCTATGACAACCGCCCCCATAGTGATATCCTTAGCAATCTGTTTGACGAATTATTTGGTAAACCATTCCACCAATATTTTATCAGGAATGTCAAATTTGATCAAACAGCGATGCCTTCTCCATTCATGGATATGATCAGAGATGTGTGTAGCAATGTTTTTCTTTAAGGATGTCATGATGTGGGTTCCCATTTCATAGTGAACAGACAACTGAAAATGCATGAGAAAGGCCATGGCTAAGGAATTGAAATCTTGAAAAGTCCTGTGCGGGAGTTCGATGTACCACTTTACAACGGCACCAGTCAAATTTCTTTGAAAGAGACTTAAACAGATGAATCGTCGACCCAGGAATTGGAGGAGCACCAAAGATGGTACGTCATAACATGTTCCTAGTGGTCTTCCCCAGATTTGCCTTCAAACTTGGGGTAATCGCTCAAAATTTTAGTTGGAATGGGGAACCAATATGGATTTTGAAGAATTGGATCGTTGGTCAATCTTGACACATCAGGATGTTCCAACGTCGTGAGAAATGACAATTGCGGATTGAAAGGCATGGTGTTGGGTCTTTGATAAATGCCCATTTGCAGATGCTAACTGGGTTGGGAGTAATTCTGCCCCAAGGGTGCTGCCCTGAAGGGTTTTTCCCATAAGGATTGTAACCTTGGTACTATCCATAAGATCTAAAACCTTATGGATTTGGACCATATCCCGGTTGTTGAGCCAAAAATGGATTCTGACCTACAACAGACCATTGAGATCCAAGTTGACCATAGTTTCTAGCATATGGATTTTGTGGCTGCTGGAAGGTTTGGCATGGATTTCCCTAAGGTTGTCTTTGGGGTTGCCCTGGGGTTGGCCCTAGGGTTTCTGGGTCATACCCTGGGGTTGCTGAGGTTGACTAGGTTGTGCTTGAGAACTAGATTGTACCTGAGGACCAAGTTGTGCCTGAGGACCAGTTTTTACCTGAGGATTAGGTTATACCTGAGGACTAGGTTGTACCTGAGGGCTTGGCTGAACAAATACTGGATTTGGTTGAATGGATGATTGTCCTTGCTGGACAAAAGGTTGACTCTGCTGAAATTGGGGTTGGCCTGGTTGACAAGAAGGTTGTCTGTGATGAAAATAGGAAAATTTGCCTTGATGGAAAAAGGGTTGATTAGGTTGTCTGTAAGGCACTGCCTGTTGTACGAAAGGTTTCTCTTGTGATCCATAAGGTCAATTTTGACCATAGTTAAAACCCCGTTGAAAGGCAACCCCTAGTTGGGCGCCAGGTTACCCTTGAAATCCTTGAGGATTTACTGGTTAAGTTTCAAACTATTGGGAACCATACGGGAGATAATGTTGTTGGTTAAGACTCTGTAAGAACTGCTGATATTGATCATATTCCAGCCCTCTCAGGCCAGAAAATTCGACATGCATAGGAATGCTGCCAACGGCCTGAGAGGTATTCAGAATGTAAGCCAAAGATCCACTCGCTAATGGTCCAGCGGTAGGTTGGGAAACATTTGACAGGGTAGGACCTCCTCCAGATACTGGAGTATTGATAGGAGGTACTGAAACACCTAAACAAACGGTTGGCCTTGTGGAAGTAGACATGACTATGGTTCGAGCAAGCATAGAAATGATTACGTTGGAAACACTTGGACTAGGGGAAGATACTCCAGTATTCTGCCAGATAGTATTGAAGTAAAAAGGTGTACCACTTGACATATTTGAGATCAGGTGTCCCAACGGGGTGTAATTCGGTGGAATGTACGGCTGGGAGGAAGGCTGAATTGTCACATAAGGAAAAACCTCGGGAGGGAAATTTAGCCTACTAGCACATCAGGCGGAGATTGAGAAGAGAGGGTTTGAATACTCATAATGGGAGCGAACTTATCAGTTTGAGTCCTAGTCAAAGGTGGAGAATCAGAAGAGACAAGAGATAGTGTCTCTTCGAAAGGAATGGATGGAGAGGAATATGAACTTGGTGGTTCAGTCATGATGATCTTATCTCAAAAATAAAGAGAAGAGAAAGATTATTAATTCAAGGCTTTAAAAAATATCTTTATAAGGATTTACTCATGATGAGGCCCAAAAATTTTATAGTAGGTAAGTCATGTGATTGCGAGTAATTAATTTTTAGAAAAAACAAAATAAATAAAAAAGGGGTAAGCTAGGAAAAAGGACTACCAGGTAGCCGTGAACTGCAATATACACCTTGGTGATCAAATGAAAGAGAAATGACCAAGGAATTAACGTACGGAAGTCAATCCCCCCAAATGTTGTGTTCGGTGTATCACGTCTACAAGGTGTCTGACTCAGTTACCTATGGCAGGTTTGCAGCCTAGCGGTGTCTCCCAAAATATACGTGACGGTACATGGGAGTCCAAATCTGTAGTAGTGTTGTCTGATGCGTAACCATTTGATGAGAGCGTCCCAAAATATACTTTTCATACATAAATATACTTCCATACGCGGGATAGGATATTACCCTCGAGTTGTAATGTAGACTGTTAGTGACAACTCCTACACTTAACAACGTCGGAACACGTCTCTAGCCTAGACCTATAAGTGTGATTCGTTAGGTTCCAAATGCTCCTTAGATTGATTCAATAAATTTATGGTTGATCTTGAATTATGTCTCAGTTTAAAAGCCCTACCGATGTCATATGAATCCTTAAAATGAAGCTAAATGAGAAAATAACCATTCATTTCAATGAATCCTATGCTAATGAGGGAGAAAGAAACTCACACAATCAACGTAGAAACAAAAAAAAATGCATGAAATGACACTTATTTTTCTCTTCAGGTGAAATTTTTTAAAGTGAAACAAAAAAATTTACAATTTTATTCCTTTCATTACATGCACTAATAAGAGAATCGAAATGAATTTTTTATTTTCTAAAGTGAAATGAAACAAAAAATATTTTTGTATTTTCCTTATAAGCACAATGTGAAATGTACAATTCGGATTGATTGTCAATGCTTTGAGTACTAGCGATATCTCTCAAACATGCATACAAGATGATGCCAGGATACTGGGTTAAATCAGATCCCAGCATGTACAAACTCATGTGCTTCCTTTAAAATTAAAATTCTTCATTAAAACCACAAATATGTTCAGCTCAAAAATACATATGAAGGAAAGAGAGCCATACAAATAAAATACTGATATAAAAACATAAAAAAACCTCTTTGGCCAAATATTACAATGGGTGGCCTCTTGGCTCTCGGCCCTTCAAACCATTTCTCTTACTCTCTGTATTCCTCACTTCCTCGCTTCCTCGCTTGTCTTTTCTCACCTTCAAAAGCTACATATTTATACATAAATATAATTTATTCCATTCCATAATTTCCTCCACACAAATCTCAGCTTAAAATCTAATTTAGATTTATCTTTTTTTGGACTCAACTAAGTCTCGTTTATGGAATTCCTAATCCCTAGATTATCTACCTAATTCAACTCCACTCATATCCTTATTATTTAAGGAATATTTACAATAATCCTCACATTTATATTTTCTCTCCTAATTTATTAAAAATGAGAAAATTAATTAATAAATAATAAAAATTCATCACCCCCATAGTTACATAATTGAATAATGAAAATTTAGCTTTGATGCTCCTGCATCACAAGAGGAAAAATATTTCAAAAATTAAAGAGAGATATGAATCATTTTATTCAAAACAAAGCACTCTTCATTCACACATTGACAAATCACTCAAAGAAAACAAACTTCAACTATAATACAAGCAATTGTAATCTATGATTGATGGAAAATAGAAACTCAATGCATTCAGAATTGGCACTTGAAATAATACTACCCGAGAGAATCAACTGAGAGACAAAAACCAATCAAACACTTAAGCCTGAAAGGTATGACAAGACTTGTTTCAAAGATGATCCCGGAGGTCAGCAAAGAAAGCAACCAATCGGATGGCCCGAGGACACCTAGAAACCCTAGGAAGACAAGGATGCAATCAACTTTGCAAGAAAAACAACCAAAGACATAAAAATCGAACCAGAAATCTCACTGAACAGAGAGGGAATAGAGCTAATAAAACAGGGAAAAGAATCCATAAGGATAAGAATCATTGGCTAATTAAAAGAAGGAAAACCCTAAAATTCATACATAAAAATCGATGTGACTGTATAGGCCACAACCTGTGCTGGAAAAGAAAAAGCACGACTATGTAAAATGCAGAACGCACTCATCAGCGCGACTGTCAGAGTCAAAAAAATGTCGATCAAGGAAAATGTGGAAAAATAAAAAGGTTTTCCAAACTGACACCAGGCTTATCACTTCAGCAGAGAGATAAAGGTCTGTAAGAAATTACGGGAGCTACAGAGACAAGGAGATAGACCTTCGATGAAAATTGAAGACAAGACAAGAAAAACAAAAAAATTGAAAATAGGAGACTGAAAGGCTAGCACTCCCTAGTGGTGATCCAGGTCGATATTGGTGGCCACCTGCCTATTCCACTTGGGGCCCCACCATTGTCTCTTTCAATTTTTCAGTTTCATCACAACTTACTATTTTTAGTAGTTTTTCAAGACCTGAACTTCTGGAGCCGTTTTGAGGCCCTAAATGACATTTTTTGGGCATCGCACCTCCGAAAAATATGATTTTGTTCCGGGATTGATATTTGCAGTCATAATTTGTAGTCCTTGGATATGTCTTTCTAAAAATGTATCATGTGCGTCAAACAGAGATAGTATGCCAAAGTTACGACCCTGAGAAGTTGAAACACCAATTTACCCAAATGGGACCCATAGTTTTGGCGCTTCATCTCCTAGGGTTAGGTTTTTGGATGTTTATGGCTTTCCATTGTTTATATATAATAAATAGGCCCTCGAGCCTAATTGTAACATAGTTCAGAGGCCTGTAGCCACCACATCTCTTCTCAGAGATAAGCTACCAGCGCGCTAGCTAGTTTATTTCCATTATGTCTATAAGAAAATTTCAGTTCTTTGATATTAATGAAATGAAGTGTTATTTCCGTTTCATATTTGTATTTATGGTTATATGTGTATTCTGTTGTGTTCTTGCATAAATATAGATCAAGTGGAATCACCAATTTGTTATGCAGGAGAATCCTCTCTACAGATAGAGACGATCCTTATAGCCCTTGAGTGGGTCTAGTAACAACAGGTAACAATTAGAAACCTACTTTGCTATATTGTAAATGCATATGGATTGAGAATAAATCACCTACCTCAATATGATGCTAATTCCCGCTTGAATCCCTTGGTCCTTCGCGTTTCGTGGTCAGATATTCGCCACTACTGGCACTTGGTTACCTACACAAAGGATCAAAACAACATCAAAGGTGAAAGCATAACATTATAATGCATACACAACCTACTTAGCTGATCAAGGAAAACTAAGAATCTAGTCACACATTAAGAAAAGAATGGAAATCATGAACCAATTGTATTATATTAAAATAGAGAGGGGGAGTTACAACCTGTGCCTTGATGTCGCAGCTCTCCTTCGATGGGTCTTGATCTAGGCATGTCTCCAAAGTGCTCTTTCAACTTGATGTGAGGGAAAAAGTTCTCAACTCTCGCTCGGTGTCTATAGCGACAAAAGGTCTCTCTGTTGTTCTTCTATCTCTATTATAACTAGCAAAGCTATGGGAGATTGCCCATTATATAGCAAAGGAGGAGGGAGCATGGATCCACTTTAGGTGGGGAAATGGGTTTTCCCTTTGGGTGGTTCCACTTTTTTAGGAACAAAGAGGCCAAAGGGAAAAATTTGGCTCTATCCTTAGGAAAAAACAACCATGTTTCTGCCACAAAGCTTCCAGATCTCGAAGCTTCACTTCCATTTTTAAAAAACTTCCCAAAAGGGGATTGGCGCGAGTATGAGCTTCGTTCCAACACTGATCGGCACAACCCTAGACCATAAACATACCATCGGTGCGAGCAAGACACGAAGAGGGCCCACCACTCCATATAACTAGGTTTACAAGGAGTTGCTTCAGGAATGGCCAACAGAGAGTTTGTTCATTGTGCTGAAGAGGACATGAAGGCATATTTTCATGATGGAAAATAGGCACAGGGGTCACCGTTAAGGGTATCCAGGATTAGGAACTGGGAGTACAGGTACAGTGAAAAATTGATGTGTAACAATATAATACCTGTGCGTTGTTGTAGAAGTTGTAGAGAATGGTCCACACACATCTGAGTGAACTCTCTCAATTATTTTTGTTGCTCGGTTCTCCTTCTCGTGAAAAGTGGCCTTTGCATAATTCCCCATGGTACATCCATTGCATCTGTCTATCTACACAAAAGTACCCTTTGGAATCCCCGTAGAATTTTGTTGCATGACCTTCAAAGCACTGTGGTGTAGATGGCCAGATCTCATGTGCCATAACTCAGCCTCATCCTGGCTCACCACTTTGTCTGCTTTACCCATCAATGTTATGCAACCATCTACATCAAGTTTGTAGATATTATTCACAAGAATCCCAATCTTCTTAAGTTGTGAATCCTCCAACATAGCAACTGAAACTAAATTATTTTTCAATCCTGATACATGAATTAAATATTTTAGTAAGAAAGGTTTACTTGACTATCTCTGGAAAGTAATTGTACCAATCCTGATAGAGCTATACCTCCCGTCATCACCCATTTCGATATGCATCTCAAGATCCTTCTCCTCCAAGATACTAAAAAGTTATTTTTCTCTCGTCATGTGGAAAGATGCACCACTATCCAAGTACCACACTGATCCCATCGCACTAGACACCATGCATGCAATGAGTGAGAATTCCAACTCAAATTTCGAGGCCAAAGCCTCACCCACTGCAGATCCTGAAGCCTTCTTCTTGTTCTTCTTTTGTGGACAATTAGTGGCATAATGTCCATGCTCATGATAGTGAAAACATTTCACTCTCAACATGTCACGATTCTTTCCCTATTTTCCGGTTTGAGATTTGGAATGGGATTTGTTTCCCTTCCCCTTCTTTTCCTTACCATCCAAGGTGCAATTTTCCTCATCATCTGCCTTGGATGAGGATCCATCCCTGGTATTCCACCTAAATTATTCTTGTACCAAATCCAACCAAAGTCGCTCCCAATCTGGTAGCTTCTGCCTCCCATTGACAGAGTCCTAATAACTATGCCAACTCTTGGGAAGGCCTAGAAGAGCTAGGCTCACCAAGTCATCATCTGCTACAGTAATCCTGAGACTTCCAAGCTCATCTTGACATTGGATGAACTTGGTTAAATATTTCATAATAGTGTCGCCTTTCTCCATTTTTATTTTCCTTAGATTTTTCTTCAATGCCATTTTTCTGTGGTCACTACGACTTTGAAACAAATATATCAAAGCCTTCCACATTCCATATGGAGTCACTTTTCCATGGAGACTCAAGACAATGTGATCTCGAACTCCCTCTAATAATATCCTCCTCGCCTTTGCAACCTTCTTTTGCCAAGCATCAAGAAGAGCAACATATGCTGCTATGCGCTTGGGAATGTTATTATCAATAAATTATTTCAACCCGTCATCCTCCATAACTTCCTCCATTATGGTTTTCTATGCAATATAATTAGAACTTCCCTCAAGTGCATATTCCAATATTAAGCCATTGAAATCCATCTTGATGCACCTGTTGCACTAAAGAATATTTTTTCAAATTAGAATGTTATTCATCACAAACTCAATTTATTCTCCACTATAGTGATTTCCTGTGCTTTGATACCATGTAGAAATTATACAGACAATATGTATACCAATGGATTTAATCTGATCATGCGATATGCTAAAGCAAGATACTGAATCCTTCTACAAATTAATTCCAGAAAATAAACACAATCGCCAATCACACCAAGTAAAAGAAAGAAGCAAATAAATCCCCAACACACATATTTTTCCCGGGGAAATCTTGATACTCAAAACCCCTCTCTATTCTATTGTATATTCAACCAAGGAATCATGAAACAATTACAATTCACTCTTCTCATAAGAGTCTGTTTCACTCTCACAACTGTCTCACACCGATCCAGACAAATCAACCAACACTTATCCAATTTATAGCCTCTGCTTAGCCTTCCTTGCTTGCGCAATTCATGTGGAATGAAATCCCTATTCTTTAGGAATTCTAGCCTTCCAAAACTATGCAATGTTCATGGGAAATCCTATGGATGTATTATTGCATGCGGGCAATTTTCTAATAATACAACTGATAGTTAACATCCCTTTAACCTCTGTCTCAACTGGGTCTTCATTAGAACTTGTTAGCCACCTGTAAAATTTGATTATCCCAAAAGGTGGCTAAATCTATGTTTGAGCCTTCAAGGAACAATTTTTCTCACTAAAAACTGCTGGCTCTTGAAGACTTTTCGAAGGCCTCCTACCTCTGTCCAAATCTGCATTGATATCTACTTCCTAAAAATATTATGAAGTTCTGTTGATTCCACATGAAAGACTACTGCAAGACCTTCATTTTCCCCCTTCTCAAACCTTCATTTTCTCCCCTTTTTCTCCATAAAAACACCCTTGTTTTCATAAATCCTTTTATTCCATTTATGAAAATCACTTTCCCATAGTTGAAAACCCCATTTTTAACTATACCGAAACCCTTGAAACCCTTTGAAAACATTGAAAAATCAATAAAAATGCATATTTTCTATGTATTGGACTTAAGCCCCCTTCGGCCAGGTCCTTAACCCTTTTTTTTTGTGCATGCGCCCTAGCACCAGAACCTGGCATTGAGCCAGTCAGGCGCTGATCCGTTTTAACAAATTTTCCTCCCCGAAAATATTAAAAACATTTGTTATTTGTAAATTTCGGGCTTTATTTTATTATGATAAGGTTTTCCACCGGAGCAATTTTTCAATAAATTTGCGTCATCGATCTAATTCCACATTTCAGACGGTGTGGAGCGCGCCTCCCTGTGGACCCCCCAACCATGCGCCATTTTCCCAAAACCGCGTGGTTTCTATCGCACCACTCTTCGGCGGAGGCCGATTTTTGCCTGATGGCCAGCGATTCCATACATCGCTTGACACGCGTCCCTTGTACTATTTTTAAAATCGTCTTCCATCCGTTGTCCATCGCCCGTTAACGTTCGGACCTGGACGCCCACCAATATTGCTGTGGGTCGTCCGATCTGGGGTGGGCCATCCAACGGTGATCGCTTGCAAAAGATGCCCGACAATTAATGAAGATGCCCGCTACTTAATGTGGTCCCGGCGCGAGGATTAAACCATTTTCTGCCGTCGATCTGATCTCAAATCGACGGTTCATATTTCGTCTCCCTGATTCGATTGCCCGATCAACGACTCTCTGTTTTTTACTTCCCCATTCGCTCTCGACCGTCGATCTCTACGCGATCGACGACCCTGATCTAATTTTCTTCCGCCCATTCTATGATCTCCCCAATTAATCCCGACCGTTGGATGATGCCATCCAATAGCCCCGCTCCTTCCACACACCCTCCGATGCAATCAACCTATAAAATCAGGGTTTCTTAATAAGTTTTCGTATTTTGCAAGGTTTTTATCAATTTTCTCGCCATTTTCGAAGAAGATTCAGAGGCGGAGGGTGACGGCCCTCCCATCTTCGATTCGTCAAAGGAAATCATTCACAGGGTAGAAATTCAAGTTTCCTCAGTGTTTCCTCAAGCATGGATGCTTTATGAACCCTGCGCAGCCCTGCATACCAGCAAGAAAACCATGGATTTAACACTGTCAAAGGGTATCAGTGCCAAAGACCTAAATGTATCAGAACAGATGATTAGAGACAGCTTCACGGGGATTACGTCTAAGATGCTTATCAAAAGCCTAATCCCAAAATAAAACACAGTTTACAGAAAACCTAAAGTGTTTTATCAAGCTGGAATGCTTCCACTGCCACAATCTGAGCCAAATTGATTTCCTCAGCTACCACAGCGCCACCTGTTCCTCAAAGTACTCAATCAGAAGCCAAATTTATTGATCGAATGAAGATTTTTTCCTCAGCACAGCCAGAAGGTTACTTCTGCAATGAAATTTAATGCAAAATATATCTGCAGAATAACCCTAGCGTCACACAGAGCCTCAAAGGTCAACAAAGCTCCCACCGAGCTTAATTCATAAGTGTAAATCAATTAATACAGTGAGACACCTGTATAGTTTATTCATTGAGCCCCCAAGGGCCAAGAAGACATTAACTCTGTATTAATTGTAATTGAGATCTTTTATCAGATCTCACCTCCTCATTCTTCTATATATACTTCTTCTGAAGATGAGTGAGGGGTTGGTTGTAGAACTTTGATATACATTTGAGCAAAAAACTTGTGATTGTACATAGTATTCACTGGCTCTTGGAGCTCTACTGGTGATAGATAGGTTAGGCTGAGATGTGTAGATGGTTGCTAACCTAAAGCACTGGACTTAATGCTGTAACTAGTTTGAAGCATCAATACAAGCTGATTTATGGGATCCTGGTCTATGTTGACGCTGACGTTTCTCTAATTGTAACTTGTTATTTTTGTTTCTGTTTCCAACTGTGTTTCATATTCTCTTATAAAGAACAACATGCATAGAGTTAGGACTTATTGTTTATCAGTAACCTTCTCTGACTGAAAATATTTATATGAATGTTTTCTTCTAAATTGTGTTATTTAGGAATGATTTAATTCAGTTTCAAGCATAGGAATGCTGGCGTTCCCTCGTCTTACTTTCTTAGCTAAATGTTATTCTTAGATGTTATTTTCAGCATATGTTTTGTGGAGATGAACTGAGGAAGATATGGTGAGCCCTGGTCCTAGTATGATCCCACATACCATCTGATTATTTCCCTTTGAATGTGTCAAAATATGGCTAGTTTCAAAGTACTTACCAGATCTTAGGCCTTTCTGTTGTTATCTTTGTATTTGTCTTGAAAGTAACCAAGTAAAAGAAGAGCTAGGAGAGGATTTGTGGTGAGCCTGGCCCGCTAGTTTCTAATCCAAAAGTTGCCTTCAAGTTTCCCTCTGTTTTAAGATGTTTTCTATTGAAAGTGTATCAAATGCTGGCTAGTTTCAAAGTACTTACCAGATCCTAGTTTACTTTTCTGTTTTCCTTGAGTTCATGTCAAAGGCTGGCTAGTTTCAAAGTACTTACCAGATCCTGTGCTGCTCTTGTTTCTGCATCTGTTTATTTCTCCTTCTTATTGTATCATTCCATTCCATAAATCAATCTTCAAAGAGATCCTTAGACATAGATGACTTTCCCCATAGACCACTCTTGCCTCTTGCTGTTCCAATTAAACCCTATTATGACTCCATAGCCCAATGGACTAAAACCTGCAATTGTCTATCTTTTTGGCCGAAGCTTACTCTGATTGCTTGCAACTTCTCACCTTCGGAACTTTTTCCCTTCAGAACTTTCCACCTTGAACAGTAATCATGCTCAACCATCCAAAAAACAAACAAAACCCTTGGCCTTCATAACTAGCCTAATATCATAACCCCAAAATTCAAAGACAAATCCATATTTGTACATATTGGAGAGATCCCTCTCCGGATTCAGGAGGGCTAGATCCTAGAATCCCAAAGTTGGTTGAAACGATGTTGTTTCTGTAATTGGACTCTGCCAATATTGCTAATAAATTACGGAAACCTAACATTTCTGGCAACCATACTGGGGACTGAGTGTTATTGATACCTTTTAAGACATCATAGAACCCTCAGTTCAAGAAAACCTTGTGAATAAAAATCAGCCTTTTCAAGCACTACCAAACATGGTAAATATGATGAAACTTGTTTGAACCAGTGACAATCTAGGTAAACCCTAGGATTCTCTCAAGACTTTATCTAACCTTGAAAAATCAGCTGGCTTAGCCATAAGAGTAGATTGTCTTTGTCTCATAACCGTAGCTAAGTTTTGAAACAGAGTTAGGATATTCTTAAAAACCACACAACTGAAAAAGAACTCAGAAAAAACCAAAAATATTTCAGATTGATAGTAAAACACTTACATTTACTTTTCACTTACCTTTTGTTGTGTTTTACCCCATACTCTTAGACAGAGTCTGGAAAGGGCCAGGTAGCTTCCAGATCTCATCCTCTTTCAGAGGTGAAATATCTGGTAAATGACCTCCCAGTCAATCTCTGGTTAGAGTTTGTTGTGTTCTGGGATATCCTTGAAAAGGGATATTTCACAAGCATGGTGGTGGACCATAAAACCTTTTACCTCTGAAAAGAGCTAAAAACTTCCACTTGGAGACTTCACAAATCCTAAACAGACCTTAAGACTCCACTGGGAAGAACCCTGATCATCGTAATATCATCCAAACTCAGTTATAGGACTATAGGATTGACATTTAGGTAAACAGATTAGTTAACCCCTCAAATATTTTCATATCTGGTTGAACTTGTCCTGTTTATTTGGGTCTAAAAAACACAGCATAGTGGCTCCTAGAAAGATTCACACTAGAGCTTATCCTGACCCTGATCCACCTGAAGTAGTTCATAACCCAGAAAGTATCCTTAGGAAGTCTCCTAAGGTTAAATTATCAACTATTTTCAGACCACCTTTGAGAGCTAAATCAGTTCCTGAAAATATTTCATCTCTACAAAAATCACAAGCTGACTTAGTAAATCCATTTAGAACTACGTCATTTGATGATATCATCCAGCTAGATTCTGAGTCTTCACTTTCTTCTCCTGAAGCTAGTGAACATCTTGGTAGTAGAGAAACAACACCTCCTGATTTACATTTCCTCCTCAACCGAGGTGTCTCTCATCCAAGATCAGCTCAGCAATCTACTGTTGTTCCATCCACACCCCTTCATCCAACATCCACTGTCCCAACCACTCCACTCCAACCTACCTTCCCTTTTGTCAATCCACCTGTGAATCCACCTCCACCTCCTACCATGGCTGCATGGTATGCTCCCTTAGTCCTTCCTGCACCATTAGTCAACCTTCCACAGGACTATCAGTCCAAAATTCCATTATATGATGCTAACAATACTACAACTGCATCACAACATGTGGATAAGATGGATGACTATTTTGACAGAAATGAAATTGACGATGACTCTGTCAAACTTAGATTATTTTCTCAAAGCCTGGGGGAGAAGTAAGAAAATGGTTCAAAGGCTTAGCCCCCCATAGTATCAATGATCTCCAAGGCTTCCATCAAACATTCTTAAATAAATGGGAAGTTAAAAAGAATCCTCTCCAAGTCCTTTATGATTACAAGAACCTCCATAGAAACCCCGGGGAAAGTGTTCAAGATTATTGCACTAGGTTTAATAGTGTGTATAATGCACTATCCCAGAACTAAAACCTCCACAAGGCTCAGCTTTAAACAAGTTTCCTGAAGGGTTTGACTCTGACATGACCTATTCGCTAAGAGAAAGAGATTTTGCAACTCTTGAAGATATGAAAAGAGGTGCTCTTTCTGTAGAAGTCAACCTGATGGAGAAAAGAGCAAGGATGAAAGCTGAGAAAAAAGTATCTTTTAGAGAGGAATCCACACCTTCTACTTCCAACTCAAAGATGGAAAAAATGATGGAGGAGATGATGAAAGAGATGAGAATAATCAAGAGAGCACAAGCAAGCCAAAACCAAACTGCTCCTCAAAATAGAAACCAGAACCAGAATCAAAATTCTAGAAGGAACCAACCTCCAAACAGACCTAGGGAAGATGATCAGCAGATCACTCCTCCCTTTCATCAAAACTATGAGAGTGAGGTTGAGGAAACAGATAAAATAACAGAGGAAGATGATATTAACCTATTTGGGGTAGATGATGATGATCTTGAGGTTCATTATGTTAAAAAAAAAGGTCTTTATACACCTTATGATGACAAAAGAGATGATAATGAAAATTGTTGTCAAGACATGGAAAATGCCATCGCAGAACCTCGAAGAGAATATGACCTTAGAAGTAAATCTAATAAACAAACCCCAAACAACGAAACCTCTGACAAATCTTCACAAAGCGGCCCTACAAACAAACCTAAAGTTGTCAAACAAAAGGTTAAGACAGTGGCTGTAAATTCTGATCAAGGTAAAGGAAAAGGCACTCAAGACAATGAAAAGCAAAGTGCAGACATTAGTAGTACTAACACTTCAGCTAGTACTCCTGTGAAAAAAATTGTATCAAATGTAAATAAAACAAATCAGCAAGCTGAAATTGCTGATAGAGTGGCAGTTAATAAGGTTGAAACCAACACTGTAAAGAGTCAAATTCCGTTCAGCCTGGAGCAGGAAATTTCGAAGATTAAGATTTATGTTCCCCTGACTGAGTTGGCTGCCCAACATGTATATAGGACCCAAATTTTGAACGCTTTAAATTTAGAAGACAAAAATGACACAGTCAATCTTAACGATGACCAACCAGAGCTTATTTTTGTCCAAAGATTGAAGGAAAATATCAAGAGGGACCTGTTCCTCCCTTTTATGTAAGTTTTAACGTTCATGACAAGATTTTGCACAACGCTATGCATGACTCAGGGGCTTCTCATAATCTAATGCCTAAAGCTGTAATGGAGAGCCTGGGTCTAGAAATCACCAGACCTTATAAAGACCTTTACTCTTTTGACTCGAGCAAAGTAAAAAGTTTAGGATTGATCAAAGACCTTTGTGTTAACTTAGCCTAGATTCCAGCCAAATGCTTAGTCATGGATATTGTTGTGGCTAATGTGCCCCCAAAGTATGGAATGTTACTCTTGAGATATTGGGGGGCTAAGTTACAAGGGACTATGCAAATGGACATGACCTATGCGACTATCCCTGTTTTCAATCAAACCAGAAGATTATACAGGGAGTCCCATATGCAATACACTGTTACAAGCCAAGAAAGACCGCAAAACTCTCCTATTTACTCTGTCAATACAGGCCTTGATTCGTTTATTATGTTTAATGATGAAACACTCACTGAACAAATCATTTTAGCAGAATTAAGGACCGATAGAGAGGAGGAGGTAAATACCAATGGACTGTCAAAACAGTTTGCTGAACCTTTAAACAATAGCAAACCAGATAGGGGTCTTGAACTACAAGTCATGTGTCCCTTGCTTCTAAACATTGAGAGTCAAGAATGTATCCCTCCAATAAATGAAAATCTGGGGGAATCGAAACATCTACAACAACCCTTAAGCACATTAGTTGAAGAGGACAGTAACCAGGATGAAACCGAGAAAATTCCTCTTTGGAGTATGTATTTTGATGGGTCATGCAATAGAACTAACGCTGGTGCAGGTGTCTGGATTACTAACACTGAAAAAAACCACACAGAATGAATTTCATGCAAATTAAACTTTCAGTGTTCCAATAACATAGCAAAATATGAATCCCTGCTCTTAGGCTTGCACCTTTTGAAAAAGTTAGGAGCCAGAAGAATCAATGTGCGTGGGGATTCTGAGTTAATCATTAGGTGGTCAATGGGGAGTATAACGCAAATCATCCCAGACTTAGAGCCTATCGGAATGATGTCGTGGACCTTTTAAAAACATTTGAGGAGTCCAAAGTAATTTTTGTCCCAAGGAAAAGAAACATTGCAGCCCACAATTTAGCCTTTGCAGCTAGGACATGCTTAGCGCTGTTTGAAACCAAAAATTACACAACTGAGATAAAGTTTAGACCAGCAGTGCCTGATAATAAGAAGTATTGGCAGGTGTTTGAAAATGACAAAAAAATAGAAGACTTCATGCAATTCAGAAATGAATTCGAACTAAACAGTTCGGACTCAGACTATGAAACAGACTGCAGTGAAGAAAAATTTCTTGGTGAAGAAGAATCGTCTCCTGAGCCTGTCAATATTAACCTATTGTCTAGAAAACTTACAAATGAAATAGAGGAGTTGGAAACTCTCCATGCTAAAGATGAAAGTTTGCCTAGAGGTCTGGTACCTTTAGAACAATTGTTTGATTTTGATGATGTGGCCCAAAAGCCGAAACTGGAACCTGTAGAGACTGAAGTGGAGGAATGAAATATAGGCAGTGAGGAAAAACCAAAAATGATTAAACTGTCTAAGACTTTACTAGCTCACATTAAACTCAAATACATAGAGCTGTTTAAAGAATTTTCTGATGTTTTTGCATGGAGTTACGAAGATCTTAAATCCTATGAAACTGGAATAATATAGCACAAAATCCCCCTTAAAGAAAACCAAAAACCATTCAAACAAAAACTGCGCAGAATAAACCCTGTTCAGTTGCCTTTGGTTGAAAAGGAGATTGAAAATATGTATGAAGCTGGTATTATTGTCCCTATTAGATATTCTGAATGGGTATCTAATCTAGTGTCTGCTAGGAAGAAAACTGGAGAAATCAAGCTTTGTATAGACTTTAGAGACTTAAACAAAGATTCATTAAAGGACAACTACCCTCTACCAAAGATGGATCATATTTTACAAAGGGTGGTAGGCTCTAGAAGAATTTCTTTGTTGGATGGCTATTCAGGGTACAACCAAATCTTGGTTTACCCTGCTGATCAATTAAAGACAGCCGTTATTACACCATGGGGCACTTTCATGTATGTGAAAATTCCCTTTGGTCTTATAAATGCTGGAGTAACCTTTCAAAGAGCCATGGACATAGTATTCTCGGAAGAATTAGGATTCTTCATCATTATCTATCTTGATGATTTCAATGTGTTTTCAAAAACAGATGAATAACACTTGGAACATTTGAGAAAGGTTTTCGAGAAATGTAGGAGGTTTGGAATATCTTTAAATCCTAAGAAGACACTTTTTGGTCTCCAAGAAGGTAAGCTTCTTGGGCACAATATTTCAGAAAAGGGTATAAAGATAGATCCAAAGAGGATTGAGGCCATATTGCAGATCTCTCATCCTCGAAATATCAAAGAGTTGCAATCTTTCATTGGGAAGATCAAATTTTTGAGAAGGTTCATCCCTAATTTAGCTGAGCTCCTTAGGAATATCACAAACATGTTAAAGAAGGAGCAGGGGGTAAAATGGACCTTGGAAGCAAAGAAGGCCTTTGAGCTGGTGAAACAAGCGTTAACCAAAACACCGGTTCTTATAAGTCATGATTTTTCGAAAGATTTTTATATCTTTTCATTTGCATCGGAACATACCATAGCTGCTATCCTTTTACAGAAAAACCCACAAGGACAAGAGCAGCCTATTGCATTCTTTAGCAAGGCATTGAGGGATGCCACTTTGAAGTACAACATTATGGAGAAGCAAGCATTTGATTTGGTTAAAGCATTGAAAGACTTCAGAGTATACATCCTTCATTCACATATTATTGTCTTTGTCCCAAATTCAGTTGTTAAAGACATTCTAACACAGGACCCAGATGGTAAGAGAGGTAAGTGGATTGTTGTTATCCTTGAATATGATTTAGAGATAAAACCCACTAAGCTCATCAAAGGCCAAGGTCTAGCTAGATTAATGGCTGAATCAAATTGTGAAATTCTTGATATTCATATGATTAATGCTTTGGATGAACAAGAGGAAATCTCAACGCCCATTTTTGAAAACCATTTCATGAATTCCTCTTGGTATGCAGATATTGTTTATGTTTTTCTTAATTTGAATACTCCTCCTAGTTTGACAAAAACAAAGGCAAGGTTCCTAAAATTGAAAGCTGTAAACTATTGCATTATAGATAAATGTCTTTATTGGAAAAATGCAAGTGGTCTATTGCTTAAATGTTTGCCCGAGTTTGATGCAGAGAAGGTTAAGTACCAGTTCCATAAAGGAGAGTGTGGAGGTCATTTGTACTGGAAGACAACAGCCAACAAAATTTTGAGGGCTGGTTTCTATTGGCCTACCCTTTTCCATGATGTACACAAGATAATCATAGCCTGTCATAAGTGTCAAATTTTTGAAGGCAAAAGAAAACTGCTACCTCTTCCTCTGCATCCAATCATTGTTGAAGCCCCATTTCAACAATGGGGACTTGACTTTATAGGAGAAATCCATCCACCATCTTCTGCCCAACACAGATGGATTCTCACTGCCACAGACTACTTCACTAAGTGGATAGAAGCCATACCTTGTAGGCAGGCCAATGATTCAGTTATCATAAAATTTATGGAGACTAATATTCTCTCCAGATTTGGTTGTCCTACCAAGATCATCACTGATAATGCAGCAGCCTTCGGATCAAAGAAGATGGTTGAGTTCTGTCACAGATATCAGATAACATTGGGGCATTCCACGACCTATTACCCTCAAAGTAATGGACTTGCAAAATCCTCAAACAAAAGTTTAGTGAACATAATCAAGAAACTGTTGGAGGACAACAAGAAGTCTTGGCACACAAAGCTGGTTCATGCACTATGGGCTGACAGATTGACTTTGAAGAAATCCATTGGTATGTCACCTTTTCAGCTTGTGTATGGTACTGATGCAATTTTTCCAAACAGCCTTGGTGTACCAGTGATAAAGTTGATTCAAGAGTTGCAGACTAAAGATAATGACATGATGGAAGATAAATCGGATAAATAATCTTGTCTGCAGGAGAAGGAAATATATAGAAAGCATTGCAGAAACAAGACAACATTAAGAAGCTTTTTGATAGAAGGGAAAAGGCCAGCAATTTCAAGATTGGGGACAAAGTTTTAAAGTGGGACTCAAGAAGGGAAGATAAGGGCAAGCATGGAAAATTTGACAACCTATGGCTTGGCCCTTACTCTATTCATTCAGCTGCTGGTAACAATGCATTTTTCCTGCAAGAGTTGAATGGAGCAGAATTGTTTGGGGGTCCTGTCAATGGCAGGATGCTTAAGCATTACTTCTCTTGATCCATGGTATGTTTTAAAGGCCTTTTTATCTTTTCCATTGTGAATTGTTCATCCACCATTGCATTCAAAGTTGTAAAAAACAAAAAATACAAAAACAAAGAAAAGAAGGAAAAGAGGGCAAATTTTGAAAACAAGCAAGGTATAGCCCCATACCAAAAAAGAGATAAAAATCTGAAAGTGTGCAAGCTCAAATGCCACTCCTGAAAAACACACTTATAGTTAGTCAAACTGTTTAATCTTGACTAATTAGCTTTAAATTTTCTGCTGATAGGATTAGTGAATTCGATATGCCAAACTGTCTAATCTTGGCTTATCAGTAGATAGTTTAGGATAGAAATTAAAGGTTCAAACATGATCAAAATCTGAACCTAAGGTTGCAAAGAGAAATGACTCAAATCTATTCTATTTTTCTGAGTCAGAGAGATGTAAAAATTTGGTTCTAATCAGCTCAAAATTTTAACCAGAAGAAAAGGAAAGACAGCTCAATAAGAGTCAAAACAGAGCTGTGAAAAGAGGAAGGAAATGTTTCCAAAATTTTCAGATCTTAAGCCTTCCATTTTTTATTTAATTTTTGTGAAATAAAAGTCTATGTGCAACCTGTCTTTATTCCATAGATCACAGCGAGTCAAAACAACTTAATATTGACTTGACTGTTTTTAAATTTATGTTTTAGAAATTTAGAGAATGAAAATCTGTTGGACAGTTTAATCCCAACAGACAGTAGAATAGGTAGAGAAGCATCTCAACTCAACTGTTTAATATGAGTTCAGGGATAAATAAGGAGTAGAAATAGATTAGATTTCCTTCTTTCAAAAGAATAAAATGTTGTGAAAGGAGTTTGCCAATCCAAGTGCACTCTAATGAAGAAAAAATGTCAGATCAGTAGGATTGGGTAGGTAGAAAGTTGTATTGATGAAGATCCATTGCTTGTATGACTGCTAATACATTTTCAGAGAAAATCATCCCAGCACAGGAAAAGCAGCCCAATGGGTTAGGCAACTGATCAGCCTCCCAGAGAACATTGAAGGATCAGACACATGGTCAACCTCCCAGAGAATGCAGGTCTGAAATTTCTTGATGCCTTCAAGAAGGCACCATCCCGAAGTGGAGCCACTGTTAGCCACCTGTAAAATTTGATTATCCCAAAAGGTGGCTAAATCTATGTTTGAGCCTTCAGGGAACAATTTTTCTCACTAAAAACTGTTGGCTCTTGAAGACTTTTCGAAGGCCTCCTGCCTCTGTCCAAATCTGCACTGATATTTACTTCCTAAAAAGATTCTGAAGTTCTGCTGATTCCAAATGAAAGACTGCTGCAAGACCTTCGTTTTCCCCCTTCTCAAACCTTCATTTTCTCCCCTTTTTCTCCATGAAAACTCCCTTGTTTTCATAAATCCTTTTCTTCCATTTATGAAAATCACTTTCCCATAGTTGAAAACCCATTTTTTAACTATATCGAAACCCTTGAAACCCTTTGAAAACGTTGAAAAATAAATAAAAATGCATATTTTCTATATATTGGATTTAAGCCCCCTTCGGCCAGGTCCTTAACCCTTTTGTCCATGCGCCCTGGCGCCAGAACCAGGCGCTGAGTCAGTCAGGCGCTTATCCCTTTTAAAACAAATATTTCACCCCGAAAACATTAAACCTTTGTTTTTATTTAAAAACTTGGGTTTTAAATTATTTTATATTTTTGCCGGTACTATTTCTTGAACCGTTCCGCACCGTTGATCTGATCTACAAATCAGACGGTGCGAATTGCGTCTTTTGGTGGTCCCCGCCAGTTTTTCACCACTCTTAAAAACCGGCGGGCCAAAAGCTTTTTTCTTCCGATGGCCAGCGATTCCATACACTGTTTGACACGTGTCCCAAGCACTGTTCCAGAAACTGCCATCCACCGCGTGTTAAATTTATCCATCGCGCGTTATCGTTTAGACCAGGACGCCCAGTGATATCGCCGTGGACCGTCCGATTTGGGCCCACTGATCCAACGGTGATCGCTCGCCAAAGTTGCTCGATGGTTAACAAAGGTGCGCGCATGATAGCCGGGCCATCATATAGCGGCAAATCAATCTCCACCGTCGATCTGATCCGCAGATCTACGGCCCAAAATTCATCGCCCGATCTCTCCGTTCGACTTTCCATTGCCCAATCCCGACCGTCGATCTCTGCGCGATCGACGGTTCAGATTTATCCTTCTCCTCTGACCGCCTCGTTCAATCTCGACCGTCGATCTCTACACGATCGACGGCTCGGATTTAATTTTTCTTCTGCACATTCTATGATCTCCCTGATTAATCCCGACCGTTGGATGATGCCATCCAACGGCCACGCTTCCTCCACTCGTCCTTTGAAGCAGTCAACCTATTTTATGCAGGATTTTATAACATTTTTCGTATTTTACAGGGTTTCAATGTTTTTCCGCTACGCTAAAGAAATTACGAAGGTTGAGGGTGACGACCCTCCCGCCTTCGATTTACCACAGGAAATCACTAACAGGGTTTAAAATTCACGTTTATCAATGATCCATCAACCATTGACGCC
Source organism: Pinus albicaulis (assembly GCA_034641835.2). Classification (NCBI taxonomy): domain Eukaryota; kingdom Viridiplantae; phylum Streptophyta; class Pinopsida; order Pinales; family Pinaceae; genus Pinus; species Pinus albicaulis. The sequence goes on along the minus strand of CM076574.1, from coordinate 813,292,959 downwards.
TTATGAACCCTGCGCAGCCTTGCATACCAGCGAGAAAACCATGGATTTAACACAGATAAAGGGTATCAGCGTCGAAGACCTAAATGTATCATAACTGAGGATTAAGGGACAAATTTGTGGGGATTACGTCTAAGATGCTTATCAAAAGCCTAATCCCCAAATAAAACATAGTTTACAGAAAACCTAAAGTGTTTTGTCAAGCAGGAATGCCTCCACCGCCACAATCTGAGGCAATTTGAATCCGCAGCTACCACAGTTCCACCTATTCCTCAAAGTACTCAATCAGGGGCCGAAGTTATTGATCAAATGAAGATTTTCACCTCAGCACAGCCAGAAAGTTACTTCTGCAAAGAAACTTAATGAAAAAATATCAGCAGGGTTACTTCAACATTATACAGAGCCTCAAGGGTCAACAAAAGCTCTCACCGAGCTTAATCTTTATGTAAATCAATTAATACAGTGAAACACCTGTACAATTTATTCATTGAGCCCCCAAGGGCCAAGAAGACATTAACTCTGTATTAATTGTAATTGAGATCTTTTATCAGATCTCACCTCCTTATTCTTCTATATATACTTCTTCTGAAGATGAGTGAGGGGTTGGTTGTAGAACTTTGATATACATTTGAGCAAAAAACTTCTGATTGTACATAGTATTCACTGGCTCTTGGAGCTCTGCTGGTGATAGATAGGTTAGGCTGAGATGTGTAGATGGTTGCTAACCTAAAGCACTGGACTTAAAGCTGTAACTGGTTTGAAGCATCAATACAAGCTGATTTATGGGATCCTGGTCTATGTTGACGCTGATGTTTCTCTAATTGTAACTCGTTATTTTTGTTTCTGTTTCCAACTGTGTTTCATATTCTCTTATAAAGAACATCATGCATAGAGTTAGGACTTATTGTTTATCAGTAACCTTCTCTGATTGAAAATATTTATCTGAATGTTTCTTCTAAATTGTGTTATTTAGGAATGATTTAATTCAGTTTCAAGCATAGGAATGTTGGCGTTCCCTCGTCTTATTGTCTTAGCTGAATGTTATTCTTAGATGTTATTTTCAGTATATGTTTTGTGAAGATGAACTGAGGAAGATATGGTGAGCCCTGGTCCCAGTATGATCCCACAGACTATCTGATTGTTTCCATTAGAATGTGTCAAAAGCTGGCTAGTTTCAAAGTACTTACCAGATCTTAGGCCTTTATGTTGTTATCTTTTTTTTTGTCTTGAAAGTAACCAAGTAAAAGAAGAGCTAGGAGAGGATTTGTGGTGAGCCCGGCTCGCTGGTTTCTGATCCAAAAGTTGCCTTCAAGTTTCCCTCTGTTTTAAGATGTTTTCAATTGAAAGTGTATCAAAGGCTGGCTAGTTTCAAAGTACTTACCAGATCCTGGGCTGCTCTTGTTTCTGCATCTGTTTATTTCTCCTTCTTATTGTATCATTCCATTCCATAAATCAATCTTCAAAGAGATCCTTAGACATATATGACTTTCCCCATAGACCACTCTTGCCTCTTGTTGTTCCAATTAAACCCTATTATGACTCCATAGCCCAATGGACTAAAACCTGCAATTGTCTATCTTTTTGGCTGAATCTTACTCTGATTGCTTGCAACTTCTCACCTTTGGAAATTTTTCCCTTCAGAACTTTCCACCTTGAACAGTAATCATGCTCAACCATCCAAAAAACAAACAAAACCCTTGGCCTTCATAACTAGCCTAATATCATAATCCCAAACTTCAAAGACAAATCCATATTTGTACATATTGGAGAGATCCCTCTCCAGATTCAGGAGGGCTAGATCCTAGAATCCCAAAGTTGGTTGAAACGATGTTGTTTTTGTAATTGGACTCTACCAATATTGCTAATAAATTACGGAAACCTAACAGAACTGACATGCATGCAAATATTAATAGTAAATCATCAGTCACTTGACAGATCACTGCATGTGAATTAAATCTGATTTAATTCACTTGACCTCTCACTAGTGCAACAATCAGTTACAACTAGTTAGACTAACTTTAACTCAATTAATTGAGTTAATATATTTCTCATGCATTAAACTAATACACTAACTGCAACTTGGACTAAAAAGCAAATAGAATCACTCTGCATGCCTCACCAACCACCCTCAACTCGAAATTCATGAGCTAACTAAGTTTATCACACTCAGTTAATTATTACAAGTGATTATGAGATAAGATTACAATTTATTGTCCAATTTAATTAAGGGAAAATTAAATTAGAAACACATTTCTTCTTGAATTTTCAACAGCATGGGTGCAGGTATCTCCCTAATAGGTCGATAGGTTCTAGAAACATTTCCTCCACTCTCTAATGGATGTGGAGATTAACTAAGAAGAGGATTCCAACCAAAACGATTGTTGAAGGTTGTCTAACTGACAACACCATATGGGTTGAGGGTTGGAGGTCAAAGAGCCAACATGAAAGGAGTTGGTACAGTGGGGGAAAGAAATTGTTGCACACCACCCAAAGTGGGTGTAGCTGGGGTTCCTAGTTTAGGTATACGTTGAACAATAGGATAACCAAAAAAAGGTGAGGAACTTAATGAAGGTGGCTTGAATGGCAGTGGAACAAATGTGTCCACAAAATACCATGACTCACTAGTTTTCATTGGAACATTTAGGTGGGAAATTGATTAAGACACTGCAGGAAAAGGTGCTACCTGAATCAAGATGGACCCAAGAGGATCAATAAATGAAGTTGTGAAAATAACATTAGTGAGATTGTTTTTGAAATCTTGGGTTTAGTGCAAGCAGTTCAAAGTCAGAGCTAAAGACTAACTCCTCTGAAGAAGTTGAAGTGGTTCAGATATATTTCCTCTTCAGGAGAGTTGGAGGAGGACTGCATATATGTTGATACGACAATGAGAGGATCTATAGTAGCCATGATGAATGATATATCTTTTGTAAAAATATATATATATATATATATATATATATATATATATAGTGTATATATATATATATATATATATATATATAGTCACAGTAACAAAAAAACACACATAAAAAGAAAAAAACTCTACGAGATTAACGAGTAGTCAAACTTTTTCTGATAGTCACAGTTAGCTGGTGATGGAATCTAATATTGAATGAATATAAGAACAATTTAATATGGAAAGATACAGGTACGACTACTACTAATATTTTCATGAAACTCAGTAAGAATGGGCCAAGCGCTCTCATGAAGATGAGTACCCTCCCAAAAAAACAAATACAGAGTAGGTGTGTCTGTCTTCATGTATTGGGAGACCAACCCCAGTCACTTTGTGTATGTTTCCCTAAGATTTTGGAAAATTCTCTTTACCTACAAATCATAGTCACCACCGAGGGGATCAAAGTCATCAGCAACACGATGTGTGAGAAGGATACATAATTCCTTGACTCAGATCCAAAATTACCAAAGGAATCCTCGATACATAGAATGTCCACTGAAATTCACCAAAAGGCGAGCCACCTTCTCATACTCCCTAATGTTGCCTCGCGCTTAAGTCTTGTGTTAGAGGAGCGGTCCAAGTCGATGAGATTGAATAAATATTTTCACTCGTTAATGAAACTATTTTAGTTTTGTAGCTGTGGGGATTTGACTTACACAACATAACCCAAGACCCTAGCCTTAACTAATATGTGTTTTTCTCTAGAAATTTTTTTTTTATTACTTTTATTACATTGTTGTTTTTAAGGTACTTCTTTAATGTATTTAAAAGGGATTTGACATATGAAATCATGAGACTCTGACTCAAGTCATGAAAATCATGATTTTAAGATATTCTTTCAGTGAGAAGTAATTCTAGAAGGAGAGAGAAATACCATTCATTTCCCATACTAAACAAGTATAATTCAAGTTCCAACAAACTTTAAGAAATGCAGATAGTGATACTCAATTTACATGCACACGAATGAACTGAATAGTTAATAAAATGAGCATAAAGAAAAAAAAAATCATTTTATTTTAATGATGCAACTAAGCTAATCTTAAAAATAAAACATGAATTTATAAAAATCAATAAAAGTTCAAGAAAGCAACGACTACAGGACCAAAACAAGCAAAACACTCATAGTGAAAATCATAGGAAAAGTGAAAAACAAAGACTTTATGGCAATAACATAGGTAAATAGGACAATACAGTGTGTTATAGGGAGGGGTAACACACTGAACATAAGTTATTACAAACATTATAATGCTTTAAGGTCCATGACAATCAATTTTATCGGGATTTTTCTCAGAAAAATATGGCCTGAGTCTAAGACAAGAGCTCAGATCAATAAGGTTACTATGCATGCAAACAATGGATAGTAATCCAAGCATTGAACAAGATCTAAGAGAGAAATTTAGAAGTCTGGAATACAAGAGAGAAAAGCAAATTAGGAAGTGGAATTCTCCCCAATGGATTTGTTAATTTTGTTATAGGGAATTATACTCGGTTGGACAAACAAGAAACCCTCTCGGGTTTTCTTGGAAACCCAAGATAGACACATCAATATATCTACTAGCCTAATGTTTAACCTATACAGTAATGCAAGATATATAATGAAATTGACAAAGTGATGATAAAGGATAACCTATTTGTATTCCCACATAGGTAAGTTGGAGGGTTCAATGTAGTTGAGAAGCTCTCCCAACTAACTCTAGAGGCTAATCCTACACACAAAGGAACACAAGGAAAACCTTCACAACATAGTATTATTGTAAATAAAAATAAATGAGCAGAAGGTCGAGAGAACCCTAGCTATGGCATCGACATGTGGCGGTGGTATGTTCATGGCGTTGTCGGCCCCGACTCAGTATCATCCTCCGCTCTCGCCATCAGTGTTATACTCTTCTCCTCTATTGGCGGATTACTGTTTCGATGCGAGTGTGTTTTTGGTCGTGAGTATTATTTTGTTTGGGGTTTCACCCTTGGTTTTGATTTTTATTACTTCTGTTGCTACCCCGTGAGCCCTAGGCTCGAAAATCGTGTTGTCTAGCTCCACTTGCCCTTACAACTCCTTGGTGAGTGGCTGGGGTTCCATGCCTTGACTCTCCTTTCTCTCTGCCCTTGGCGGTTCCTACTTCCCTCCGAGCATTATTTCTTGATGTTTTCCCCTCCTGGTTTCCTCTCGGCGAGCTTTCCTATCCTTCCTTATTTTCAGTAGTGAGGTCCCCTTATTTTTCGCAGGCATCTTCATGTGGGCTCATCTACCGACTGTCGCGAGCATCATCGGGTGGGCTCGCTTACATAAATGGGTATCTATGAGGAGGAGCTGGACTATTCACCTGACCTGTTGGAGGGTGTCCAGATTTGGGACAAGCGTCTGATGCATGAGATGGATGCCATGGAGGTGGGTGAGTCATCGACGTCTATGAACCTGCTTGCACAACCACCTCTGGTCACCGCTGTGGACTGTGTGGAACCATTTTAACATCATTTGGATTCTCCATCTTTTTCTATTCTATCCCCATCTATCTTGCGCCTTTGGGAACAACAAGAAAAAGAGACACTAGATGTTCTACCGAGCTCTGGTGTTGTTCTTGGACCTGATATCTCTCGAGTTGAGGATTTGGCATTCGCGGACCTAAATATTGGCAAGGAGGAGCTAAATTTTTAGTCGGTTAATACTCAGGCTTATTTTTCTCCCATTGCGGCCTCTGAATTTTTCGAGGGTATTCCCATTACTACACCTCCCTTAGATCCCATATCTTCAATTCTCACAATCTCGTAGCGCCGTGCAGAGATTCTCAAGGTTGCACTTAGCATAGCAACAAGAAAAATACCTGCTGCACTAAGAACCAAAACGACTACAACATCATCTTTGGTCAAGGAATCGGCATGACGGACATTGAGCATACTGCACAGACAGTTTTGGTGGGCAAGGTCAGGGGTAGGAATTATTCATTTTCCAGGCTCAAGATTTGGATGGAGGAGATTTGGGTCAGCTCATTGGAAAAACTTCCTGGTGTCTTGACCATGAACATGGGCTAGTTCGACCTCATATTCTCTCAAACAGCTATGGTGGAGTGGGTACTCTCCAAGTACTGGTACCTTGAGATGCATCTGGTTCTGTTGAAATGCTGGACTCCATTATTCGACCCAGATAAGGAGAAATCTGGGGCAGGTCCGATTTGGGTTTGACTTATTGGTCTTCCACTGCAATTCTAGAATGAAGACTCTCTTCGCATCATTAGGGAGGATCTTGTCCTTTATTTGGATCATGATCTCTCGTATATGGAGACAGGAAACATCTTTGTCGCCTGTATTTTGGTCTTCTTGGATACGCGGGAAGGGCTCTATAACAGTTACAACATTTTCTTCAATGACATGGTCAGATATCAGATGTTGGATTATGAAGGGGTTCCCTTCAGATGTCGTCATTTTCATGTGGTTGGTCATATTTACAAAGAATGCCCTCTTATGGGCACTGCGGCCCCACTCACCAAATCCGTCTTGCACATGGCTACTCAAGTTGATCCTATGTGCATTGTCTCTACTCTGGATGAGGATTGAATTGGCTCTTTCACTGTACCTATTGAGGGGCTGGGGACTTGGCCGATCACACAAGCTCGAATGCACAACCATGCGGTCTTCACCTCTCTGAAGGAGTCGACACCTATTCTGGGTACTTCTCTTGATCCTCCTCCTTGTTTCTCTATTATTACTTTTCCTCCCAAATTATCTATATGTAATGATATTCATCTCAATTTTTGCAAATTGAATTTTCTTTGTTGCCCTATTGCATCCGCCCCCTCGTCGATCCCCCCTCCATCCCTCTTACTTATGTTGTGACCTCCCCCCTAGTCATCTCAATGAATTTGATAGTCTCTCCTCCAGTCATCGCTATTTCCTTCACTCTTCCATCCACTCGATTTCCCATCCCTCTCTCAGCCTCGGCATGGACCCGGGCACCTCTTCTGTCAGACCTCGGGGTCGGCCATCTGCTATCACTAAGGCCATTAGGATGGCTAGCATGGAGATGGCTACATGCATGTAGTCTTCTATCATTCAGGTTCTTAGAGAAAGGAATTCTCGAGATTCGGTTCCCCCATGATCTGCCTTTCCAATAATTGCAAGGGTTTAGCCAGCCCGGATAAAAAAATTGGCTCTCAGGCGACTTCTTCAAATTAATCGTGTTGATGTGATTTTTTTACAACAAACTTTGGGGGACGGTTTATCGATTACTAAAATTTTATCTGCACTCCTCTCGGACTGGTCCTTTGAGACCATTGACGCCTATGATAGATCTGGGGGATGCACCTTGGGTATCAACAACAAAACCATCTATGTTCTAAGCTGGTGGGGAAGGGAAGGAACCATTGGGGCTGATGTTATCACTAGAAATTATAATCTTTCTATTTCCTTGATCAATGTTTATGGCCCCTGTCAGTATCGAGAGGAATTTTGGGATTCCTCGTTGAGTAGCTCTATTTTTCATCAGAACAACATCATTTTGGGAGGAGATCTAAACTTCTCTATTGGACTCTCAGAATCTTGGGGGCCGCGGGCCATTCCTAACTCCATTTCGGAGTACTTTGCCAATAATTTGGAGATGGTTTATTTATTATATTTAGAGCTACCTAAGAAGACACCTACTTGGAGACACAAGCACATTGAGGTTGCAGCCCTGGCCCGGAGACTGTACCGTTTCCTCATTAATATGCCCCTGCTAAATTAATTTTCCAAAGCCAGAAAATGGGTGGGCTCGGGTGGCACCTCGGATCACTCAGCGATCTACTTTGAGTTTCTAGTTGGTGAACAGAAGCCCCCGGCTCCTTTCAAATTCAATGCGGGATGGCTTCTTAAACCTGAATTCCACTCTTTGGCCACTAATGAGTGGTAGCACTGTGCTCAGTACCTTAATCGAGAACCTTCTAGAGTCCTCAATGACAATCTTAAATGCATCAAATCCAATACCATCGGCTAGGCAAGGAGAAAAAGGATATTGGAGGACGAGGAACTTAATTGGACAGAACTAGAGATTGCACAACTTACTGGTCTGGATTATTTGGGATTCCAATCAGTGGAATCAAAAGACCGACTTATTGCTTTGGAATCCACTAGAGCCACTATTCTTAGGAAAAGGAAGGAGGAATGGCGATTGAAGAGCAGAGCCATTTGGTTAAAATTCGGGGATGAAAACACTAATTTTTTCCAACAAAGCACTAAAGGAAGGCAGGTTATCAATATTATTTGGGAAACCACTGATCATTCAGGTCATGTGGCCAATACTCATGCACAGTTCACTGACATGGGTATTCATCACTTCTCCAATCTATACAGAGCCCCAAACAATGTAAACTTTCTGGATATTATGCATATTTCTCATACTCTTCACAGGTTTGTTGAGGAGGAGCAATTGGAGGAACTAAATGCATCGGTTATGTTGGGGGAAATTGAAGGGGTGTTAAAATGGTTCAATAAGAACAAAATTCCAAGGCCGGATGGCTGGTCCATTGAATTCTACCTATCGTTTTTTGAACTGATTGGTAAGGACCTCCTACATGTTATTGAAGACAGCAAAACCACTGGCAGAATTTATGATGGATTTAACACCACCTTCATTGCTTTGATTCCCAAAGTGGATTTCCCCACAAATTTCCATGACTTCAAACCAATTTCTCTCTGCAACTGTATTTATAATATTATTTCAAATATAATTGCCAACCGCATCAAGCCCATTCTCTCTCAACACATTGCCAAGGAACAATTTGCATTCCTCCACCATCGACAGGTCCATGAAGCTATCGGCACTACACAAGAGGCCCTGCATTCCATTAAAACTAAAAGGCTCAAGGGAACCATTCTCAAAATTTATCTGGCGAAAGCCTTTGACCATGTAAATTGGAATTATTTTCACCTCATTCTCATCTAGATAGGTTTCCCCCATTATTTTACTAATTGGATTATAGGTTGCATTGTGAATGCAACTTTCAGTATACTTTTCAATGGTGTTGCCTCTAATTTTTTCCATGCAAAGAGAGGTTTGAGGCAAGGATTCCCCCTCTCTCCTCTCCTCTTCCTCCCCATAATGGAAGGCCTCTCCTCCCTTATGAATCAAGCTAAATCAGAGGGATCCATTCATGGAATTCATTTAAATGAATTTATTCAACTGACCCATTTATTATTTGTTGATGATGTTATTATATTTCTGGATGGCTCTTGTTAGGAAAATCTCAATTTTTCAATATCTTGAATATTTTTTTCAAAGCCTCAGCTAAAAACCACGTTATATGTATATTGCATTAAGTCAATAATATGAAACAATACAATGCTTCTATCAGACTTGAGAGCTCTCTGCATTATCTTTGATTGTCTCACTCTGATCCAAGAAATTTTGGCCCAATACTTAACCAATTTATTTCCTTTGGATGCTTAGCCTTGTTTGTGCAATCCCTAGGGAAATTGATCCCATATTAATTAGGAAATTCCCAATAATTAATTATGAAATACATCCAAGGCACCCTTCGGACCTCATGCATGACCTGTACAATTTTCTAATTATAAAACTGATAGTATACTTCCCTTTAGCTCCAATCTCAATTGGGTCTTCCTCAGAACTGGCATGCAAAACTATATATAGAGAATATTGAGTTATCTAATTGATCACTTCATGTGAATTAAATCATATTGAATTCACTATACCTCTCACTAGCTCCTCCATCAGTTAGAACTAGTTAAACTGATTTTAACTCAAATAATTAAGTTCAATAATTACAACAAAAAATAAATTGTAACTCAACCCCATAAAACTTAAATCGAACTCTACTTACCTCTCATTTTACCCTCAACTCGGATTGACTGAGCTAAATAAGTCTTCCCAACTCATTTAACTCGTACAAGGTGTCATGTGATATGTATTGCAATTTCCTTGTGATTTAATTAAGGAAAAATTAAATTAGAAGTCTCTTCTTGTTTCCAATTTCAACAAAGGCCTCTACTGGGGTTGAAGGTTTTCAAAAGAGAGCCATTAAGAAGGATAGAAAATACATGGGTGGATATTAGAGAAGAACCCCACCTGATCCATCTTGGGTCAAAACCATAGGCTTTCAAAATACTCAAGAGATAAGGCCAGCTAAGGTGGTCATAGGCCTTGGATAGGTCTAGTTTGATCATCATACCAGGGATTTTTGAGCTTCTTGAGAGAATGGAAAACTTCCTGAGATGTAATAATCCCATGAAAAATCTAATGAAATTAAACAAACCTAGTTTGGTTAGGGGATATTAACTTGGGAAGAATGGGTTTAAGTCATTTAACCATAATAGTGTTAATGATTTTGTAAATAACATTACATAATTTTAAAGGTATGAATGCACTAGGATATTTAGAATGTTGCAATTTAGGAATTAGAGAAAGGAAGGTGGAGTTAAGACCGAGATTTACCTTTTGCATTATTTCTGATTCCTCCACCATGTCCAATATGTCTTTCCCTATGAAGTGGTAGGCTCCTTGAAATAATTTTGCGGTAAATCCATCCAGCCCTGGTTCTTTGTTTCTGTCCATATTCTTTACCACCTATTCCACCTCTTGAAGGGAAATCACGCTCATCAATGCCAAATTATGCTCTCGATTAACCAATTTAGGAATATTCCTATTGATTCATTGGATTTCCCCTATTCTGTCAAGTACATGCTCTGAGAAAAGAGAATGGAAGTGGTCTACCAAAATATCTTCCATCTCTTTATACTAGGTAATGCAATTTACTACCTCATTTTTTAGAGAAAATATGTGATTTTGATGTCGGTGTTTAATCATCACCTTATGGAATAATCTTATATTTTTTTCTCCTTACCGAAGCCATTGGATGCTTGATTTATGTTTCCATAAAATCTCCTCTTGTATCCTTCTCTCCTCAATTTCATTCAACACCTCGCCTTCTTCTACAACAATCCCCTTTGTTCGACCGAAATTTATCATGCACTACTGTATCTCTTGAATTATGTCTTGTAGGTTTCACTAATCAACAATGATGTTCCCAAATGTAGTATTGTTCCAAAGTTTTATTTGTTGTTTGAGGTCCTTCAGCTTAAGTTGAAAGGTATGCATATGGTTCCTTCCTTGCACTATGCTTGCTTTCCACAATGTCTCCATTTTCCCTAAAAAATAAGGATCCCTAAGCCAAAAGGATTCAAATATGCATGGCCTATTTGGAGGGGATATCTTTAGGTATTTTAATCGACAAATGGTCCAAACCAGAGCATGGAAGGACTGAGGCTTCAAAAAAAATATCCCTACTTAAAAATTTTTCTGACATAAGGAACCTATACAATTAGGACGGTACTTGATGTTTACCTCCTCGATGGTTATTCCAAGTGAATATCGCATTTTTGGTTGGATATCCCCAAGTTTCATGTCTGTAATCAGATCCTTGATCATCTCCATTTCTAGATCTGGATGACTTATGCCAACCTTTTCCTCATCGAGGGATGTGATGATATTTAAATATCCTCCTATGATCCACAATTTCTCTAATCGAAGACTCCGTATATTTCCTGCATTTAGCAGGAAAAATGGTTTTTCTCTTAAACATGGGGTCCATAAAAGACCAATATCATAACCCAGTCTCGGGTTCCTATGTGTCTGAATCTCCCTATGAGGATTTTTGGGAGGCTAACCAAATCATCGAACATTATTTCATTTGGGTTCCAAAGGATTGTGATGCCTCTAGTGCTTCCTCTTGCATCCAGAGACATGACTTCGTAGTGAAGCTTGAGCCTGCTAACAATTTCTCTCATTCGAGCTTCTGACACCTTTGTTTCTTCAATCATCATAATACACAACCTCCATTGCTTGATTCTTTCTTTGAGATACCCTTGTTTACCTTAGATATTGAGGCCCCTTACATTAAAGGATATTATTTTCATTTGTAATATTTTTTATTTTTTGGAACACCACCCAGAGCAGTACCACTCGCCTTGAAATCACTAGAAGATTTCCTACCATATGTATTGATTCTTGCATCCTCCTTAATACTTTTCTCTTTCCATTTTTTGCTTGCGGGCCTAGATTTGAGCCATTTCCCGACTGGGAACCAGAGACTCCTTATTGATATGTCGATTCTTGTCTCTGTTGGGCTTGGAAATTTGGGAATTTGGGAATTTTTCTCAGTAAAGCTTCTTTTATTCTTCTGATATAAATATTTCATCCAAGTTAATCCATTCATTCAGTAACCTTTTTAGCACTATTTCCTTTGTGCTAAGTTATTATCTTGTTCCATCTACCTCTGTGGTTTCGTAGTTTGTCATTACCTCTTCTTCTTCTTGATCTTTGGGATCATCTTGCGCCTTTATTTTAGGTTTAATTCTTCCTTTATGAGGTACCATTACTCCTTCCGTTGTTCCCATTTTAACATGATCACTTGGGATTTCACTTACCTCCGCAAGGGATTCATATTTTTTGTTGTTAGGTAAGCTCTTGGTCTAGGAATCCTGGAAATTTGATGGTGGAGCATTAGGGATTTTTTGTTTGTTAATCGCCGACTAAAAACCATCCTTTTCTTCCTAGGACTTGACCTCTTCCTTTTTGACATATTTCTCATTTGTAGAAATTTTATTTAGCGGAAAATCTCTGAATAGATGACCATATTCATGGAACTTTCGACATATGAAGGGTACATGCTCGTAATCTAGCGGTTGCTGCCAAAATTCATCTTGATACTCCAATTCAATAAATTATGGGATAGGTTCAATGATATTCATATAGACAGATATCCTTTCATAAGATGTGTAGCACCCTCTCTTTGTGGAATAAGCCACTTTTATAAATCGACCAATGGTATTTCCAATCCCCTCTAATATTTAGGGATCCTAGAAATCCACAATATGGGAGAATAGGTGAACCCAGATAGAGATTGCCATGAAATTTTCTTGATCTGGGTTGTAGGATTCCTCACAAAATCTCATATATAATCCTACATTATAAAAGAAATACAACCCATTTTCAAATACCTTGGGCCTTGTCCTCCAGGCTGGTAAAAAAAAATTGAGGAAAATCCTCTAGCTCCAAGATTTAGATTTATACGGCCCTTTGGTTTCCATTTCAGATGGATCCATTTGATCAAGTCTTTCTCTATGATCAGATGCTCAAATTTAGGCTCAAAAACAAAATTTCTCAGAATCTCTCTAAACCTAAATGATCGAATAGATCTCGTCACCCTAATTCTGGTGCACTTCGTTTCATCGAAAACCGACTCTGTATGTGAAAGTTAGAGACTGATTTCCATTTTCTCAAACTGTTAAAATTTGTACAGAGTTGACAGGATGATGACTAGGTAGCCCAGTCATTAAAAATACTATTCCTTGGAATATTCCCATAATATTCCTCTAGTTGGTCAAATCAGGTCTTTCCAAGTGTCAACTGGTGGTTGGTTGAAAGTTTGGTTCGTTGTTGCAATTTGATTGATGTTGGAATGGGCCAATGGGAAGAGAACACGTGGCTAGCCTGGAGGCCACCACGTGCCCCCTCCCAAAGGCTAAAATATGGATATGTCAAAGGTAGAAGTCATATATAGATATTGAAAAAAAATTATTACGAAGGCCATTCAGAGGTCGGGGTCGACCCTGCAACCTCCCCCACACAAGCGCAACAACATATTGTTAGACCACGACAATGATTCTTAACATATAACAAACTTTGCATGTATTTGTTTAACCAAAAATTTATGGCGAGGGTAAGCGAGGCCAGCCCCTTGCCATAGGACCACTACCCGTGACCACGATGGGAGCTCCAACAAATGCGTGAGGTTTAAAACTTTAAAACGTGCTTAATTATAACTAGCCCATATTATTAGCGCTAAGCCACACTTTAATGCAGATTTGTAAAACGCACCATTAGCGTGCTAAACCTCAATTAACTACCACTTAAACTCTATTTATCATTAATGAATCCGAAATTTAATAGCGGATTAAGTTGGCAGAGTCCACCAATTTCGGCAGGAACTCCAAATTTGGTGGAGTTAACTGGAGTTGCTCCAGATTTAGAGGAGTTTTCCTAGGAAAATTTGAAGAAGCCATAACTTGAGAAAATTTTGACCAAATTGGGCTCAGAAAGAGTATATCCTAGCATTTTTGGATATTCTGAGCAGATTGGTGCAAGTTTCAGAGGTAGAGGATCACTCCTGGAAGTGATTTTTCCAACTTGAATATTCAATATGCCCAGGACCACCAAGAGAGGAGGCCATATCTGCTTCACCTGAAAACCAAATGAAGAGCCAGAAAAGGCTACTAAGGGGTTTTTGGATGTTGAAAAACCATTGGTAATGTAATATCCCAAAAGGGAGAATGCAGTAATACAAAAACACAATAATTGAAACTGCAGGAAAGTAAACATTTAATCTAAATACACGATAAAATAGACAGAAATAGTTGAGCCATTTTATTAATATGGAGGTGTATAGAAAGTACAACAGTGATCAAAATATGAGACACTCAATCCAAAGAGATGGCCTAGAATGACCCTGAAATGATCCCACAAGAGGGACTGCGTAACTGCTGGACTGTTGGAAGGAATACTGCGTTGTCCCTGCTGCAAATGTTGAGACTGCAACTGTTGGAAAAATATAAAAGTGTAGATCTGGCAGTGCCGGAGCTCAGATGATGCTGGGATTTTAGATCCGGGCTCTATAATGAATAACCAAGATAACCTAGAAATGAATTTCTAGATATAGCAATCTAGGAAAATCACCCTCTTAGAGTTTGCCCATATACACTGTTGGGTATGAAGATCTGAAGCATAATTTGAAGAATGATGGCTGCAATCTGGTGAACAATCAGATATATTCTTGAAGGGTTGATCCCTTCACTAGATCCTCAAGCTAGAAGATCAAGATCTAGCTTATCTTTCCTCCTCCACTAAATGTGGTTACTGAATACTCAAAAACTTTAGAAAACTTTTTTGTCAAGTAGGGATAGGCTCAAGCCTGCTGCTAGATGATGCAAATCAACTCAATAATGATGGAAACAATGAATACAAGGTGAGGATATGGTCCCTCATAGGATTTCCATCTGAAATACTGGAAACTTCCTTCCTCCTTCAGATCTACAAGACTGGATTGCGCAATCCTTGAGGAGAATGCTGTTGCATGGAGGTAAAATACAACGGCCTGAATTTCGGATATATATTTTTTCTCCTGAAAGGCTTAACATGAAGAACAAGGTGAAAGGATGAACCCTCCACCGGCTTCCTAGTTGAAGTGTTAGAAACAACTACCACCTCGCAAACCCTCAAGAAAGAATGCATTATTCCTAAAGTTGTATGTGCATATGAGAGTGGCTGAAAGTGGCACCAATGCCTAATGATGAATAGAGCTCAATAGAAACCTTCCCAGAGTAGGCATTCGAAGTCCCCTGTGGGTAAGGCTTGGATTTCCGCTCAGAAACACCCATGTGCTAAACAACACAACAGACTTAGCTAAACAACATAAGTGTGCATAGAAATGTCAAATGAAAAATATAGATCTAAACATATGAGAGATAATAATACAAATTCTCCCTTCTACTGTTCCTTCATCTTCATTATATAGAATTTGAGCCTTCCATAGCCTAGGCCCACCTCATAACTACGCTTCCTATGTGGCCACTAGCCTCCATGAAGATTGCGTTGTCTCTCCATGATCTCCATCATGTTTTGCATTTAATGCCCACTCTCTCCATCATGCGTGCATTAGATGCACCACTTCCTCCACTATCTCATCATAAGTACTTTATGATATTACATTGAATGCACTATGATGTTAGGTAACCTCTTTTTACTAAGTTGAGCACATATTCAGGGTCATATTGCAGGTTTGACAAGTAAGGTGTATGGATCAATCAGATGTTTGAAGCAATTTTGGAATTTTTTGAGCAAGGAGGAGACCTTGTAGGGGTTTTCCCAATTCCAGAACACTTTTTGCAGCAACTGTGACTAGCATGGTTCAGCTCTAGTTTGAATTGTTTATTCATGAAATTGTTTATTGTAATCTTCAATGTGGAATTGAAGGGTGTATGTGGGGGGCTTCTAGCTCTCACCGATGAAATAATGTCATCTTTGTAGGAGATATGTTGTGTTGTTGATATTGTGAGAGTTCTTTGCAGGAGAAAAAAAGCTTGAAGGGGTAATAGCCACATGTTTTTGGCAGCAAACTGATATGTACTTTTGACACCAAATACAAGAGAGGCCTAGTCATGTTGACAGGCTAGGAGATGTAGCCCAGGAGGGGTGAACTCCTTCATCAATGGCTTTCGTCTTGTTGTTTAATACACAATTCTTTTCAAGTGTTTGATGATTTCATACTTTACAATTTGTTCATGTAATTGTACTGGTTGAAGAACACATAAAAGAAACCATTGAAGTAATCTATTGTTAAGCTCAAATCTATGCACACAATCCTTAAGCACTTTTATTTTATACTGATGAGGAAGCTAGCACAACAAAACTAGTTTTTCCACATTTAGATCAAGTTGGTATCAGAGCTGCTGGTTGATTGTTAGCTTGTGTTGCTTGTGCAAAAAGTGTGAAAATTATTACAAGGTTAAAAATCTAGAGAGGAGAAGGAAATATTGTTGGTGCATATTCCCAAGTGGGAACAAGGAGAAGGAGGCCAGAGTTTTCACAAGCTCCACCTCAAGTTTTATCTCCAGAGATTTCTGAGGCTTCAAAAAGCATGTCTCAAGGAGGAGAGCCTAAAAGCCTGACAAAGGATGAAAGCTTCAAAAAGGATTTTTGTGACATGTCAGAGATGGTGAAGGTCCTCTATGAAGAGAGGAACTCACAACTGCAAGGTGAAGGCTCTAGATCTTCAAGAGTAGAAGGTTCTCCAATGAAGGAAGAAGGTAAAAAGAATGGTTATAAACCACCATCTTCTCCACAAAATTCATATTTTTCTACAAATTTGATGTAAAATGATAATGTAGAAAGTCCTTCCAAGATGGAAGATGGAAATGTTTGTGCCTTTTGTCCACGTGATGTGGAGTATGAGGTTCAATCAACACCTCATGTTAAGGAGATGAAATAATCATAAAGGAGGATGAAACCATCTTTGCGCCTCCATCAAGAGATGGGACAAATGGTGAGCATGCATATGCTCCTTATTTACATGCATTTGTTAATGTAAATTATTTTGCAGCCTTTGAAAGACACAACAGAGGAATTAGGTCTAAGCTCTTGGAAAAGATGGGTTACAAGGAAGGCTTAGCTCTTGGTGTGAATCAACAAGGCATCAAGAACCCAATAGAGGTAAAAGAGAGACCTAAGTATGAAGGTTTGGGTTATGTTGCACCAGAAGAATGGTCTTTGGATGATAGCTATTGTGCGTCATGTACCTTCTATCACAAAATAGGACATGAGAAGGCAAGGTGTTGGACTTTGCATCCAAAACTAGTACCTACTTGGTTCTCTAAATACAAAAGAGACTTGAAGGTATCTCGAGAGAGAGATGAAAAAGTTGAAGAAGAAGTTGATTCAAGTTCTTCTAGCCATACAAGTTCATCATCTAGGAAGCACAAGCCAAAGGATGCCAAGAAAATGTGTACTCATCCTATTCATTTAAATGCTTATCCTAAAAGAAAACAACCTGTTGATTTGAGTGACATGTTGAGGGGAATGTCTCCATTCACTTTTTGCATTTATTCTAACCATTGTGTAGATGAGTGCGACAAAAGAAAATCCATTATCAAGAAGATGTTTATGTCTCTTGAGATTGAGAACAAGAAGAGGAAAACTCAATCAAAGAAAAGGGCATGTGAGCTAAGAAGAGCTCAAAGGATATTTTTCACTCACTGCAATATCAGTGTGAATTGGATTGAGAAGTGTTGGAACTTGTTTCCACAACTTCATCCTGGTAAGGGCAAGCAAGTCATGCAAGCACCGGCCCAAGGAAGTGACAAAAGAAAAAGTGGCGCAAGATGTGACCATCCATGAAGCAACTTCAAAAGAAGAAAAAGTTAAAATAGAGGTTTTAGTCACCTTGTTGGGTAAGAATTGTTCAGACTATTTGTCCAGTTGAAGATTGTAAGTCTTTGTTTGCACTAGTTGCATATCCCCATAGTGGGTAATTTGTAAAAGCGATCATTCATGAATAACTCACCTACATGCAACACTGTTTTCTTTAGCATGTTTATGCTACTTTGGCTTGGTTGTTAGTTAATTGAAATGGAAAATTTGGGTGTCAAGTTTCTCCATGTTTTAAAATGCATTTCTCATTGATTATTTCGGAAATCATTTTTGAAAAATGTTGTATAAGTAGTGGAAACATATTTTGCATGTACATATGTGCTCAACACTCAATTTCTACAGGTATTCGCCATGTGCAACTTATATTGGTTTATGTCAAAGTCCTTTGGATTTTATCTTCGGTAAGGACTTTTGCATATAAACACCATTGAATTCTTCTTGGGAAGGATGTTGTTATGCATGGTCATAGTGACATGGACAAGTCGAGAAGAACAGTCAACTTGAAACCTTTGGTCAAGTGACAATTCAAGTTCAACATGAAAAATATTCGTCAAGACACTTCAAACTTCAATTGGGCCGAGTTTAGAAGAATGAAGGCACTATACCTTCAATTTCTAAACAGATGAAAATGAAATTTTGGAGACCAAAAGTCTTTCAGTGGGTGATATGATCAGGAGCTCAAATTTAGGCTCAAAAACCAAAGTTCTCATAATTGCTCGAAACCTAAACGACCGAATAGGTCTTGTCCCCCTGATTCTGGTGCACTTTGTTTCATTGAAAACCGACTCTGTATGTGAAAGTTAGAGCCTGCTGTCCATTTTCTCAAACAACTAAAATTTGTGCAGAATTGATAGGATGATGACTGGGCAGGCTAGTCAGCAAAAATAATATTCTAAGGAATATTCCTAGAATATTCCTCCAATTGGTCGAATCAAGGGCTCACAAGTGTCAGCTGGTGGTTGGTTGAAAATTTGGTTCGTTATCGGAATTTGATTGGTGTTTGAATGAGCTAATGGGAAGAGGACATATGGATGGCCCGGATGTTGCCACGTGCCCCCTCCCAAAGGCCGAAAACTGGCTATCTCAAAGAACGAAGTCATATATATATATATATAGGAAAATTTTTATTACGGAAGTCGGGCGGAGGTTGGGGTTGAACCCACGACCTCCCCCACACAAACGCAACAACATACCGTTAGACCACGACAATGATTCTTAACATATAACAAACTTTGCATATATTTGTTTTAACCCAAAATTTATGGCGAGGGTAAGCAGGGCCAGCCCCTTACCACATGACCACCACCCGTGACCACAGCGGGAGCTCCAACAAATGCGTGGGGTTTAAAACTTTCAAACGTGCTTAATTAAAGCACTAACCCATATTATTAGCGTTAATCGACACTTTAATGCATATTTGTAAAACGCGACATTAGCGCGCTAAACCTCACTTAACTACCGCTTAAACTCTACTTATCATTAATTAATCCGAACTTTAATAGTGGATTAAGTTGGAAAAGTTTGCCAATTTCGGCGGGAACGCCAGATTTGGTGGAGTTAACTAGAGTTGCTCCAGATTTAGAGGAGTTTTCCTAAGAAAAATTGAAGAAGCCATAACTTGAGCAAATTGCGACCAAATTGGGCTTAGAAAGAGTCTATCCTAGCATTTTTGGATATTCTGCATATTGGTGCAGGTTTTAGAGGTAGATGAGCACTTCTGAAAGTGATTTTTCCATCTTGAAGATTCAAGATGCCTAGGGCCCCCAAAAGAGGAGGTCATATCTGCTTCACCTAAAAACCAAATGAAGAGCCAGAAGAGGCTACTTAGGGTTTTTTGGATGTTGAGAATCCATTGGTAACCTATGTTTACTGATTTGAGCACATCTTCAGGGTCATATTGCAGGTTTGACAAGTAAGGTGTATGGATCAATCAGATGTTTGAAGCAGTTTTGGAAGTTGTTGAGAAAGGAGGAGACCTTGTAGGGATTTTCCCAATTCGAAGACACTTTTTGCAGTAGCTGTGACCAGCATGGTTCAGCTCTGGTTCGGCTTCTTTATTCATGAAGTTTTTTATTGTATTCTTCAGTGTGGAATTGAAGGGTGTATGTGAGGGGCTTCTAGCTCTCACAGGTGAAAGAATGTCATCTCTATAGGAGATATGTTGTGTTGCTGATATTGTGAGAGTTCTTTGTAGGAGAACATTACCTTGATGGAGTAATAGCCACATGTTTTTGGCAGCAAATTGATATGTACTTTCGATACCGAATACAAGAGAGGTCTAGTCATGTTGACAGGCCAGGAAACGTAGCCCAGAAGGGGTGAACTCCTTCATTAATGGCTTTTGTCTTGTTGTTTGATGCACATTCTTTTCAAGTGTTTGATGATTTCATACTTTACAATTTGTTCATGGAATTATACTGGTTGAAAAACACTTAAAAGAAACCATTGAATCAATCTGTTGTTCAGCTCAAATCTATGCACACAATCCTTAAGCACTTTTATTTTATACTGATGAGGAAGCTAGCACAACAAAACTAGTTTGTCCATATTCATATCACTTTGAGGACCAAATCCATATAAACTTACAAATAAATACGTGATCCTTCATGTACTTGCGATAAGTTTCCAGTTTTTTGTTTGGAATGACAAACCATTCTTTTTTGGTGGCTCTCGAAAAGCATTGGCCCCTGATCTGAGCCTTCCACTGCGGATCCAAAGCAGGGTATGCGTTTTCCCCGCCATCAGTTTCATTCTACTGACATTCCTCCTTTTTCATCTTGTTACTCAAGATATATTGATTTGAGGTGACCCTCTGGTTGTGTTAAATCTGAAACTCTGCTGCAATCTTCAAAATTTGCAGAGCGAAACCCTCATCCTATTCCAAAACACTAAAATTTTTCAGAACAAACAACATTAATATTAATAATAATATAAACTAATCTAATAATATTATTGCATCAATAATTAATATCATATTAATGTTATTAATAATATTATGAGAATGATTAGAATGGTAATTAACATTATTGATTAATAATAATTTTAATATTATTTATATTAACAATTTTTATTTTAATATCATTAATACCTTTAAAGATATTCTTAAAATGAATATATTTTTTAAACTTTTATTTTTATTAATAATTATTAGAAACTAAATAATTTTAATATTATTTATCAGTGTTAATCTTAATACTATTTATATTAAAAATATTAATGTTATTAATAATATGAATATTATTAATTTTAATATTATAATTTAGATGTTATTAATAATATTAATGTTATTATGTTAATAACATTGAATATTAATTATTTTAAAATTTTATTATTTCTGAATGAAATAATGAGAAAGAAATGAGTGCCACCCTGGCAGCCTTAAGTACACCAGTGAAGCCCAAGGGGAGGAAGCCAAAGCAAGGCCCTCTATATTTCTATATTTCAAGAAGAGGAGAAGCATTAGACTTAAACAAGGAAAGCCTCAACCGTCCTCAACAAACCCATCACCATTGAGGGGTCAGCTAGTCACTAGGAGGAAGGATTGGGAAAAGATGAGAAACAAACTGAAGAAATAACCTCCCTCATGGCCAAAGGAAAACAACCCCAAGCCTCACAGAAAAAGCCAAGCACCAAAGGAGCCAAGGCTAAATAGTTGCAAGAGGAATTTTCCATGCTACAGGAAGATAGAGAGGTGCTACAGGAAGGCAGGGTAGTGCTACACGAAAGTGCTGCACAACTACAGGAAGGAAGTGAAGGGTCACAAGATTTGCAAGAACCTGATTCCTAACTAGAACTTGGGTCCTATTATAAGTTCTTTGAAGAAGGGTAGATAATACCTACCAAGTTTGCAGTCCCAATCCTTCTTGAGCTAGACAAAGAAAGAGGTAGAAGTCATCGATGGATGCAAATTGCAAGATCCAAAGGGGTTGACGATGTATGATTACACCAGCATAGATCCATCTAAAACATGGATCTAACATGAGCCGAAAGGGATCAAATTTCTTTTGTTGCAAACTTATTTTAGAATACAAAAAATTGTTATTGTTTAAATTTTACTTTTGATTGTTATAGAGATTACATAACACGTGTATTGAAACATTTTATATTAATTCATATTAAATTATTTTATTCTTAACTCACATTGGATATTTGATTCTATCATACATTAAAATATTTTCTTTTAACATTTTTTTCTATATATAAATTTATATAAAGTTGATATCACTTATTAAAATATTTTTTAAAACATAAGGTTTAAACATCTTAATCACATATATTTTTTACTTCTAATTACTCTACATGATATTAGGTCATATGGACAACTAATTAAAAATGCATAGCATATATTTTTTTTTTCATTTTTATTATAGCCGACATTGTTTTTCTATTTAGAGAATATTTTATTTCTATTTTACGAGGAATGAACATACTTAATGTAGCCTTCACACTCAGATGTAGAAACAATATAGATGCAGTTTAACCACATAACTACCAAGGGCCTTGAGAGATCCAATATCAAACTTTTTAAAAAAATTACATTGAAATCAAAAAATTCAGTGCAAGCAATCAAATTGTATTAGAAATCACCACATACACTGAAATCAATGCAAGTAATCAAATATCATTAGAAATAAATATCTACACTAAAATCGATGCATATAGTGCAAATAATCAAATAGGATTATAAATCACCATCTCCACATATATCAATCCATCTAGTGTGAGAAATATTCTTCCCTCTCTCCACCCTCCATCCATATCTATATCCCCCTCCATCTCTTATTTTCTGTCTCTCTATCTCACCCTCCTAAACACACACATATATCAATCTCTTTGTCAATCCCCTCCTCTTCCCATCTCTCTCTTCTTCCCTCTTTTCACCTTCCATCTATATCTCTATCTTCCCCCTCTCACCATCTCTCTCCATCTTCCTTATCACTTTCTATCTCTCTCTCTCTCTCTCTCTCTCTCTCCACCTTTCTCTCTCTATTTCTTTCTTCTTACCTCTCTCCTCCTCCCCCTCCAAGTCCATCTTGCTTTCCCTCCCTCTCTCCACTCTCTCACATCCTCTCTCTTCCTTCCTCTCTTTCCCTTTCTCTCCCATCTCTCTCTCTCTCTTCACCCACCAACTATGTTACTATATCCATCCCTCTCTCCCTATCTCTCCTTCTCCCCCCTTATCTCCATCTCTCCTTATTTGTCTCTTTATCTCAGCCCCAAACATACATGCTCTCTCTATGTCTCTCCCTTGTCACTCCTTCTCTCTCTCCACTTTTCACTCTCTATATTTCTTATTTCCTACATCTCTCCCCCTCCAACTCCATCTCTCTTATCGATCCCTCTCTCCTCCTCTCTCTCAAGTCCTCTCTCTCGTCCTTCCTCTCTCTCTCTTCCCTAAATCCCTTTCTCTTCCCTAATCTCTCTCTCTCTCTCTCTCTCTCTCCAATACTTTCTCTTCCCCCATCACTCTCCTCCTCTCTCTCATCCTTCCTCTCTCTCCCTTTCTCTCCCACCTCTCTCTCTCTCTTTTCCCTCCAATCCTCTCTCTTCCCCCATATCTCTCTCTCTCTCTCTCTTCCCCCATCCCTTTCTTTCTCTCTCTCTTTCCGCCCCTCTCTCTCTCCAACTACATTACTATTTCCCTCCCTCTCTCCTTCTCACTTCTTCTCTCCCCCTTCTTTCCATACATCTTACTTTGTCTCTTTATCTCACCCCTAAACATACACACTGTCTCTCCATCTCTCCCTTATAACTCTCTCTCTCTCTTTCTTCTTAGTTATGTAAACTAATGAACATAAATATTTGTAAATATAAAGAAGATTATGGAGTAAATATGAAAAGAGGTTTTATTTACTTAACATACCTCTAGTTTATTTATATTTATATTTATTTACCATACCCCTTTTCTTTACTATGGTATTTGGCCCATAAGCTTGTTATATAATTACATTTTTATTTATAATCCTATTTGATATATTGTTATTTATTTACCTTACCTCTTTATGCATATTTTATATTTATTTATTTACCATACCTATTTATATATATTTTATATTTATTTATTTATTTATCATACTTTTTTATACCTCTTTTATATTTATTTATTTACCCATGGTATTTGGCCCATGGTATCAATATTAATTTGTCCCATAGTATTCGTCCCATAGGCTTCATCTAAATAAAACCTCTTTTTAAAGTTTTTTTAAATATAAAAAGGTTTATGGAATAAATATAAAAAGAATTTTTATTTATTTACCATACATCTAGTTTATATATTTTTTATTTATTTACCATAGCTCTGGAGTAAGTATAAATTCATTTTACAAATATTTAATTAAAAGAAATATTAAAAGATTTTGGATTTTGATTGTTTGTGTTGAACTAACTCTTTTCCTTTGATTTAGGAAATGGTATTGACTTTAGTAAAGAGTAAATATGTTTAAAATTTTACTTAATTTGGAAATTCAACGTGGTAATTTTTTTCGTTAAAGGTAAATTTATGATCCATTCAAATTCACGTATATAATTTAATATCCATTCAAATTATATAAATAATACATAATTGTATTAGAAATTGATATATGTTATAGTACAATGCGATTTTTATTTTTTATTTTTTTTAATTTAAAACTTAAGCCGACATTTTGTATGAGGACGTGACATACCTGACATCGGGGTCATATTGGGCTGTAGAATGAGCCTTTCGGCTCAATGACAATCTGTTCGAAACTCCATGTGAGAAGCAAACAGATAGAAAAACTTCTAAATTTGTTAGAGATCCCCATGACAGGCATAGATTGCAGAGTGCGAAGTCCCCAAGGAAAAGCATGGCCTTATTGGAATGGCCCATGAGACATAATTTGGCTCAAGGAAAGGGAATAGCCTAAATGAATTGGCATATTTAATGCATGATTTGGGTTTCACCATCAATATAGGAAATAGAATATGATATAGTGAATGATCTATATTAGAGTAGTTCTCCCAATAATAGATTTATTATTCATGTTTGGACTTATAAGTAGCCAAGCTGGCTAACATTCCGGGATCAGGCAGGTGAGCATTTAGCTTAACACAATGAAGAATCTATAAACCTTTTACATGCCATTTTTAGGTTCTAACATGTAAACTACTGAATCTATCAACTTTGACCCTTTCAGTGAATTTTATTGAGAAGTTTATCAAAGGAATAGAGTAGCAATTTTAAGGTTGGTTTATTTGGCTGTTGTTTTACACAGTTATTTAGTTTTCTTAAAAAAAAGGCAAGGAGAAGGTTGAGTAAATAAGCATAAGCATACTCAACTTACAGGGATTCACATTAGGGGAGTAAACAAAGGCATAAACAGGGATTTTCACATCATAACCAATCAAGCAATACCTGACAAACACACTCAACACCACAGTGAATACTATTTTGGTTTAGAGACTATCTGAAACCGCTGCTTATACTCCTGCTCAAACGGATTCCGTGTATTGCAAGGATAATCATTGATGCAATCACTCCAGACGTTGTAATCAGAGGGTTTCGGCTCCCTGAGAACCTCCCATACAGCAGTATTGCACTTGAAGCCTGAGCCCAGAGCAATCTGCCACAGGCGGTCACCTTTCTTCATCCGCCCCTTGGCCTCCATGTACGCCACCTCATACCAGAGCCCACTGGAGGAAGTATTCCCAAACCTGTGAAGCGTCATGTGGGCAGGCTCTGTGTCGTAATCCGTCAGCCTCAGGCTCTTCCCGATGCCGTTGATGACCGCCCGCCCCCCCGGGTGAATGCAGAAATGCTCGAAGGCTAGCTTGAAGTTAGGCACATAGGGCTTCAGGTCCTTGATTTTCAGTAGCTTGATGCAGAGCATGTTGTAGACGAAGTAGAGCTGTTCTGAAAAGGGGAGAACCTTGGGCGCCAGGGTTGTGATATTGTTTTTCAGGGCGATTCCTGCAGCTTCGATCAGGTATGTGCTGAGAGAAACCCCGATGATGTTTTCATCGTCCTCTCTCTGCACTATGCTGTTGTGGGCCTCGTCGTTTTGGCCGAGATGGGTTCGGACAGAATGCAGAAGCTTCATCTTGGCCCTGCCCGCATCACTGGGCTTGTTCGAGATCAGCAATGCTGAACCCCCAATACGGAACAGGCAATTGGACATCATCATCGGCTTGTCGTTGCCCACATAACGATTCATGGTCAGATTCTCGCTGCTAACCAGAAGGGCATAACAATTTTTGTGAACTTTCAGCAGATCCTTCACCATGTCGACTCCTATTATCCCGGCGCTGCACCCCATGCCGGAAATATTGAAAGACTTGATGTCTTCCCTCATGCCATAATGGTTCACAATCCAGGCCGACAGAGACGGGGCCGGAGCAAAGCAGCAGACATTTATTATCAGTATGTCAACGTCGCAGGGTCGAATCCCGCTGTCGGTGAACAATCTGTCGAGTGTAGAAACAAAGGCCTCCTGCATCTCCAGCCACCCTTCGTCCATGGACGATATAATGTCGCCCTGGAAGAAGGAATTGGGCGCGTAGGTCTCCTGCCCGAGGCCCGATTTTATGTGAACATTTCCCACGAATTTCAGCGACTCTGGCATCAGATTGATCTTGCAAATGATGTATTCCGAGAGCTCTGTGTTCATTTTTCGGTCCTCCGGGGGCTTGTAGCAGCTGAAGGCCACCAGGTAAGTGCAGGAGCTCCTCTGCCTTTGAATGTGCCAAACTATTCCCACTGCCAGCATAGACATCACGGCCACCCCAAGTTCCAGTGCCGAAGTAGGAATCGAAGACAAGAGGGAGATCGCCCCTTCCATGATTTGGCCGAGAGATATGAACGATTCATACAAATCCATCTCTGCTCGATGACTTTTTCAATTAGCGTACCACCGATCGATCGATGGAATACACCCAACAAGGCCGCGTATATATGATTCAAATTTCAGCTAACGCAAAAGGAGGACTTCAAAGCGTCGGGTATTTTCTTGAATGCCTGATACTGACAAATTTATGCAAGCCAGGTATTGGGTGCTGTATTGAATGCCTAATACTGACTAAGTTAAGCAAGCCAAGCCCGCCATTAATGAACCAGATGAATTGATGAGTGGTGATTCAATGAATGAATAAATAGGGAGTGTGATAGCGGCGTAAACCATACACCCTCCTAAATAACCTGAAAGTATTAGTTATTATTGTAAGTTGCTCTGCCATTCCACCGAGTCTCCATTCCGTCTCAGCTTCAAAATCACCGTTATTTTTTCAATTTCAATTTTCATAAAAAGTTTAGCGGGAACTTAATTATGAAATAAAAACGGTTTTAAAGTATATATATTTGAAAAAAAAATTATAACATGAATAAATAAAAAAGAGAGTGAATATGTTTTTTTGGTTGGTAAGTGAGCACCCAGGGTTGGAACTGGTAACTTATCCCATGGAGCGCCACTCTTCACCGTCGAACAAAAATATCTTGGGCTTTATATTTTTTTAAATAATTTGAATGAATAAATTAAATAAGTTGCAAGTGTTTTTTTAGGGTCAATTTGTTTTCAAATGTAAATGTATTTATTTGAAAATAGGTTACAAAATTTTAATTTAACTATTAATAATTAGATTGATAGTAAAGATTTAAATTCCATTGAATATATTAAAGTATTTATAGTGATATACACTGATTAAAATAGTTATAATGCTTTTTTCTTTTCAATTAAATTGATTAGATTATATTAAAATATTCATAGTAATATACACAAATAAAAAAACTGTAAATAGTTATGATGTTTTTTTTATTTTATTTAAATTGATTAATTAAAAATATATTATATAAAGAAGTGTTATATAAAGTGAATTATGATATTTTACACATGAGATATTGATACGCATATGGTATTGGCCAATAAAATTTATTTATAAATTAAAAATATTCATGTTAAAGCTAAAAATTTTATGTTCCATATTTTTAAAATGTATATATATTCAACTTATATTAATTATTTTTATTATTTAATAATAATAATAGAAAATAAATTTATAAATGTTTTAATATTTATTATAAATAAATATATAATAATAATAAATTTATTATTGTTAATTAATAAATTAATTAATTATTATAATTAATTAAATAAATAAAATAATAATAATAATAATTAATAGATATTATTATCAAATAATTAAATAATAATAATAATTTATTTATTTATTATTATTAGTTAGGATTGGAATACAATAATATTAGTTTTTAAAGTATAATAAATTATAATAATATTATTATTATTTTATATTTAACAATATTAATATTAATATTAAGTATGTTTATTGGTGTTTCTCAATCATTTTAATTAATATGGTTGTATATGTAATTGATATAAGTTTATGGGTGTTTATCAACCACATTTATTAATGTGTTGTGCTAGTTAAATTTTATTAACTACTAAATGGTTGAATTAGTTTAAAAACTTAAATTGGTATAATATTAATGATAATAGCCCATAATTAGATTAATTAAACTTTTATTAAATCTTCTTATTTAATTGAATTATTTTAAATAATACGATTAATATCCTATAATTAAATTAATTAAACAAATCTTTCTTTCCTTAAATCTTTTTATAGGGTTGAACTAGTTTAAATACTTAGATATTGAAAGATACTTTTATAGCCAATAGATCATGCATGGAGTTTAAAATTACTACACAACTAAGTTAAACTAAATAAATAGAAGTTTTAATTCATAAGTTTGACATGGATCTCTTACTACGCAATCTCTATAAATAAATTTTTTAATTCATAAGGATAATATGGATCTGTCATTATAAGGAGGTTGGGCATATTAAGGATTTGTATTACACACTTAATAATAATCAAGGAAAACAACAACTAATGTGTCAGGATAATTATGTAACTTTAATGATTAAAGTATTAAACTTCTGTAAAATAAAAGGATTTTACAATAATAAATTGGAGTTTTAATTTCTGAGTCCATTAGAATATGTGGAAGGAAAAGGCAAATAGATCATTCATATATTTAGGTAGTTTGGATGTTAACAACATTCTCATTATAATAAATGAATGAATGATAGTGTGAAATTTAAAAAGAGATATATAACTAAAATTTATGAACATTTTAGTATTTTTTTAAATTTTAATTTTTTAATTTTTGACATAAATATTTTATATTATCTAATTGAAATATAAATAAATTTTAATTATTTATAAATATTAAATATTAAAAAATATAATATTTGATTTAATGATAAATAAAATTAATTTAATAATAAATATAAATTAAAAATTAATTTTAAAATATATATATTTTTAAAGATGAATAAAATAATTTGAAATATATATATATATATATATATATATATATATATATTTCATTTTTAAATATTATATTTTAAGTATTTAATTTTCCATCAGGGTGACTAATGAGGCTTAGAGAAGGACATTGGCATTAATCCCCACGCATGTGTTTTAGGATAAACAGGGTGGAGAGTAAATGGGCCTCGAGAAGGCAATTGAGGAATGTTTTCGATGTAGGATGAACATGGTGGAGACTAAATGGGCCTCAAGAAGGCAAATGGGGAATGTTTTCGATATAGAGGGTATTATATGTGTCAGAGGCATGGCAAAGGATGTTAAGGTGGTGAGCACTGTTGAATCCTTAGTTAAACTGAGAGGAGGGGGAGGGGGAGGGGGAGAGGGTGGGGGGGTGTGGGTGAATCATTTTAACACATACATGAGCTTTTTAAACTTTTCATCAAGCTTATTTACAACTTAATTTTATAACCAACTTAATATGTGAACAGTCTTAATATGTAGCATCAAGTATTAATTTAATGTGACACCAAACTTATTATGAGAGTAGCAAACATTAAGCAGATTGGATAGAACATATCAACACATAGGCAACACACACAGAGACAACAGATATAAGTGGAAACCCATAAAGGGAGAAAACCACATCTTATTATTGTTGTGATGCAAAGGCAAGCTCCAACTCCCTCTCACCACTGTTTTTCTGCAGGCACCAACCTATAGGAGGCTTCAACCTCAGTCAGCTACAACTGACATCTATCAAGCTTCAACTTGATAGGGAAGCTCCAACTTCCTCAATCTATGAAAAAAATATATTTGTTGATTTACCTTAGATATCAGCTCTGTTATGTAGCATCTATTTCTGCTCCTCCTTTTTCTTATCTTCTCTACCTCAATTCTTCATACTCTGCATTCTCTAACGTCTTTCTGCATATCAATGTGATATGCTTTATACAGTTTTCCTCATAACAGTTCGTATTCCACAGAGAATTCAAAGTGAATAGCACTGACTCTTTGCCTTCTACCTCCTCACTTCTTTATCCAGCTCATTTAGAAAATTTCACCAATTTATACAACTTTCAGTTTTACAGTGGAGTTTTATTTCCTACGGAGACTTTCCAGTGCATCACAAACAATATAAACCAATCAAAAACATTTACATTCAGTTACAATATGGATTACAAATCAACCCATTCAGTTTTGGATCACCGTGTGTTTGTCTTTTCTGTGACTGTGTCTGTCTTTTTCGGCTCTGCTTGCTCTCTTGTTCACTGCCATGGTGTAACTGTTGCAGATATGTAAACGCACTTTTTATACAACGCACTTCAACTCTCGGCGTACTAATAAAGGCGTTTTAACACATAAACTTCTCTTTCAATATAACACAAATGCTTCTCGGTGATATAATTATAATGGACCCTTTTAATATATAAAAAGTCTTTTCTGTTCAACTAATCGATCTTTACTTAAGTTCCGATGAAATTTCACCTCTTGCGATGGTTCCGATGCGATTGATAGCAATCAGAACTTTCAATGGTGGGCTCTGATGTTCTGCTTTACTTCAATGCGATGATTCACTGTTCACTTCAATTCACTGCGCCAATGTGATTGAAATTCTCCGATGCGATTAGCCAAGGCCGCACCATATAATGTTTCAGCATTTCAATATTCTGCGTTACAATTTATTTTACCCGTCGAAGGGTTTTCACAAAGAAAAATCTTAAATTTATGTGTTTGAATCTCCGTCGATGCGATGGGTCACTGTAGACCCCACTCTAACTTTCTTTAGATCCAACGGTTGCAATCTTTAATGATCCGATAGTTGAGGTTGGATTGCACCATCGCGATTGCAATATTCAACAGTTTGTTCAATCGCACTTTTACTTCCGATGCGATGAATCACTCCGATGTACTCAAGCCGGAACTCAAACAAATATGAGAATCATCGTTTAAAACATATCGGGCCCGCAATCGCCATCAGAACTTTTATTAACATGTTGCGTTGCCATAAGTTTCTCCAATGCGATTCATGAGGGTCCCACCTTATGGTACTTCGTATATAAAGCACTGCACATATATATATACTTTTCCACTTGGGTTAAGATTCTCAGAATAGCGTTTATGTATCCTCCAGCTTAGGTTAAGATTCTCGGAATTTTATGTAGGGGGTCCCACACTACACATATAATATCCTTCGTCAACATTATATTAAGTCTTTGACTCAGACTTAAACCCAGCACTAATATATGTAGTAATATAACCTTTCGGGCTCCAAAGTTATTTTAACTCACCTTGTTTATAATGAAATTATGCTCTGTCTAAAGTTTGGGTTACCTCTTCATTAATTCGCAACATAGTCAGAGTCCACAACCAATATATATAAATATATCAACCATTCAGCATTTTCTCCAATGGTTAATCAATAACCATTAATGCAACAGTTTAGCTGGGCCCACCTCAACTTATATTCTTATATCCAAACTTTATATGCACACCCTTTGAGGTATTTCATATTCACAATACTATGAAGATATATATTACCTCCTCTATCATACATTATAGCATACCTTTTGGAATTACCCAGGCGATAGTATATATAGTCGTTCTCGGGCCCACCTTCCTCCATACTGTATTAATACTTCAGTTTCTATCAACCTTGATGCATAAATAAGCTCTTTCAAACATTGTATCGTGACTTGAATTAAAGATGACCTTCGGGCCCACAAAGCATTATTATTTACCTTCCGCCTGTTAGTTAACTTTTATAATAGACCCAATACACAAGACTTCGTATAATATTTGGCCGCGCAGCTATGAATGTAGGTCCCACAACCTTGGTTCTCTTCCCCGCAACTTCTCCTTTGATCAGACGGTCAATCTGCTATCGCGCACCAACTGAGCTTTGGACCCCCATCCAACAGACGACGCGCAATATCGCACAACTTATATGCTCGTCACATAATTCTCCAAAATTACGCGAAAAAAGTTGTATTCGAAAACCGCTTTAGGACACGTGGCCCTCAGCGACATAGATCGCATTTAAAAAGGTGAATTCAGCTTACCACTCAAGGGCAGCGTGATACAAGTTGTTTCTTCCACCAAAATCGCCTTCACTATTCCTCATGGTTCCGTTCTTTGACTCAGGGTTCCGGTATTTTATAATTTCACTTCAATTGTTTATTTTAACCTCCATTCTTCGTTTAAATGTACAGATTGTGCATTAACCCATATACACAGAACCCCACTGTTATTTTGCTTCTCGGTTCCGCCCTTTCTGCATGGTTCCGCATCTCCTGTGATCATTTCACTGTTGGTTTTTTAACGGCTCTACCTATGTATTCTATGTCTCTGCCTCTGTGTCTTTTGTCTCTATTTCACTGTACTCTCTGCGACCTTACTCTGCTTCTCAACCGTTTCATTTCATGGCTCTGCATCTGTATTTGTTTATTTGTTTATCTCTGGCTCCGTTGTAAAACTCTGTTATTTGTTTTATTCCTTCCTCTCTCAACTCTACTCTGTCCCCCCCAAATTTCTCCTGATATTTTGGTCTTTGATTCATGTCTGATGGTCCCTCTTCTTGCCTCTCTTTCTCTGCTTCTTGTCTGCCACTTTGTGCTGCTTTGCTTCTCTTTTTTCTGCCTCTGCTACTCTTATATTTTTCTTCTCTTGTTGTTGTCTCTGCTACTCTGCTATTTTTCTTCTCTCCTTTGCCATCAATGAAAACATTTCCAACAGTCTCCCCCTTTGGCATTGATGGAAATACACTTCCTCTGCTTTCCTTTTGGGACCCTTTCTTCTGTTGCTTGCTTTTCCTCCCCCTTTGACATCAATGGAAAAGGGTTGCTCATTTCCCAGTGTGCTTTTAAATCTCATCCATGTTACTCTGATCTTGAGGACCTGTTTCATGCTCTAATTAGTTTCTCTGGCTCTTTTGTGACTCTCTTTGTTGATTGATCTCCCCCTGGAATGATGTCTTCTTTTCTGTTCTCCCCCTGGAATGAAGCTTTATTTTTCTGTCAGAGAGTAGTATCTGAAGACACTACCCCTAGTTTGTTTCTTAGATATTCGAATGGCTCTCTAGCAAGAGGTTTTGTGAATATATCTGTTGTTTTTTCTTTTGTTGGCACATATTCCAACTTCACTACCTTCTGTGCTACTTGTTCTCTTAGGAAATGGTACTTGATTAGGATGTGTTTAGTTTTTGAATGAAGTACAAGATTTTTTGAAATAATTATAGCACTTGTATTATCACATTTGATAGAGATAGGTTCATCAATTCTTACCTTCATGTCTTGGAGGGTTTGTTTCATCCACATGACTTGTGTGCAACATGCTACTGCTGCTATGTATTCTGCTTCTGCTGTAGATAGAGAGATATATGTTTGTTTCTTGCTTAGCCATGCCACCAGACTTTTTCCAAAGTAGAATGCACCTCCACTTGTGCTTTTCCTATCATCCACACAGCTGGCCCAATCTGCATCTGTATATGTTGTCAAAGTGAAGCTCTTGCCTTTTGGATACCATAGCCCATACTGTACAGTTCCTTGTAGAAATCTAAATATTCCTTTGACTTCTAGAAGGTGATTGGTGCTACTTGATATCTAGCCACAAGTCCTACTGCCAACATGATGTCTAGTCTTGATGTTGTTAGGTATAACAGACTTCCTATCATGGATCTGTAAAGTCTTTGATCTATATCAGCAGATCCATCATTAGCACATAGCTTGCATCCAGTGATCATGGGAGTTGACACAGGTTTGCAGTCTTCCATTTTGAACTTTTTCAACATCTCCTTTAAGTATTTTTCTTGTGAGATGAATGTACCTGTGTTCTTTTGCTGAATTTGAAGTCCTAAGTAGAAGGTGAGCTCTCCAATCATAGACATCTCAAACTCTGATTTCATTTCTTCAGCAAATCCTTTTGCTAACTCGTCTTTGTTGCTTCCAAACATGATGTCATCAACATATACTACAACAATCAGGAGTTCATTTTCATGGGCTTTTATGTATATATTGATGTCTACTCCTCCTCTCTTAAAGCCTTGTTTTTGCAAGTACCTATCCAGCCTTGAATACCAAGCACGAGGAGCTTGTTTCAGCCCATATAAATCCTTCTTTAGACTGCACACATAGTCTTCCTTATATGTTAATGAGAATCCTTCTGGTTGTTCCATGTAGACTTCTTCTTCTAGGTCTCCATTCAGGAAGGCAGATTTCACATCCATTTGATATACCTTGAATTCATGGTAGCATGCAAAGGCTAGAAACATTCTGATAGCTTCCATTCTGGCTACAGGGGCAAATGTTTCATCTTTATCAAGACCTTCAATTTGTGAATATCCCTTGCATACAATTCTGGCCTTATTCCTGATTACCTGTCCTTGTTCATTAATTTTATTCTTGAATACCCATTTTGAGCCTATGACATTTTTCTCAGTGGGTCTTGGAACTAATTCCCAGGTATTGTTCTTCTCAATTTGGTCCAATGCTTCATTCATAGCATTCGCCCAATACTTGTCCTTGCTGGCTTCTTCAAACTTCTTTGGCTCTATTTGTGATAACATAGCTATGTATACCTCTTCTGTCTGTTCAGTTAGCTGTCTTCTTGTCTGGACTCCTACACTCTTGTCCCCAATGAATTAATCTTCTGGATGATTTTTTTGAGTGTATCTAGAGGGGGATTTCGAGCTCAATTCAGCATCTTCTTTTGTCTTGCTTGTTTCATCATCATCTTGGTTCTCTTCTTCATGATCTTATGGAGGACTGCTGCATTCTGTACTTCTTGTCTTTTTTGGTAGTTCTTCATCAAATATTACGTCAATGCTTTCTAGAATTTTTTGAAGAGTCTTTTTGTAGAACCTGTAACCTTTACTCTTGGATGCATATCCTAAAAATATTCCTTCATCTGCTCTTGCATCAAACTTCCCCAGATTTTCATTATTCTTTATGTAACACTTGCTTCCAAAGACTCTAAAGTGCTTTATTGATGTTGGTTTACCATGCCATAGTTCATAAGGAGTCTTGTCACTGTTTGATCTTAAATGAGCTTTGTTTAGAATATGCACAGCTGTGTGTACTGCTTCTGCCCAGAAGGTTTGAGGAATGTTACTCTCTTGCATCATGGCTCTAGCAATTTGTTGTACAGACCTGTTTTGTCTCTCTACCACTCCATTCTGTTGAGGTGTCCCTGCAATAGTAAATTGTTGCTTTATCCCATGTTCATTGCATAGGTCTGCGAAAGTCATAGTATGTGAATTCACCTCCTCTGTCTGATCTGATGAATTTTAGCTTGCATCCTGTTTGATTTTCTGCCAATGCTTTGAATATCTTGAATTTCTCAAGTGCTTCCAATTTATATTTGAGAAATGCAACCCATGTCATTCTTGAGAAATCATCTATTATCAGCATGAAGTAGGATTCTACACTTGGTGTTTTAGTTCTTGAAGGTCCACATTGGTCCATGTGTACAAGCTGAAGTGGCCTACTTGTTGATAGCTCATCTTTGGTCTTAAAGGTTGTCCGGGTCTGTTTGCCCAATTGGAAAGATTTTCATATGGTATTTGAAGGCCTTTTTATTGCTGGCATATCTCTGACAGCTTTCTTCTTGCTCAGTCTGATGATATGGTCGAAGTTAAGATGTCCCAATCTCCTATGCCATAACCATGACTCCTCAAGTTTGCTAAGATGGCATGCTTCATTCTCTTCTTTCACCATGTAGACATTACTCTCTATTCGAACACCTTTGATTAGAGTTTTTCCTGTGGTGCTTGATCTGACTTCATAGTCTTGTGCTCTAAAAATAACTTCACAGCCTTTATCACACATTTGACTGACACTTAGCAGATTTTCTTTCAGCCCATCCACAAATAGTACATCTTGGGCCTTTCCTCTACCATTATCTAAACTGACTGAGCCTTTTCCTTTGATTTTCCCTGCTTTTTCATTGCCAAAAGTAACATTTCCAGATTTATTTTCATCAAAGGTTATAAAATTTCTTCTATCTCCAGTCATATGCTTTGAGCAGCCACTGTCCAAATACCATTGCCTTTTCAGGTCTTGAGCAGTTAGAGCCAGGTCACATTTATTCACCTTCTTTTTACACTGGAAGCATCCTTTTGTTTGGTACCTTTTGTTAGATGATGAACCACATTCTCTAAGAGGACATTTGGAAGGGATATGTCCAATTTTATTGCATACACAACATTTGATCATAATTTTTGCAGAATTGTGAGTATGAGTAAAATCTCCATGATTCATAAACCTCCTTGAGGTGTTGAACATCTATCTTTGTCCATATTTTCTGCACTCAATGATTTTATGGCCAAATTCCTTACAATAAAAACAATAACCATAGAA
Source organism: Pinus albicaulis (assembly GCA_034641835.2). Lineage (NCBI taxonomy): Eukaryota > Viridiplantae > Streptophyta > Pinopsida > Pinales > Pinaceae > Pinus > Pinus albicaulis. The sequence continues at coordinate 813,256,385 of CM076574.1, read as the reverse complement.
ACAATTTTCATACCTGATGTGAGTTTGTCTTCTCCATTTGTTTGCTTGAGACAGTCTCTTCACTATTTGCATCCTTTGCTGGTTTGAATTACTCCTCCTTGTATGACAGTATGCAGCAATATGTCCCAGCTTGTGGTAGGCATAACAGGTGGCATTTTTCATAGGAGGGAAGAATCTCCTTTGATGGCTTCTAAATTTGACATACTCAGGGGTATATGAGATTTTTTCTGATGGCTGAGTATTTATTTCATTCTTTGTTATTAGATTTTCCTTCTGGTTTCTATCTCCTTCATTGCATGTTTCTTCTTTTGTAGGAATCATTTGAGCTGCTTCATCAGCCTTATTTGCTTTTACAAAAATAATATTTTTGTTTTCCTTTTTTTTGCCTTTACTTGATTCTCCTTCATAGCATATCCCAGTTTTTATCAGAGGAGATCTTTGAGCATCCAGGATTTTGTTCAACATACCAGAGCTTGTCATTTGAGAATAATTTATAGACACTTTCCTTTGGGCATTTTCTAATTTCTTCCTCAGACATACTACTACTTCTTCCAACTTCTCTTGTTCCTGAGTTTTATCCTTGATTTGCTTAAGTAACATGTCTTCTATCTTATTGGCTTCTCAAGCTCTACTTTCAGCTGCATGAGGACTTCTGAATTTTTTTCTTCTCTTACATACTTGAGAAGAATGTCTTTTTGTTTTCTGCACTTCAGTTTGAGTCTGTCAATCTCCTCCAGGGCACTTCTTAACTCCCCTCAAGATCAACTTCACCTTCTTCTTCATCTTCTAGAAGGAGTCCTTCAAGTTCTTCTATGGCCATCAATAAAAATTCATAGGTTCCTTCTTCACTTTAGGGTTCATATGAGTCTTCAGATGCACTGCTGTCTTGTTGAGCATAGAAATATTTTCTATTGAATTTCTTTCCTTTCTGCCAGTTCTTTGATGTAGTTTTCTCCGATTCTTGAGCCTGATTCCTTGCTTTATTATGAGGACACTTAGCAACATAGTGTCCAACTCTTCCACATTTAAAGCATTTGAATGGAAGTTTACCTTTATATGTACCTGAGCCTCTATCCATTTTCTTGACAAATTTGGCCTCTTCTTCATCAGAGCAAGAGCATATATCTTCCTTTTCTTCTTTCTTCTTTTATGTTTTAAAAGCTGCCTCCCTCGCACTTGGATTCTTCTGTGGGAGTCTCATCTCATAGGCTGTTAGATTTCCAAGTAATTGGTTCATGGTCAAGGTTTCCCAATCAGCTGTTTCTTCTATGGAAAAAACCTTGGGATTAAAGTTGGGTGGAAGAGATCTCAGAATATTTTGAAAAATCACAGCTTCTTTTATGGTTTCCCCTAGAGCTTTCATGTTATTTACTATTTCTGCAACCCTTAAAAAGAAGCTGGAAATATCTTCATCATCATTCATTTTTAAATTTTCAAATTGGGCTCTATAGACTTGAAGTTTGGCAGTCTTCACCTTCTTGTCTTCATCATGGATGTTCTCTAGAGTATCCCACATCTCTTTGGTAGTCTTGCTGTGCATTACTTTGATAAATTATACCTCACACAATCCATTTAGGATTGCATTCATGGCCTTTGCATTGGATACAAAATCTTATTTAGCTTCTTTCTCTGAGTCAGTTGCCTTTGGGGCATATCCAAATTCCACAGCAGCCCAAAATTCTATTCCTAGAGACATTATGTATGCTCTCATTCTGATTTTCCAGAAGGCATAATTAGCACCAGTGAAAAAAGGGGCTTTATTGGTTGAGCTTCCTTCTTGACTAGCCATCATGGGGACCTAGGATCTCCTTTCAGTTGTTAAACTGGTACAAAAGGAACCCGCTCTGATACCAATTGTTGAATCCTTAGTTAAACTGAGGGGGGGGGGTGAATCAGTTTAACACATACATGAGCTTTTTAAACTTTTCATCAAGCTTATTTACAACTTAATTTTATAACCAACTTAATATGTGAAAAGTCTTAATATGTAGCAACAAGTATTAAGTTAATGTGACACCAAACTTATTATGAGAGCAGCAAACATTAAGCAGATTGGATAGAACATATCAACACATAGGCAACACACACAGAGACAAAAGATATAAGTGGAAACACATAAAGGGAGAAAACCACATCTTATTATTGTTGTGATGCAAAGGCAAGCTCCAAATCCCTCTCACCATTGTTTTTTTGCAGGCACCAACCTACAAGAGGCTCCAACCTCAATCAGCTACAACTTACATCTATCAAGCTTCAACTTGATAGGGAAGCTCCAACTTCCTCAATCTATGAAAAAAATATTTGATGATTTACCTTAGATATCAGCTCTGTTCTGTAGCATCTCTTTCTGCTCCTCCTTTTTCTTATCTTCTCTACCTCAATTCTTCATACTCTGCATTCTCTAACGTCTTTCTGCATATCAATGTGATATGCTTTATACAGTTTGCCTCATAACAGTTTGTATTCCACAGGGAATTCAAAGTGAATAGCCTTGACTCTTTTCCTTCTGCCTCCTCACTTCTTTATCCGGCTCATTCAGAAAATTTCACCAATTTATACAAATTTCAGTTTTACAGTGGAGTTTTATTTCCTACGGAGACTTGCCAGTGCATCACAAACAATATAAACCAATCAAAAACATTTACATTCAGTTACAATATGGATTAAAAATCAACCCATTCAATTTTGGATCACCAAGTGTTTGTCTTTTCTATGACTATGTCTGTCTTTTTCGGCTCTGCTTGCTCTCCTGTTCACTGCCGTGGTGTAACTGTTGCATATATGTAAATGTGATTTTTATACAACACACTTCAACTCTCGGCGTAATAATAAAGGCGTTTTAACACATAAAATTCTCTTTCAATATAACGCAAATGCTTCTCGGTGATATAATTATAATGGACCCTTTTAATATATAAAAAGCCTTTTCGGTTCAACTAATCGATCTTTACTTAAGTTCCGATGCGATTTCACCTCTTGCGATGGTTTCGATGTGATTGATCGCAATCAAAACTTTCAATGGTGGGTTCTGATGTTCTGCTTTACTCCGATGCGATGATTCACTGTTCACTGCACTTCACTGCGCTGATGCGATTAGCCAAGGCCCCACCATATAATGTTTCAGCATTTCAATATTCTGTGTTACAATTTCTTTTACCCATCGAAGGGTTTTCACAAAGAAAAATCTTAAATTTATGTGTTTGAATCTCTGCCGATGAGATGGGTCACTATAGACCCCACTCTGACTTTCTTTAGATCCAACAGTTGCAATCTTTAATGATCTGACGGTTGAGGTTGGATCGCACCATCGCGATCGCAATATTCAACAGTTTGTCCAATCGCACTTTTACTTGTGATGCGATGAATCACTTCGATGTACTCAAGCCGGAACTCAAACAAATATGAGAATCATCATTTAAAACATATCGGGTCTACAATTGCCATCGGAAATTTTATTAACATGTTGCGTTGCCATAAGTTTCTCCGATGTGATTCGTGCGGGTCCCACCTTATCGTACTTCATAGATAAAGCATTGCATATATATATATATATATATATATATATATATATACTTTGCCTCTTGGGTTAAGATTCTCGGAATAACATTTATGTATCCTCTAGCTTGGGTTAAGATTCTCGGAATTTTGTGTAGGGGGTCCCACACTACACATATAATATCCTTCGTCAATATTATATTAAGTCTTTGACTCAGACTTAAACCCAGCACTAATATATGTAGTAATATAACCTTTCGGGCTCCAGAGTTATTTTAACTTGCCTTGTTTATAATGAAATAATGCTCTTTCTAAAGTTTGGGTTACCTCTTCGTTAATCCGCAACATAGTCGGAGTCCACAACCAATATATATAAATATATCAACCATTCAACATTTTCTCCAATGGTTAATCACTAACCATTAACGCAACAGTTCAGCTGGGCCCACCTCAACTTATATTCTTATATCCAAACTTTATATGCACACCCTTTGAGATATTTCATATTTACAATACTATGAAGATATATATTACCTCCTCTATCATACATTGTAGCAAACATTTTGGAATTACCCAGGTGATAGTATATATAGTCGTTCTCGGGCCCACCTTCCTCCATACTGCATTAATACTTCAGTTTCTATCAACCTTGACGCATAAATAAGCTCTTTCAAACATTGTACCGTGACTTGAATTAAAGCTGACCTTCGGGCCCACAAAGCATTGTTATTTACCTTCCGCCTGTTAGTTAACTTTTATAATAGACCCAATACACAGGACTTCGTATAATATTTGGCCCCACAGCTATGAATGTAGGTTCCACAGCCTTGGTTCTCTTCCCCGCAACTTCTCCTTTGATCGGACGGTCAATCTGCTCTCGCGCACCAATTGAGCTTTGGACCCCCCATCCAGCGAACGACGCGCAATATCGCGCAACTTATATGCTCGTCACATAATTGTGAGTATAAGTAAAATTTCCATGATTCATAAACCTCCTTGAGGTGTTGAACATCAATCTTTGTCCATATTTTTTGCACTCAATGATTTTATGGCCAAATTCCTTACAATAAAAACAGTAACCATAGAAACAATTTGCATACCTGATGTGAGGTTGTCTTCTCCATTTGTTTGCTTGAGACAATCTCTTCACTGTTTGCATCCTTTGCTGGTTTGAATTACTCCTCCTTGTATGGCAGTATGCAGCAATATATCCCAGCTTGTGGCAGGCATAACAAGTGGCATTTTTCATAGGAGGGAAGAATCTCCTTTGATGGCTTCTAAATTTGACATACTCAGGGGTATATGAGATTTTTTTTGTTGGCTGAGTATTTATTTCATTCTTTGTTATTAGAGGTTCCTTCTAGTTTCTGTCTCCTTCATTGCATGTTTCTTCTTTTGTAGGAATCATTTGAGCTACTTCATCAACCTTATTTGCTTTTACAAGAATAATATTTTTATTTTCCTTTTCTTTGCCTTTACTTGATTCTCCTTCATAGCCTATCCCAGTTTTTATCAGAGGAGATCTTTGAGCATCTAGGATTTCGTTCAACTTACCAGAGCTTGTCATTTGAGAAGAATTTATAGACACTTTCCTTTGGGCATTTTCTAATTTCTTCCTTAGACATACTACTTCTTCTTCCAACTTCTCTTGTTCCTGAGTTTTATCCTTGATTTGCTTAAGTAACATGTCTTCTATCTTCTTGGCTTCTTCAAGCTCTACTTTCAACTGCATGAGGACTTCTGAATTTTGCTCTTCTCTTACATACTTGAGAAGAATGTCTTTTTGTTTTCTGTACTTCAGTTTGAGTCTGTCAATCTCCTCCAGGGCACTTCTTAGCTCCCCCTCAAGATCAACTTCACCTTCTTCTTCATCTTCTAGAAGGAGTCCTTCAAGTTCTTCTATGGCCATCAATAAAAATTCAGAGGTTCCTTCTTCACTTGAGGGTTCATCTGAGTCTTTAGATGCACTATTGTCTTGTTGAGCATAGAAAGATTTTCTATTGAATTTATTTCCTTTCTGCCAGTTCTTTGATGTAGTTTTCTCCGATTCTTGAGCCTGATTTCTTGCTTTCTTATGAGGACATTTAGCAGCATAGTGTCCAACTCTTCCACAGTTAAATCATTTGAATGGAATTTTACCTTTATATTTAACTGAGCCTCTATCCAGTTTCTTGACAAATTTGGCCTCTTCTTCATCAGAGCAAGAGCATATATCTTCCTTTTCTTCTTTCTCCTTTTTTGTTTTAAAAGTTGCCTCCCTTGCACTTGGCTTCTTCTGTGGGAGTCTCATCTCATAGGCTGTTAGATTTCTAAGGACCTGGTTCATGGTTAAGGTTTCCCAATCAACTGTTTCTTCTATGGCAGAAACCTTGGGATTAAAGCTGGGTGGAAGAGATCTCAGAATATTTGAACAACCACAGCTTATTTTATGGTTTCCCCTAGAGCTTTCATGTTATTTACTATTTCTGCAACCCTTAAAAAGAAGCTGGCAATATCTTCATCATCATTCATTTTTAAATTTTCAAATTAGGCTCTATAGACTTGAAGTTTGGCAGTCTTCACCTTCTTGTCTCCCTCATGGATGTTCTCTAGAGTATCCCACATCTCTTTGGCAGTCTTGTTGTGCATTACTTTGATAAATTCTGCCTCACACAGTCCATTTAGGATTGCATTCATGGCCTTTGCATTGGCTAAAAAATCTTGTTTAGCTTCTTTCTCTGAGTTAGTTGCCTTTGGGGCATATCGAAATTCCACAGCAGCCCAAACTTCTATTCCTAGAGACATTATGTATGCTCTCATTCTGATTTTCTAGAAGGCATAATTAGCACCGGTGAAAAAAGGGGCTTTATTGTTTGAGCTTCCTTCTTGACTAGCCATCCTGGGGACCTAGGATCTCCTTTCAGTTGTTAAACTGGTACAAAAGGAACCCATTCTGATACCAATTGTTGAATCCTTAGTTAAACTGAGAGGGGGGGGTGAATCATTTTAACACATACATGAAATTTTTAAACTTTTCATCAAGCTTATTTACAACTTAATTTTATAACCAACTTAATATGTGAACAATCTTAATATGTAGCAACAAGTATTAAGTTAATGTGACACCAAACTTATTATGAGAGCAACAAACATTAAGCAGATTGGATAGAACATATCAACACATAGGCAACACACACGGAGACAACAGATATAAGTGGAAACCCATAAAGGGAGAAAACCACATCTTATTATTGTTGTGATGCAAAGGCAAGCTCCAACTCCCTCTCACCACTGTTTTTTCTGCAGGCACCAACCTACAGGAGGCTCCAACCTCAGTCAGCTACAACTGACATCGATCAAGCTTCAACTTGATAGGGAAGCTCCAAATTCCTCAATCTATGAAAAAATAATATTTGTTGATTTACCTTAGATATCAGCTCTATTCTGTAGCATCTCTTTCTGCTTCTCCTTTTTCTTATATTCTCTGCCTCAATTCCTCATACTCTGCATTCTCTAACGTATTTCTGCATATCATTGTGATATGCTTTATACAGTTCTCCTCATAACAGTTCGTATTCCACAGGGAATTCAAAGTGAATAGCCCTGACTCTTTGTCTTCTGCCTCCTCACTTCTTTATCCAGCTCATTCAGAAAATTTCAGCAATTTATACAACTTTCAGTTTTACAGTGGAGTTTTATTTCCTATGGAGACTTGCCAGTGCATCACAAATGATATAAACCAATAAAAAACATTTACATTTAGTTACAATATGGATTAAAAATCAACCCATTCAGTTTTGGATCACCGTGTGTTTGTCTTTTCTGTGACTGTGTCTGTCTTTTTCGGCTCTGCTTGCTCTCCTGTTCACTGCCGTGGTGTAACTATTGCATATATGTAACTGCGCTTTTTATACAACGCACTTCAACTCTCGGCGTAATAATAAAGGTGTTTTAACACATAAACTTCTCTTTCAATATAACGCAAATTCTTCTCGGTGATATAATTATAATGGACCCTTTTAATATATAAAAAGCCTTTTCTATTCAACTAATCGATCTTTACTTAAGTTTCGATGCAATTTCACCTCTTGCGATGGTTCCGATGCGATTGATCGCAATCGGAACTTTCAATGGTGGGTTCTGATGTTCTGCTTTACTCTGATGTAATGATTCACTGGTCACTGCACTTCACTGCGCCAATGCGATTGAAATTATCCGATGCGATTAGCCAAGGCCCCACCATATAATGTTTCGGCATTTCAATATTCCGGTGTTACAATTTCTTTTACCCGTCAAAGGGTTTTCACAAAGAAAAATCTTAAATTTATGTGTTTGAATCTGCGCCGATGCGATGGGTCACTGTAGACCCCACTCTGACTTTCTTTAGATCCAACGGTTGTAATCTTTAATGATCCGACGATTGAGTTTGGATCGCACCATCGTGATCGCAATATTCAACAGTTTGTTCAATCGCACTTTTATTCCGATGCGATGAATCACTCCGATGTACTCAAGCCAGAACTCAAACAAATATGAGAATCATCGTTTAAAACATGTCAGGTCCGCAATCACCATCGGAACTTTTATTAACATGTTGCGCTGCCATAAGTTTCTCTGATGCGATTCGTGAGGGTCCCACCTTATGGTACTTCGTATATAAAGCGTTGCACACACACACACACACACACATATATATATCTATATATATATATATATATATATATATATATATATATATATATATATATATATATATATATATATACTTTGCCAATTGGGTTAAGATTCTCGAAATAGCGTTTATGTATCCTCTAGCTTGGCTTAAGATTCTTAGAATTTTATGTAGGGGGTCCCACACTACACATATAATATCCTTCGTTAACATTATATTAAGTCTTTGACTCAGACTTAAACCCAACACTAATATATGTAGTAATATAACCTTTCGGGCTCCAGAGTTATTTTAACTCGCCTTGTTTATAATGAAATAATGCTCTGTCTAAATTTTGGGTTACCTCTTCGTTAATCCACAACATAGTCGGAGTCCACAATCAATATATATAAATATATCAACCATTCAACATTTTCTCCAAAGGTTAATCACTAACCATTAACACAACAGTTCAGCTGGGCCCACCTCAACTTATATTCTTACATCCAAAATTTATATGTGCACCCTTTGAGGTATTTCATATTCACAATACTATGAAGATATATATTACCGCCTCTATCATACATTATAGCAGACCTTTTGGAATTACCCAGGTGATAGTATATATAGTTGTTATCGGGCCCACCTTCCTCCATACTGTATTAATACTTTAGTTTCTATCAACCTTGACGCATAAATAAGCTCTTTTAAACATTGTACCATGACTTGAATTAAAGCTGACCTTCAGGCCCACAAAGCATTGTTATTTACCTTCCGCCTGTTAGTTAACTTTTATAATAGACCCAATACACAGGACTTCGTATAATATTTGGCCCTGCAGCTATGAATGTAGGTCCCACAGCCTTGGTTCTCTTCCCCGAAACTTCTCCTTTGATCGGACGGTCAATCTGCTCTCGCGCACCAACTGAGGTTTGGACCCCCATCCAACGGACGACGCGCAATATCGCACAACTTATATGCTCGTCACATAATTCTTCAAAATTACGCGAAAAAAGTTGTATTCGAAAACCGTTTTAGGACACGTGGCCCTCAGCGACATAGATCGTGTTAAAAAAGGTGAATTCAACTTACCACTCAAGGGTAGCGCGATACAGGTTGTTTCTTCCACCGAAACCGCCTTCACTATTCCTCATGGTTCCGTTCATTGACTCAGGGTTCCGGTATTTTATAATTTCGCTTCAATTGTTTATTTAACCTCCATTCTTCGTTTAAATGTACAGATTGTGCATTAACCCATATACACAGAACCCCACTATTATTTTTCTTCTCGGTTCCGTCCTTTCTGCATGGTTCCGCATCTGCTGTGATCATTTCACTATTGGTTTGTTAATAGTTCTGCCTCTGTATTCTCTGTCTCTGCCTCTATATTCTCTGTCTCTACCTCTATGTCTTCTGTCTGTGTTTCACTGTACTCTCTGCGACCTTACTCTGCTGCTCGACCGTTTCATTTCACGGCTCTGCCTCTGTATTTGTTTATTTGTTTATCTATGGCTCCGTTGTAAAACTCTGTTATTTTTTTTATTCCTTCCTCTCTCAACTCTACTCTGTCCCCCCAGATTTCTCCTGATATTTTTCTCTTTGCTTCTAGTCTCATGGTCCCTCTTCTTGCCTCTCTTTCTCTGCTTCTTGCCTGCCACTTTGTGCTGCTTTGCTTCTCTTTTTGCTGCCTCTGCTACTCTGCTATTTTTCTTCTCTTGTTACTGCCTCTGTTACTCTGCTATTTTTCTTCTCTCCTTTGGCATCAATGACAACATTTCCAACAGTACTAGAATATGTGTATTATATGTGTCAGAGGCATGGAAAAGGATGTTAAGGTGGTGAGCACGACAATGAATTTGGAATTTTTGGACATTAGGGTTCATGAGGAGGCAAGCATTATTGGCTTCCTCTCTGCTTTCGTTTTGGGAGGATAGCATTGGTGCTCAAACCTAGTGGAGTGCAACTCTGAGAGAACCACTCGACTTCAATGGGTTCCTATTGTGTGGGATCCTGGCAAGCAACATATGTGAATTGGGTCGGTGAGGGAATTCTAGTACTTGGTTTGCTTTCACCCATGAAAGGCTCGATGTAAATTACTTGCAGCGTTGTCTTCACTGTGGAGTGACCCTCCATTGTCATGACTACTACAGGTGATTGGTATCATTCCTATGATTATGTTATGGTTTTCACATTGTTGCATTTTCTCTTCTCAGGTCGTATGTGAAACCCATACCAGATTGTTTCGTTGTTCGCAACAACATTGGGAGTTGGGTGCCTTGGCTCACTGGACATTAGGGTTGCTCCTTATTGTAAGAATTTTTAGGTCTGACAGTGTAATTGCAGAGACAACCTTTCAGAGCTGGTGTAATTTGGTTCCAAAGGGAGAAACTCTCATTCCCCAACCCCACAGACCTTCATTCTTTGGTGTCAAGGTCAACAAATTGCGAGACTTGTTGGTGATGGGTAGAAGGAGCGTCTGCATATCAGAAGAGTCATGTGCATTCTTTGACTACTACAGGATGCAACGAAAGAGATGGCACCCTAGACAAGGAGGAGGAAATCATGGTTGAGGCATTCATGAGGAGGAAAGAGAGCTGGAAGTCCCTCTCAGGACTTGCCTTGGTGAGTTTTTCTACCAACTCCTTTTGACACCATAGAAGTGCAAATCCATTTCCTTTATTATTCAGTTGAATAGATAGCCCAAGCATAGAATGAGGACCATGCAGACCTGATTGACTTTCTTGTTGATATCCTTCACAACTAGAGATGCATTGTTGATCGCCAAGCCACCCATCGACGAAACCAACAACAACTCCAATATCGCATGGATAATTTTGAGACCCACATGGCTCACATGGAATCCCACATCAATGAGTCCTTTTATTGTCCAGATGTTAATGGTGGAGCTACTGAGGCAACCGCCTATAATCCCATTCATCTATGAAGAAGCAAATTAGTTGTATATATGTTTTTGATAGATTTTGTGCATGGTGAGCATTAGATATAATGAGACCTTGTTTTCCCTATCTTCTTTTTAAGATGTTTTATATGTACTTACAATACAACAAATCCATTCAAAATAAGACATTTTTTTAATTTACAAAAAAACTCCTCACAATATATCATTTTCTCAATTTAATAGAAAGTTATAAATTTAAAAAAAAATCTAAATTTTCACTAAAACAATAAAATACCAATATTTAAATATCTTTTACATACAATAAATAAATAAATAAAATATTAATACTCATAATTTCAACTCAACTCCTCATACACAATGCAATGCTTTGTATCCATATCTATAATACTTAATATTTATAATTTCAACTTCTCATGCACGTAATGCTTTGTATCTATATCTATAATACTTTATTTTATTTATCACTTAATTTTTATTAAATAGGTATTGAAGTTATGAGAGAAAGTATTGATGGTTCACAGATTTATTGAGAAGAGTACAATGGGTAAATAATTATGGTCTGTAATTTTTACTCGTTGGTTTTTTCTCTCCACAATGATTACATGTTAAAAAAAATTGGAAGTGTTTGTCAATTTGACTATGTACTAATCCTGGTTGTGCCCAATCTCTTACGGCAGCCACTATTATACTTGTGAGGTACGGGTTCTTTTTATAGTGCTTCTATAGTAGTATGCATGTTTTGAGTCATAAAAACATTTTTTTAATATTTAAAATATTGTTTTATTATGAGTAGGGTTTAGATTAATTATATTGAATAGATGGGTTTATTTTTAAATAAAAATTTTAGAATTTAAATTATTTATCAATAATTATTAGGTGGTAAAGATTTAACTTCAAAGTTATATTTTAAAATATTCATATTAATATATATTTAAAGTGAAATTTATTTTCAAAGTAGTTATGTTATTTTTCTTTTCTTTAATTAAATTGATTAATTAAAAAAAATCTAATATAAACAAGTGTTATATAAAGTGAGTTATGGTTTTTTGAATATGTTATATTGATAAGTCTACATTATTTTAACAAAGTTTATTTACCGATTAAGAATTTCCATAATAAATTAAGAGTAAATTTTTATTGTTAAGATTATATGTTTAGATTTTTTTATTATATTATTTATAATAATAACTTGAAAATAAAGCTCCAATTTAATTAGTTTTTATAATTATTTTAATTTTAACAATGTAAATTGTATCATGTAATAATGATTTGATCTTTATCATAAATTAATGACTCAATACTTAATTTATATGATTACAACATTTCAACAATTAAAAAAAAACAATGTTAATTAAACAAATATAGTTATACTACATATATGATACAAATTATTTGCTTTTAAAAATTTTAAAGGCCACCAATGATGATAATGATGATGGTTAACATCCTTTGAGACCAGTTTATTGGACCTAAAGAAAAGAGTTATTTGATTTGATTTAAGATTTTATTCCTATGCTCAAAAAGCTTGGAGAGAAGTCTCTCGAGCTCACTATGATTTTGACATCTTAAAAGGCTAAGAAGGTCAGTATTGCAACAAAGATTATGAAATTGAGCTCTAATGTGGTTGTACCCGGGGCACTCTAAGAGGAAGTGATTTTCATCCTCGATGTTCATATTCGATCCTTTCCATCCATGGTGTTTTAGGAACTGTCCAACGACCTGTTTCACTATGGAGCTCATGACAGTTCGTTCTAATCTTGGCTATATTAATTTTCTTCTTTGAGCTAGTTAAAACAGAGAGATATTTTTTATCTTCTAAGGTGGGGTTGATGACCTCCTTATAATACCTTAATTTTATTTTAGCTGGTAGATCTTTCTCACACCACATTTTTTCTTTGAACTTAGAAGTAACAATTTTTTTAATGTTATTGATGTTTTGCAATGCAACATTCTCGTCCATCTCCTAATGGTTTAACCAGGCCCTGGTGTCTTTATACCAACCTCGTTTAAGCCTTAGGTGGTTTTGGGTAGAATTTAAAGCTAGCTTAGGAAGTCTATGGTCTCCTATGCTGTTAAGCTTGTGCTTGTACAATAGAAGCCTCCAACTTATAAGTGGCAAAAATGATATAAATTCTATATTTCAACTCTATTGTTCTGGTTTTGCTTAATAAAATTAATTATAAAATCAGGGAATTCCAAGCCTTTGTTTAATAAAATTCATTATAAAATCCAGTAAAATCCCATTATCAAACCATGCTTGTTTAATAAAATTCATTATAAAATCCATTATAATCACATTATCAAATCGCGTTGTTTTCTAGTCATATTTGAAATAAATAAATTCAATTTAATTAATAAATATTTATAAATAACTTTAATTTAATTAATAAGTATTTTGAAATAATTTTTAATTATATAAAAAAAATTAATATTTTAACAAATTTTAGTTTAATTTTAAACATTATAACTTACCATTCTATATTTTTTTTATGTCTATTTAAGAAAATGTTATTTAGGCATTTCAATTTAATATCTAAAATAAATAAACTCAATTTAATTAATCAATATTAATAAATAAACTTAATTTAATTAATAAATGCTTTTAAATATTTTTTATTATATAAAAATATTTAATATCTTTAAGAAAAGGTTATTTAAATTTTGAACATCTCAACTTACACTTTTATATTATCAATGTCTATTTTAAAATAAGGTTTTTAGATTAGGGCATTCTTCTATATTATCATTGTCAAATTTAAAATAAGGTTTTTAGATTAGGGTATTTAGAATAGGATATTTGAAAAAAATTAATTCAATTTAATTAATACTTTTTAATAAATATATTTAATTTAATTAATAAGTATTTTGAATTTTTTTGTGTATAAAAATAATTAATACTTTAAAATATAGTTAAATTTTGAACATTACAATTTATAATTTTAAAAAAAATATGTCTATTTTAAAATAAGGTATTTATACTTTTAATATAATAACTATAATAGATGAAAGAGATTTAATTTTGGAGTAGTTTATCTAGGCAACATTTTAACCTGAAAATGTTGCCCATCGGAAAACTATTTGTTGCCCATTCAAGGAGACCTGACATCTTTTCACATCGCTCCATAACTGCATTCATCACGTTGTCAGACTGGCGGCCGCCATTAACCCTCGCTCCAAAATGATACATCGCGCCCGCCCAGCTGAAATTCAAATTTTTCACCCTCTCAAAATCGAAACAGAACAGGGACATCGATTCTTTCCTCACAGACATCTGCAGTTCCCAACAATAGCCCGACCAGGATGACGACGGAGCTCTGAAAATTCAAGTATTCCTCCATGGAAAATTCAACGCTAAGGAATGAAGTGAAGCAGATGAAGAAGAATAATTCGAGGGAGGAAGCAGAAAATGTGGAGGTCGTCTCATGGAGTTCTTGTCATGGCGGCCGCAAAACAGATGAGTCAGTAGTGCTTGTAGTAGGTACGTTCAAACTTTATTGATTTCAACATCCAACTTTCGAATTCTGAATATTTTTTTCATGTTCAGTGAATGATGTTAATACTGTGCGAAAACAGATTCCCTGCAGAAGGAATTCGTGTTTTGCATCGTGATGATGATAATGATGTTTCTGATGGCCTGCAGGCTTCCTCTGAAGAAAAAAATGGCATTCCAAGTGCAACAGCTTTACGTCAGTAGGAACAATAGAAAAAAGACATTTATAAGTTTCTACATCGATGGTGAGGGCATGAGACTGCGGAAATGGATATGGTGCAGGGAGAGAATGAAATTATATTATGTGTACAGGGATTTAAGGGAAATTTTATAATGTTGATGTGTGTGTTTACTGAATGTTAAGTGTCTTGTTACTTTATTTATAACTTTGCATTAATCTAAATTAGTTAGTTTGTGGATTGAGTTTTCTTATTAAACAGCAGGGTCAAAGGAAGAAGTTCAATTTTTAAAAAAAATACTATTTATAAAGCAAGATCTATAGAATTTTAACTCTTGATAGCACAATTTACAATGCTTTGAAATAATTATTTTTCATCTAACATTAAAATTTCTATTAACATTTATTTAAATTATTAAAAATAATGGATTTATAAATTATGTTTTAATTAAATATTAAAAAAATACTATTTATAAACCAAGACCTATAGAGTTTTACTCTTGATAGCACAATTTACAATGGTTTGAAAATGATCATTGTTGATTTAATGTTTGGTTATTTAATAATGTTTTATTGGAATGATCACTCATTTAATTGTTGAGAATGTAGTTGATTGTATGTTAAAAATTATTTGAATTTAATGGTAATGATTATTCAATATTGTTAATTATGTTAATTTAATAATAAATAATGAATGTGTATGAATAAAATGATGATGTTTTTTTGTTATTAATTTCGAAAATATTTAATAATTTGAATTTTTATATTTACAATGGTTTACCTTTCCAGATATAATGGAGATGATTCATAATTTTTATATTTATATATTTATATTTTTCATCTATTGACAGTAGAAATCTTTGTAAAGCTTATTAATTTATTGAGTGTAGAAATTTTTGTAAATATTATTTGTAAAGCTTATTAATTTATTGACTGTAGAAATTTTTGTAAATATTATTATACTTTAAAATGCAAAGTATAAAATGTTTGATAATAATTTTTTTATTAAAATATCTAAATTTATAAAATTTTAAATGGCTTTATATAAAATACTTCTATTGTGTATAATTTGAGTTAGCCGTTGTTACAACTATCTAAAATAAACAAACTTACCATAGAAAAAATATCTTCCTAAGTAAACATTCCATTGTTACTATTACTAACTTACCTTTCAAATTATTATTCTATCTATAGTTTAATTATCCATGCTACCCACATACTTATCGGACACGATTATAACACGACAATCACTACTTATATTATTATAGTGTTACATAGTATTATCATTGTCATAGATTTATACATATTGCACCTAATATTTGGGTAAGTCAATGTGCACTAGGATGACACTAGTAGAATATATTATCGACATTAATTAAACTTGGGATTTGATTTTTTTTTTTTTATTGCAATGGGTAACATTGGAGTTAAAATTAAATGGATGACATACGACATATCTATGGTAAAAATTGTAATACTTAATGGGTATAATTCTTGGTTACTGCTCCACCTCGATCTAGAGACACCTGGCGAGAGGATAAGGTAACAGTCCTACAACTGTCACACATTGTTTTTCTGCAGCATCTGGTCCATCGATTTGCTGAACCCTAGATCCAACAG
This sequence comes from Pinus albicaulis, assembly GCA_034641835.2. Classification (NCBI taxonomy): domain Eukaryota; kingdom Viridiplantae; phylum Streptophyta; class Pinopsida; order Pinales; family Pinaceae; genus Pinus; species Pinus albicaulis. Next base: position 813,240,052 of record CM076574.1, on the reverse strand, counting down.
ATGAGAGGATGACCGGGGTGGTTAGGGTAACTACCCACCCCCTGTCTCATCTCTCGAATTCATTCTTCCATCGTCCCCCTAGCTAACTTGGCTCTGCAACTTTTCTTTGATTCTTGATAATACTTCTGTAAGTCTGCCCTTATGGACGTTGGAAGCTTCCGTCCCTGGACGTAGTATGATGAGGGACATAAGCTTCTAGTGTCAATAAGGGTGGGCTTATAGAAGTATTATGAAGAATCAAAAAAAAGTTGCAGAGGCAAGTTAGCTAGAGCGATGGTGGAAGAATGAATTCGAGAGACGAGACAAGGGGTGGGTAGTTACCCTAACCACATCGGTCATCCTCTCATCCGTTGGATCTATGGTTTAGCAAATCGATGGACCAAATGCTGCAGAAAAAAAATATGTGACAGTTGTAGGACTGTTACCTTATCCTCTGGCTAGGTGTCTCCAGATCAAGGTGGAGCAGTAACCAAGGATTATACACGTTGAATATTACAGTTTGTACCATAGATATGTCGTATGTCATCCATTTAATTTGGACTCAAATGTTACCCATTGCAATAAAAAAAATCAAATCCTAAGTACTGAGTTTTATTGATGTCGATAATATATTCTAGTAGTGTCGTCTGAGTGTGGATTGACTTACCCAAATCTTAGGTGCAATATGTATAAAGCTATGACAATGCTAATACTATGTAACACTGGAATAATACCAGCCTAGATCCATCTTAATTTTAGATCTATCAAGCGCGGAGAGGGATCAAATCTCTCAATGTTCAAACCTCTTTTTTTAGTGCAAAAATTGAGGAAAGGTTTACACCTCGAGAGATTTGATCCCTCTCAGTGCTTGATAGATCCGAAGTTAAGATGGATCTAGGTTGGTTTCAGTCGTGTGCGACCAAGGAAAATATATCGATAATATGAGTAACATATGCTTAATTTTATCAATAATATGTAAATACATCTAATATTAATATAACCATTTTAAATATGTTAAATATGTCTGAGATTTATTGAGTCATTTTAATTTTAAATTTGATTAGTTACCTCAGTTTGTTGAGATGATAAATATTGTAAAATAAATTTAATGATGAAATAAAATTTTGAATGCAAAGTGACAATGTAATAATATTGAATGATAGAAACTGTGAATAATAAGAATGTAGTCAATTACGAATAGTCTTCATTGTGATCGATTTCAAACTATTTTATTCTACTATTCTTATTTTCACCCTTGTTAGTTTTGTCATATTTTGATATTGATTATTTGAAAAGGACACTTGGAATCTTAAACCATTTAAATATTTAGCTTGATTTTTTGTAGTAAACATCATACCTTGTCTCTCTTGCTCTCCAATATTAATAGGTTTAATTATTATAACACGAAAATCAAGGTACATTGTCAATAATTTTTTGTTGTTACACTGAAATCATTGCACACTATTAATCCAATGACTTTAAAATCAATGTACTATCATACATCCAATTACATCAAATCATAAATCAACATATACACTGAATCAATGCATATAATGCAAGAAATCAAATAATAATAGAAAACATCTACAGTGAAATCAATGCATCTAATGCAAGTAATCAAATATGATTAGAAATCAACATCTACACTCAAATAAATATGTCTAGTACAAGTAGGAAAATAGGATTAAAAACCAACATCTACACTGAAATCAATGCATCTAGTGCAAGCAATCAAATAGGATTAGAAATCACCATTTACACTGAAATACATTCATTTAGTGCAAGAAATCAAATAGGATTATAAATCATCTACATTTAAATCAATGCATTTAGTGCAAGCAATCAAATATAATTAGAAATCAACATCTACATTGAAATTAATGCATCTAGTGCAAGCAATCAAATAAGATTAGAAATCACCATCTACACTGAAATCAATGCATTTAGTGAAAGCAATCAAATAGGATTAGAAATCGCCATCTACACTGAAATCAATGCATTTTGTGCAAGCAATCAAATAGGATTAAAAATCATATACATTGAAATCAATTAATCTAGTGCAAGAAATCAAATATAATAAAAAATCAACATCTACATCGAAATTAACGCATCTAGTGAAAGCAATCAAATAGGATTAGAAATCACCATCTACACTGAAATCAATGCATTTAGATCAAGCAATCAAATAGGATTAGAAATCATCTACATTGAAATCAATCCATCAGTGAAAGTAATCACATATCATTAGAAATCAACATCTACACCAAAATCAATGCATCTAGTGCAAGCAATCAAATAGGATTAGAAATCACCATCTACACTAAAATCAATGCATCTACTGCAAGAAATCTTCTTCCCTCTCTCCCCCCCATCTATATCTATATATCCCTCCATCTCTCCTTCTTTGTCTCTTTATCTAATCCCACCAAACACACACTCTCTCTCACTCCATATCTATCAATTTCTTTGTCCCTCCCTCTTTCTCTCCATCTATCTCTTTTTCTCTTCACCTTACATCTATATCTCTATCTCCCTCCATCTCTCTATATCAACCCCAAAACATAAAATCTCTTTCTCCAATATATCTATCTATCACTCCCACCTCCTCTCTCTCTCTCTCTCTCTCTTCCCCTTCCCTCCCTCTCCCTTTCATCTATCTCTCTTCCCTCCTACTACCCTTTCTCCCTCTCTCTCCATATTATTTATCACTCCCTCTCTCTCTCTCCCCACCTTTCACCCTCTATGTCTTTATTCTTACCTCCCCCTCTCTCCTCACCATCTCCATCTCTCTTTCCCTACCTCTCTTCACTCTCTCTCTTCCTTTCTCTCCCCCCTATCTATCTCTCTATCTTCACCTTCCAACTTTGTTACCATATACATCTCTCTCTCCTTCTCTCCGCCCTTCTCTCCATATCTCCTTATTTTCCTCTTTATCTCACCCCCAAACATACACACTCCCTCTCCATATCTCCCCTATCACTCCCCCTCTCTCTCCACTACTCACTCTCTATGTGTTTCTTCTTCCCTCCCTCTCTCCCCATCCAGCTCCATCTCTCTATCCTCCCTCTCTCCCCCTCCAAATCCATATTTATATCCCTCCCTCTCTCCTCTCTTTCATGTCCCCTCTCTTTTCCTTCCTCTCTCTCCCTTTCTCTCCTACCTCCCTTTCTCTTCCCCCATCTCTCTCTCTCTCTCTCTCTCCTACAATCCTCTCTCTTCCCCCATCACTCTCTTCCTCTCTCTCCCTTTCTCTCTCGCCTCCTTCTATTCCCCCCTAGCTCTCTCTCTCTGCCCTGCAATCCTCTCTCTCCCCCCATCACTCCATCTCACTCTCCAACTATGTTACTATATCCATCCCTTTCTCCTTCTCTCCCCCCTTGTCTCCATCACTCCTTCTATGTATCTTTATCTCACCCCTAAGCATACACACTCTCTCTCCATCTCTCCCTTGTCACTTCCTCTCTATGTATTTCTTCTTCCTTTCCTCTCTCTGCCTCCAACTCCATCTCTCTATCCCTCCTTCTCTCCTCTTCTCTCCTACTTCCCTCTCCCTTCCCCCTTCTGTCTCTCTCTCTCTCTCTCTCTCTCTCTACCCTCCAATCATCTCTCTTCTCCCTTCCTCTCTCCTTATCTCTCTCCCACCTTCATCTTTATGTCTCCCTCTCCCTCTCTTACCGTTCTCTAACTCTCTCACTCTTTTCCATCTCTCTCTCTTCATTCCTCTTCTCCCCTCTCCTTCAATTTATCTCCATCTCTCCCTTGTCACTCCCCGTATTTCTCCACCTCTATCATATATCATGATATATTAATATATATTATAATATAAAAAATTTAATATTGTATTAATCTAAATTTATTAAATTTAATAATATTTTTTATTTTAATATTAATGTTAGGGTTAATAATGTCTTTTTGGCATGGTATTAATAATAATTTGGTCCATGGTATTTGGCCCATATACTTCATATATAATTAGATGTTTATTTCTAATTGTATTTGATATATTTTTATTTATTTACCTTACCTCTCTATACCTCTTTTATATCTATTTATTTACCATACCTCTTTTATAAATATTTTATTTGGCTCATGGTATTTGTCCCATGGTATTATTAATAATTTGTCCCATGGTATTTGGCTCATGGTATTAATAATAATTTATCCTATTAGCTTCACCTAAATAAAACCTCTTTTTGAGTTTTTGTAAATATAAAGTGGTGTATTGAGTAAATATAAAAATAATTTTTATTTATTTACCATACCTCTAGTTTATTTATATTTTTATTTATTTACCATACTTCATGAGTAATATAAAAAGATGCTTTATTTATTTACCATACCTATGGTCTATTTATATTTTTATTTATTTACCATAAGAAATTTTATTTATTTACCATACCTCTAGTTTATTTATATTTTTATTTATTTACCACACCTCCTCAGTAATATAAAAAGAGGTTTTATTTATTTACCATACCTATGGTTTATTTATATTTATATTTATTTACCATATCTCTTTTTTCAATGTTAGTAAACCTCTTCATATTTTAAGTTTATATCTTTTCTTTTCTTTTTTGCTTTGGACATACTTACACATCACGGTCATAGAATTTTTAATTGTTCATTTATATGTTTATGTACGTTATTGTTTAAGCCGGATTTTATTTTTTTTAATTCTCTTTAGGTTTTTTTTGGCTTCCGACATACTTTCACATCGGGGTCATACTGGGTTGTAGAATGCGCCTCTCAGCCTAATAAGTAGTGATTTCCGTGTCCGATAAGTATGTGGGTAGCATGGATAATTAAACTATAGATAGAATAATAATATGAAACGTAAGTTACTGATAGTAACAATAGAATGTTTACTTAGTAGGATATTTTTTTTATGGTAAGTTTGTTTTACTTTATATAGTGTAACAATGGCTAACTCAAATTATACAAAATAAAAGTATTTTATATAAAGTCATTTAAAATTGTTATAAATTTAGATATTGTAATAAAAAAAATATTATGAAACATTTTATACTTTGCATTTTAAAGTATAATAATATTTTCAAAAATTTCTACACTCAATAAATTAATAAGATTTAAAAAGATTTCTACTGTCAATAAATGATAAATATAAAAGTTATGAATCATACCATCTCCAATATATCTGGAAAGGTAAACCATTGTAAATATAAAAATTCAAATTATTAAATATTTTCAAAATTAATAACAAAAAAACATCATCATTTTATTCATACACATTTATTATTTATTATTAAATTAACATAATTAACAATATTAAATAATTATTACCATTAAATTCAAATAATTTTTAACATACAATCAACTACATTCCCAACAATTAAATGAGTGATCATTCCAATAAAACATTATTAAATAACCAAACATTAAATCAACAATGATCATTTTCAAACCTAATAGAAATTTTAATGTTAGATGAAAAATATTTACATGTAATTATTGTATGATATAATTTAGGTGTTCAGTGTTTAAATTAATTTTTTTAATTATATATATATATATATATATATATATATATATATATATATATATATATATATATATATATATATATATATATATATATATATATATATATATATATATATATATATTCAATACCAAAAAAAACTTTTGGAATATTTCAATTGTGCTTAATTCATCCATAAGTGCTCTTAGTTCATCTATAAACTTGTATTTCAATAAATATTTGTAGAATTTTAGATAAATTAAATTGCAAAATAAACTTGCTTCATAAATAGCTTTGGCTTTTATCTTTAGCTTGGATATCGCTAATTGAATTTCATCCTTTAGCAACCAGTGGATCTTAGCTTACTTACCACTGTTGTTTGCTGAGAGGTTAGAATGCAGGAAATAGAGTCAAGGTATTAGGGGAGTTAGAATCATCTATATAGCATCTTGAAGATATTGATTCTATATGAAAAGAGTGAAGCGTTTTTTTTTAAATAAAAAATTTTGAACTTCATCCTTTGACCCTGTTGTTTAATAAGAAAACTCAATCCACAAACTAACTAATTTAGATTAATGCAAAGTTATAAATAAAGTAACAAGACACTTAACATTCAGTAAATACACACAAAAACATTATAAAATGTCCCTTAAATCCCTGTACACATAATATAATTTCATTCTCTCCCTACACCATATCCATTTCCGCAGTCTCATGCCCTCACCATCGATGTAGAAAATTATAAATGTCTTTTATCTATTGTTCCTACTGACGTAAGGTTGCTGCACTTGGCATGCCATTTTTTTCTTCAGAGGAAGCTTGCAGGCCATCAGAAACATCATTATCATCATCACGACACAAAACATGAATTCCTTCTACAGAGAATCTGTTTTCGCATAGTATTAACATCATTCACTGAACACGAAAAAAATATTTAGAATTCGAAAGTTGGATGTTGAAATCAATAAAGTTTGAACGTACCCACTACAAGCACTGCCAACTCATCTATTTTGTAGCTGCCATGACAAGAACTCCATGAGACGACCTCCGTGTTTTCTGCTTCCTCCCTCGAATTCTTCTTCTTCATCTGCTTTACTTCATTCCTCAGCGTTGAATTTTCCATGGAGGAATACTTGAATTTTCAGAGCTCTGTCATCGTCCTGGTTGGGCTGTTGCTGGGAACTGCAGATGTCCACGAGGAAAGAATCAATGTCCCTGTTCTGTTTCAATTTTGGGCAGGTTAAAAATTTGAATTTCACATAAAAATTTGAATTTTAGCTGGGCGGGCACAATGTATCATTTTGGAGCGAGGGTTAATGGCGGCGGCCAGTCTGACAACGTGATGAATGTGGTTATGGAGCGATGTGAAAAGATGTCAGGTCTCCATGAACGGGCATCAAATGGTTTTTCGATGGGCAACATTTCCGGGTTAAAACATTGCCTGGGTAGACTACTCCTTTAATTTTATTTGAATATTCATAAAATATTTATTTTAGTATGTTTGTTTATTTTATAATTGAGATTTCAAAATTTTAATATACTTTTCAATAATTAAAAGTAGATAGTAGGAATTAAACTTTATCGAAATTTATGGAATATTCTTAATTGTAGTTAACAAATCGAAGATTGATATTTTTCTTACTATTAATCTTAAGGTTTGATCTGAATGTTTAATAGTAATTTTAGGGTTTACTAATATTATTTAATTATAGTCCATGGGGTCTTGGATAGACGGTGATCAGGTGCTCAGTTAAGGCACTCCTTGATGTGAAGTCATCGGTTCAATTCCCTGCCCTGATTGAGGTGACTTATTGAACATGATAAAGATGTAGCCTTGTCAAGCTTACAAAAAAAATATGATAATATTATAGGTTTATAATATTAGAAAACTGGGGTCTGTATTATTATTTTAATACTAAAATTATATATATATATATATTGACTTGATTATTGATTAATTATGGTAAACTATGGTTCAACATCACATTGTGACAAAGCTTGTCTCGATATGAAAATCAACCATGGTCCAACGTCGCATTGTGACAAAGATTGTCTCGATATGAAAATCAATCGTGGTCAACCATAGTCCAACATCGCATTGCGACAATGATTTTCTCAAAATGAAAATCAACCATGGTCAACCATGTTTATTTTAGTGTTTATAATATTTATCTTAGGATTTATATCCCTTGGTTTTATAACATTAATCCCTTGGGTTTAATATTATTCCCTTGGGTTTATAACCCCTCGAGGCTTTAGGAATAATCCCTTGAGTTTATATTATCAATCACATAGGTTTATTAATCTAAGAGTTCATATTCCAAGGGTATAACATTATTCATAAGGTTTATAATATTATTCCTAGGGTTTAATATGAATCCATTGGGTTTAAAACCATTGTCTACCATGGTCCAACATCACATTGTGACAAATATTGTCTCAATATGAAAATCAACTGTGCTCAACTATTGTCAACCATGGTCTACCATGTTCAATCATGGTCAACCATGTTTATTTTAGAGTTTATAATATTTATCTTAGGGTTTATATATCTCGTGTTTATAATACTAATCCCTTGGGATTTTTGTATTAATCTCTTCGGTTTATTAGTTCCTTGGGTTTATAATATCAATCCCTTGGGTTTATTAATTTAAAGGTTCATATTCCTAGGTTATAATACTACTCATAGGGTTTATAATATTGATCCTAGGGTTTAATATAAATCCCTAGGTTTTATAATTATGGTCAACCATGGTCCAACATCACATTGTGACAAAGATTGTCTCAATATGAAAATCAACCATCATCAACCATGGTCAATAATCATGGTCACATTGTGACAATGATTTTCTCTTGGTCCAACATCACATTGTGACAACCATGGTCGTCCATGGTTAACTGTGGTCAAACATCGCATTGTGACAAAGGTTGTCTCAATATGAAAATTAACCACGGTCCAATTTCACATTATGATAGAGGTTCTCTCAATATGAAAATAAATCATGGTCAACCATGCTCCAACGTCACATTGTGACAAAGATTGTGTCAATACGAAAAACAATCGTGGTCAACCATGTGTATTTTAGGGTTTATAATATTTATCATAAGGTTTATATACCTAGATATTATAATATAAAAAATGTGAAAATATGAAAATTAATATGAAAATCAACCATGGTGACAAGGATTGTCTCAATATGAAAATCAACCATGGTCAACCATGGCTAATATTGGTCAAACATGGTCGACCATGGTTAACCATGGTCCAATGTCACATTGTGAAAAAAATCGTCTCAATATGAAAATCAATCATGGTCAAACATGTTACAATGTCATATTGTTATAAAGATTGTCTTAATATGTAAATCAGCCATGGTCAACCATGTTTATTTTAATGTTTATAATATTTATCTTAGGGTTTATATACCTTGGTATTTAATATTTATCTTAGTGTTTATCATAATATTTTCTTGATGTGAAAATCAATCATTGTCAACCATGGTCCAACGTCACATTGTGACAAAGATTGTCTCAATATGAAAACCAACCATTATCCAACATCACATTGTGACAAATACTGTCTCGACATGAAAATCAATCATGGTCAACTGTCATCAACCATGGTCCAACAACGCATTGTGACAGATTGTCTCAATATAAAATCAACCATGGTAAACCATTTTTATTATAGCATTATAATATTTATCTTATGGTTTATATAACTTGGGTTTATAATCCCTTGGGGTTTTAGTATTAATCCCTTGGTTTTATTATTTCCTTGGGTTTGCAATATCAATCGCTTGGGTTTATTAATCTAGGGGTTCATATTCCAAGGGTATAATATTATTTAGAGAGTTTATAATATTAATCTTAGGGTTTAATATAAATCCCTTGGGTTTATAATCATGGTCAAACATGGTCCAACATCACATTGTGATAGATATTGTCTCAATATGAAAATCGGCCATGCTCAACCATTGTCAACCATTTTCAACCATGTTTGTTTTAGGGTTTATAATATTTATCTTAGATTTTATATACATTAGGTTTATAATATTAATCTCTTGGGTTAATTAATCTAAGGGTTCATATTCCTAGGGTATAGTATTGTTCATAGGGTTTATAAAATTAATCCTAGGGTTTAATATATATCCCTTAGGTTTATAATTATGGTCAACCATGATCCAATGCCACATTGTGACAATGATTGTATCAATATGAAAATCAACCATGTTCAACCATCATCAATAATCATGGTGACATTGTGACAAAGATTGTCTCTTGGTCTAATGTGACATTTTGACAAACATGGTCCAACTTCGCATTGTGACAAAAATTGTCTCAATATGAAAATCAACCATGTTCCAATGTGGCATTGTGGAAGATACTATCTCAATATGAAAATCAATCATGTTCAACCATGCTCCAACTTCGCATTGTGGCAAATATTGTGTCAATATGAAAATCAATCATGGTCAATTATATGTATTTTAGGGTTTATAATATTTATTGTAGGGCTTATATACCTTGGGTTTATAATATAAAAATGTAAAATACTGAAAATAAATATGAAAATCAACCACGGTGACAAGGATGGTCTCAATAGGAAAATCAACCATGGTCAACCATGGTTAATCCTGGTCAATCATGGTCGACCATGGTTAACCATGGTCCAACATCACATTGTGACAAATATTGTTTCAATATGAAAATAAATCATGGTCAAGTATGGTCTAATGTCATATTGTGACAAAGATTGTCTTAGTATGTAAATCAACCATAGTCAACCATGTTTATTTTAGCGTTTATAATATTTATCATAGGGTTTATATACCTTGGTTTATAATATTTATCTTAGTTTTTTTTCATAGGACTTTGTCGATATGAAAATTGATCATCGCTAACCATGGTTCAACATCAGAGTGTGACAAATATTATCTCAATATGAAAATCAACCATGGTCAACCATGGTCCAACATCTCAGTGTGACAAACATTGTCTCGATATGAAAATAAATCATGGTCAACCATCATCAGCCATGGTCAAATGTCGCATTGTGACAAGGATTGTCTCAATATGAAAATCAACCATGGTCAACCATGTTTATTTTATCGTTTATAGTATTTATTTTAGGGTTTATATAATTTGGATTTATAGTATTAATTCCTTGGGTTTAATATTATTCCCTTGGTTTTATAATCCCTTGGGGTTTTAGTATTAAACCCTTGGGTTTATAATATCAATCCCTTGGGTTTATTAATCTAAGGGTTCATATTCCTGGGGTATAATATTATTTATACGGTTTATAATATTAATTATAGGTTTTAATATAAATCCATTGGGTTTATAATCACGCTCAAACATGGCCCAACATCACACTGTGACAAATATTATCTCAATATAAAAATCAATCATGCTCAACCATCATCAACCATGATAGTTTTAGGGTTTATAATATTTATCTTAGGTTTTATATACATTGGGTTTATAATATCAATCTCTTAGATTTATTAATCTAAGGGTTCATTTTCCTAGGGTATAATATTATTCATAGGGTTTATAAAATTAATCCTAGGGATTAATATAAATCCTTTGTGTTTATAATTATGGTCAACCATGGTCAATTATGGTCAAACGTCACAATGTGACAAAAATTGTCTCAATATGAAAATCAACCATGTTTAACCATCGTCAACCATCATCAATAATCATGTTAACATTGTGACAAAGATTTTCTCTTGGTCCAATTTCACATTATGACAACCATGGTCATATATGGTCAACCATGGTCCAATATCACACTGTGACAAATATTGTCTTAATATGAAAATCAATCATGGTCAACCATGCTCCAACGTCGCATTGTGACAAAAATTGTGTCAATATGAAAAGCAATCATGGTCAACCATGGTTGACCATGTTTATTTTATGGGTTATAATATTTATCTAAGGGTTTATATACCTTGGGTTTATAATATTAATCTCGTAGGTTTAATATTATTCCCTTGGTTTTATAATCATGGTCAACCATGGTCCAATGTCACATTGTGACAAATATTGTCTTAGTATGAAAATCAAGCATGTTCAACCGTCATCAACCATGGTTAATCATGGTCAACTATGGTCCAACATAACATTGTGACAAATATCGTCGCAATATAAAAATAAACTATGGTTAACCATGTTCAACCACGGTCCAATGTCGCATTATGACAAAGATTGTTTCAATATGAAAACTAAACATGGTCAACCATGGTCAATCATGGTCAATATGAAATTCGACCATTTTCAGTCATGGTCAACCATGGTCCAACATCACATTGTGACAAATATTGTCCCAATATGAAAATCAACCATCGTCAACCATGGTTTAATGTCGCATTGTTACAAAGAATGTCTCAATATGAAATCAACCATGGCCAACCATGGTCAATAACTAAGGTCACATTGTGACAAATATTGTCTCATGGTCCAACGTCGCATTATGACAAAGATGATCTCAATATGAAAATCAACCACGGTCAACCATGGTTCAATGTTGAATTGTGACAAATATTATCTCAATATGAAAATCAATTATGGTTAGCCATAGTCGACCATCGTCAACCATGGTCTAACGATGCATTGTGATAAAGATTGTCTCAATATGAAAACCAACTATGGTCTTCCATGTTTGTTTTAAGGTTTACAATATTAATCTCTCGGGTTTAATATTATTCCCTTGGACTTTTATTATCAATCCCTTGAGTTTATTAATCTAAGGGTTCATATTCCTATGGTATAATGTTATTGATAGGATTTTTAATATTAATCTTAGGGTTTAATACAAATCCCTTGGTTTTATAAGTCATTGGGATTATAATATAAGTTCCTTGGGTTTATAATATTAATAATTTCTTTTGTTTATCATATTAATCCCAAGGGTTCATAATATTAATCTCTTGGATTCTCAATATTAATCCGTTGAGTTTCTAATATTAATCTATTAGGTTTTTAATATTAATCCCTTGAGTTTATAAATTCTTTGAGTTTATAATATTAATAATCTCTTTAGTTAATATCGATATTTACTATATTAGTGATATCAATAATATTATCATATTATTATAATATAATAATAATTATTATATATTATCATTATAATTGTGTATAAAATTTTTCGATGAAAATTACACACAATTTATAAATCATAAAAGCCAAATTTATAATTATTAATATATTTATAATAATAATAATAATAATATTTTATAATATAATATTAATTATTATAATATTATTATTATTATTATATTTATCAATATTAATATTAAATTTATATCCATAAATAATATATTAACTACGTAGTTGTGCATATAATTGATATAAGATTATGAGTATATATAAACTATGTGGTAGTTATGCTAGTAAATAAAATTTCAAATCATTGAAAACGTGAATTCTAACGTCCCCAATTCACAAGAAAGTTCAGCGGCGGGTTGCTGTAACACAATGACGACTTTGACTTTCACTGTCGATAGTAGCGAGTGAGGTGTAAGCCCTTCCTGATCTGCAAACCGTTTCACACTAGAACGTTGGAAATATTAAAGATCTGATAGCGGGTCACTGTAACTTGCGCCGAACTCATTTATGAATTAGTTAAGGATAGGTATCTGAAAGTGAAAGTTAGGTATCTGCATTCACTTATAAATTAAATATATATCTAATTGCAGGAAAGAAATCAATGTTTTAGTTATTGAAAGATATTTTTATACTCGATGGATCATGCATGAAATTTAAAATTGTTACACAATTTATGTAAATAGAATTTTTAATTCATAAGGATAACAAAACATGGATTTGTTATTGCACAATCTATGTAATTATGAGGGTTAGTGATACAAGCTTAATAATGATCCGGGAGAACTACAGCTAATGTTTCAGGGACAACTATTTTTATATATCATAATTAAATTATTCAATAAAACAATGAGATAATAAGTAAAATCTTAATATTTATAATTTCATTTTCTCAATTTTCTATTACATATAATATTTTTCAATTATATATATTAGCACAACCACATTAATAAATATAGTTGATATATGCTATATGCATACATCAAACACCTGCATAGCAACATTAGTAAATATGGTTGATAAGTTTCAATATGTTTATATCAACCACATTAATAATTATTAGGTGTATGGTAAGCATTTAATATTAATATTATTATATATTATTATACTTATATAAGAAATAATTAGGTTTTTTAATATTAGATTTAAAATATTAGGGTTTAGTCTTGGGTTTTAGTAAGGGTATTAATATTAGGGTTTTAATATAAGTATAAGTTAAGTATTCAACTAAGTGAGTAAGTTTCAATTAACATTGAAATCTTAGCTTTTAACCTTAATATTTTGTTTTTATAACCTTAGTTTTTATTCTTGTAACAAACAATGATCTATGGCTTGATGATACACCATAACTCGTCATTGATAAAGAGAATACCAAAGACCACTATGTCGATATGAGTGTATGTTAATGGTAATTTCATTAAAACCCTAATATTAATATTAATATTAATAGGAATGGACAATCTCAAGTTGATGAAGTGACATGTTTTTCAGAGGATTCGTGTTCACTGCAGATGGAAAAGAGACCGAGCCACGATGGTGGGACTCACGCCAAGGCCGCTTAGCTAGAGAAATGGTCTCCATAATAACCTCATCAAAGGGAAAGACAATTTCGAGAAGATCAATAGAGGGGGATGCAGTGGAAGAGTTCGTAGGACCATGGGCCCCAACCAAGGAAGAAGGAGATTCAAATGTAGGTTGGGTATCCTGATAAGCCAATTTCGCTAGTGATAATGACATATGTTCTCCAAAGGTTTCAATGGCGTAAGGGATAAGTATTATCCATGGATCCATGTATCCATCAAGTACAGTAGAGACCATAGAAATGGCCATAGGAACCTAGGGTTGGGGAAGAGGGAAACACACCAGAAGCACATAGTCTTTCAAAAGGTTGATACTAATACTAACGAAAGTATCAAGAGTACCACGTGCTAAGGGAACATTGATAGAAGTTGGAGGTTGGAATTCAAGGATGCAGAAAGACAGTTGGTTTAGAGTCCCAAATTTTCCTTGATGAGGAAAAAAAATGAGTTGGAAAACTGATGAGACAATGTCTTTCATGGCATAAGTCCAACTATGACCTAATAGAAGGTTGTAATCAAGTGGGCGATCAACAACTTCAATATCAACCGAAACCATTTTCCCTTCAACAGTGATGGGAAAAGAAACAAGATATCCCTTAGGGATGAAATTATGGCCATTAAAACATTTAAGGGAATTTAACGGTGTAGTAAGAGTGGGCGAACTTAGGGCAAGCCAATAGGAAGTAGCCATTACATAAGTAGATGCACCTTCATCAATGACAATATAGTGAATGGTTTTTCCTTTTGTTAGAACCTACACTTGAAATTCAAGTTAGTGTGAGAGGCGAGATGTACTCATATCCATCTCATAGAAAACAAGATTGGAATGAAACAGGTTGACCCTACCTATAGCCAAGAGTAAATCTTTACATTGCACCGAAAAAATTTGTAATACTTCAAGGGCAGACATAGCACAAGGCACCCACACGAGATCTTCTACATTACTATAGTTTTGGGTAGTGTAGGAAATGAGGTTGTGCGTAGCTCAATGAAGTGCCTCGTTTGGAGGGTAACCATAGTGCTTGAAACAGGTCCCTCAAAATGGAGATCGTTAGGTGGAGGTGGTGTAAAGGTCGATGGGGTATCCAAAGTGTCTGGGATAGGGTTCCCATAGTTTTTGGCTTGAGCTTTTAAATCAAATTCCTTAAAAGCCAAAATGCTAAATGATATTTCTCTAGAAGGAGGGTGATGAGAACCACCATTTCCCCCTTACGAGGGTGGAGGTGGGTTCACAACCAAATGTTGTTGTTGTTGCTACTAATGGGCGGGGAAAAGTAGGAGTCCTTTTGTTGCTAAGTAGGAGTCCTTTTGTGCAAGGAAATCAATGCACTCTTGTAGGTGATAAAATTTATAGTTCAAATGGTCCTTAGAGCAGATTTTGCAAGGAAAGTTCATAGTTTTATGTTTCCCCTTCTCATATGTAGCAGCAACAGGTGCTTGAGCTTGGGTGTTCTAAATAGATTTTTCTCCATAGAAGGAGAGGTCTTGTTTGTTGTTCTTATTTTTCTTTCTGCTTGATTACTATGTATACCACATCGAGTTAATCCTAGCGGACATAGGAGTAGTAGTGTGATTAGGTGTAGTTGAGACATGGGTAACAATAATAGACAAGTGGGCAGTTTTCCTGCTCAATTGGTGGAAAATAGTTCAAATGGTAGCACCGATGACAGCGCAGGAATGAGGACCAGATTATCGAATAACAAGAGTATTTGAATTTCGAGGAGAATTACAAATAAGGTCATAAAGTGTGCAAGAATGAGAATAATCTAGATCTGGGTGTTAGGCATGATAGATGACGTGGTCTCCCGTAACAGTTTCAGGCATGGAAAAGCCCTTCGCAATTGTCAGTAGCAGAGACTTACATAACCAATATACTAAGGGGTAATCTGGAATGGGGGCCTTTAGTAACATCTTATTTCTTCTCCATTCATGAATATGATCAAATATGTGGGTGGAAGTTTTCTGATGCAAAGTTGTCAATAGTTTCATTCTGGTTTCATAATGGATTGGTAGATAGAAGTGTTTTAAGAATTCCATGGAAAGGGTATTAAAATTGTTAACAAAATCTTGTGGCAGTTCAATATACCACTTGGATGTGTTTCCAGTTAGGGTGCACAGGAAGAGTCTAAACCATATAATATTGTTAATAATTGAATTAGACACACACCAAAGGTGGTACGCAGTGACGTGTGTAGCTAGGTTATCTCCCTGCTTTCCCTTGAACTAAGGAATGTCCACAGGAGTCTTGTGCGAGATAGGAGGCCAAAGAAAGTTGTGATTGATGGGATCATTGGTTAATTTTTTTAGATCGGTTATATTAAGTGTACCCAAGAATGGAAAGGGAGTAGGTGCCACCAGATCATACCAAGGAGGAGCAGGATGACTAGAGGGACCAAGAGGTCCTCCCATCAATTAGTTTCTAGCAGGTTACATAGGTTGCAAAGGATAGTATTTTCCTTTCGGTGGAGGTGGGGTTGTATAGAGTGATGGGACATAAGGCATACCCCTAGCATAGGGAAAACTACCAATAAATTGGTTTTCCCCAGGATAGAGATTTCCCCCAATAAAACTTACGATTGAGTTGGGATGCCCCAAGGGGATACAACAGGTTCCAGAACAGAAAATCACTGGCCACATAAGATGGATTTGGTATGGTACCACCACCTATGTCATAACCACTAAAAGGAAAAGTATCAATCAAAGAAGAACCTTTTTGTATCAGAGGTTGCATGGGTGCAGGTATTCCCCTAATAGGTGGACAGGTTCCAAAAACATTGCCTCCACTCTCTAACGGATTTGGAGATTAACTAAGAAGAGGATTTCAACCAAAAGGATTGTTGAAGGTTTTCTAACCGACAACACCAGATGGTTTGAGGGTTGGAGGTTGAAAATATATGCTAAAGCAAGATACTTAATACTTCTAAAAATTAATTGCGAAAAATAAACATAATCGCCAATCACACCAAGTAAAAGAAAGAAGCAAATAAATCCATAACACAGATATTTTCCCTGAGGAAAGCTTGATGCTCAAAAACCCTCTATCTTCTATTGTATATTCAACCAAGGAATCATGAAAAAAATACAATGCACTCTTCCCACAAGAGTTTGTTGCACTCTCACAATTGTCTCACACTGATCCAAACAAAATCAACCAAAACTTAGCCAATTTCAAGCCTCTGCTCAACCTGCCTTGCTTGCGTAATTCATGTGGAATGCAATCCCTATTCTTTAGGAATTTCAGCCTTCCAAAACTGTGCAATTCTCATGGGAAATCATATGGGTGTATTATTGCATGCGGGCAGTTTGCTAATAATACAACTGATAGTTAATATCCCTTTAAGTTGTGTCTCAATTGGGTCTTATTCATAACTAACATGCATCTAACTATTAATAGTAAATCATCAGTCACTTGACAGATCACTGCATGTGAATTAAATCTGATTTAATTCACTTGACCTATCAGTTTTGCAACAATCAGTTACAACTAGTTAGACAGACTTTAACTCTATTTAATTGAGTTAACTAATTTTTCATGCATTGAACTAATACACTAACTGCAACTTGGACTAAAAAAAAGATAGAATCACTATGCATGCCTCACCAACCACCCTCAACTTGAAATTCATGAGCTAACTGAGTTTATCACACTCAGTTAACTATTGCAAGTGATTATGAGATAAGATTACAATTTATTGTCCAATTTAGTTAAGGGAAAATTAAATTGGACACACATTTCTTGTTGAATTTTAAACACTCCCTCTCAACAAGAAAGGGATTGTCAGCTACCCCGATCCTGCCTCTATGGTATTCGAATTTTCTCTTGGCGAGTGCCATCGTCAGAATATCTGCATCTCAATCCTCTGTGGGAATGTACTGAAGTAACATAATGCGTCTCTAAACACAATCTCTGAGATGGTGGTACCGAATGTGTATATGCTTGGACTTGTCATGGAATACCGAATTAACTGAGAGTTTTACGCAACTCTGGTTATCACAATGTATCACCGTCAGATCCATCTGAAGACAAACAAACCAACAAGAATATTCCTCATCCAGGTGGCCTCACATGAAGCCTGACTGGCTGCCATGTACTCTTCCTCAGCTGAACTGAGTGCAACTAATATCTGCTTCCTGTTATACCAAGAAACTGTTGTCGATCCTATGATGAAGATCCCTCCTGATGTGCTCTTTCTATCTGATGGACTGCTTGCCCAATTTGCATCGGTGAAGCCTTGAAGCTTCACTCCTTCTATTCGTCTGTACCATAATCCATACTTTGTAGTGCCCCTGAGATATCTCAAGACATGATTCCCTGCCTTTCAAAATATCTTTGTTGGCTTAACCATAGCTTGACTAATTTGGTTAACTGTGTAGCATATTTCTGGTCATGTGTTCACCAAGTACATGAGTGGACCCACAAGCTTCTTGTAAATAGTAGCGTCCATTACTTCACCTAAAGTAGCATCCTCCTTCCTCTAGTTTCCTGCAAGAGGAGTCTCCATGGGTTTACAACTCTCCATGTGGAACTTCCTTAGAATCTCTTTGGCATACTTTCCTTGAGAAATAAATATCTCCCCATCACGCTGCCATATCTCCAAACCAAGGAAATAGTGAAGGAGTCCCATGTCCTTCATCTCAAACTCTCTTGCAAGATCCTCTTTGCAAGAAGTTATGAGCTGCTCATCACCTTTCAAAATAAGACCATCAACATAAAGTACGATAATCAAAATCTTACCATCAACCACAATCTGGTACAGGTTCTCATCCGCTTCACTCTTCATGAAGCCCAACCCGGTGAAATAGATGTCAATCCTGGTGTACCAAGCACGAGATGCTTGATTTAGCCTGTACAATGGTCTCTTGAGTCTGCACACATGCGACTCGCTATCAAAGGTATCAAAACCTTATGGATAATCAATGTACACTCCTTCCTCAATAACTCCATTGAGAAATGAAGTCTTCACATCCATATGATGTATCTTCCACCCCATCTACACTAAGAGTGCAAGGATAGATCTGATCGATGAGTACCTCACAATCAGTGCAAAAGTGTCCTCACAGTCAATCCACTCAACTTGTGAGAATCGCCGGGCTACAAATCTAGCCGTGTAATTCTCCACACTGCCATCTATTGCCTGCTTCACCTCATAGATCCATCTAGATCCAACCACCAATTTCTCGACTAGTCTTGTGACAACATCCCATGCATTGTTTCTGATGATTGAGTCATACTCCTCAACCATGGCGTCAACCCAAATTTGTTAATGCATTGTTTCCTCAAAAGAGGATGGTTCTATCACAATACCCTTGCTCATAAGATCCATGTATCCAGTAAAAATGTCTAGAGACTGTCTCTGTCTGCGTAGTGATGTAGGTTCTCCTACATGTTTTTCCACATCAAGTCTCAATCTGTCAGCTTCTGTGGTGCGCCTTCTACCATGTCTAGTGGATGGCTCTGTATGAGTGTTTTCTGCCATTCCATGATCCTCCACATGTGATTGCTCGACATCTTGAGGTTCATCCTTTAGAACCAAGAGTTCCTCATCTGCATGAAATCAAGCTCCCTCTCAAGGGACAATCACATGGCATTCTCCTCATCAAATTTTACATCCCGACTCACAACAGTCATCATGTTTTTTGGAAAATACACCCGGTAGTTGTGGGGATTATCAGTGTACCCCAAAAATATCCCAATATTGACTGTTGGAGTTACACCATTTTTTGGTCATCTAACCTGTTACTATTAAATGGACCTAAGTACACCATGTAAGACCAATTTTACCCTAAGTAAAATTGCTTTAACTATGAAAAATAACTTAGTAAATCACCTTTATTAAGTTGTTTATGGTCTAAACAGGAAACCCCATGAGGAAATATTAAATAAATCTACATTTGTTTGATTTTCCTCAAGGAATAATTAGTTAAACAACTATTTAATTAATATTCCTGGTCAGATTTAACCCAAAACAGGAAAATTAATTAGATAAATCATTGTTTATCTTATTATTTTCTAGGAATAATTATTCAAACCTTATTTAAATAATATTCCTTGTTAAATTTGACTAAATCACTCTTAAATAATTAAATAAATCATTATTTGTTTGATTATTACTCAATCACATCCTTAGAATGATAAATAAATCATTGATTTATTTATTATTTACAAATAAAGGGATTTGACCCAAGTCAAATTCCTTTTCCCTCCAACAAAAATAATAAAATATTCCATAAAATTTGGATCTTGATTTGGTTAATAATATTTTAATTATGCACCACTATCTAGACTAACTCAATATTTTGTTATAAATAGAAGAGTTTTTCCATTCATTCATCACCTTTTGTTGCCTAAGATCACTCTGGATCTATACTTTTGATGCAGATTTGATCCACCATCATTGTCATATTTTTCTATCTTTTTGTTTGTGAGCTCCCTTTGAGTTCCATTTTTGTCTGGGTTTTCTACACCATCAAGAGAGAGGAATTTTAGATCTGAAGTGATGAGGACTTACAAGAACCCATCCCATTGAGGAGAACTAGTAACATCCTTCCATGTTTTCCTCTCAGGTGCCCTTATTATAAAATTCATTCAACATATTCTTGTCTATTCTATTGGATGCATGGAGTAAATCTCATTTTTATTTAAGTCTTAATGTATTTTAATGCATAGATCTAGATTTTTGCAGAATTTGTCTTGATCACCTAATTGCAGATCTGAAGATATTGGTAGCCATCTTTGTTGTTAGGGTTTTTTGTTATGCATAGCTAAAGTGGTATTTTTTCATACACTTGCGATTAAGATTCATACCAACAATTGGTAACTCCACACGGGTTTACGATTACGACCTCTGTCATTTTTCAGATCCCTGCATATCCAGCTGTGTCAAACCCTAGGATTTCTCTTCAGCTCCTTTTTTTCTTTTCTTGATGTTTTCGCATCACATTTCCCTCAAACCAAAGAAGTCGCTCTCCAAATTGCATTAAAATATGACCTGTTCTATGCTCAGTCGGGTTATGTTTATACCGTTCTAACTGATCTTCCCAAACCCAGTGGTGCCAACGCACCAGGGGCATCTCATGTCACTGACGGTATCATTGGAGCTCTTTCTCATCCATACGCTCAGCCTCCCATGGGCTATGATTTTCCTAAGGGAGGGGCCAGCACCTCCTGCACTTATCCCCCTCCCGGTAGCATGTATCCAGGATATGACATGCCTCCTCCTTTTTCCCAACCTCGTATTTACCACAATGTTATCCAACCTCCTTATTATCTGTATCCATAGCCTCATGATCCAGCTCCTCCAGCATTAGCACCTCTACCTCCCTTGCCTTCTCAACCCCCACAACAGCAGCCACCCCCCCTCAGGAGTAGGTGTATGCACAGCAGGGCGCGACTAATCCTCCTCCTTCCAAAAAGAAGAGGAAAGGCACTCAAAATCAATCTACTCCGGGTAATCCTAGACCTAATCCACAAAATAATGCTCCTAACACTGCTAACCAGCAACAGGGAACTCAGCCCAAGCAGGACAGGCCTGTTCGCACGAATAAGCCTTGTTCTTGTTGTGGTGTTTATGGTAATGACACGCATGATTGTCCTGTTTTACCACAGATGAAGCAGATGTGGGAGCCTCAAGCAACATTGCGAGGACAGAAAGCCTCCCCTTCCATCCCTCCCAGTGCTGCGTCTATTCAGCCGGTTGTGTTTACTAATCCTTTCCCTCAGCAAGGATTTGTGGTTACCCAACCACCTAAAGGTCAGGTGGCCACTCAACCTCTTCCATCTGGTACCCCTGATTACCATATTTTCATGATGAATTTTGATCAACCTGTTAGCTCCCTGTAATCAGCAATATTGGCAAAGTCCGATAACAAGGAGAAACATCATTTCAACCACTTTCGGATTCTAGGATCTAGCCCTCCTGAATGCGGAGAGGGATCTCTCCAATGAGTGCAAAGATGGATTTGTCTTCGAAGTTTGGGTAATGATATTAGGCTAGTTATGAAGGCCGAGGGTGTTTGTTTGTTTTGGATGGTTGAGGATGATTATTATTTGAGTGGAAAGTTCTAAATGGAAAGAGTTTCAAAGGTAAGAAGTTGCAAGCAAATAGAACAAACTTTGGCCAAAAAGATGGATAATTGCAGGTTTTAGTCCATTAGGCTATGGAGTCATAATAGGGTTTAATTGAAACAATCAGGTTCAAGAGTGGTCTATGGGGCAAGTCTAAGGATTTAATTAAAGTTGATTTATGGAATGAAATGATACACAAAGGAGGGGAATTAAACAAATGAAGAAAAAAGAGCAACCCAGGATTTGGTAAGTACTTTGAAACTAGCCAGCCTATGACAAACACTTGAGAATAACATAAAATCAATCCAAGATCTGGTAAGTACTTCGAAACTAGCTAGCCTCTGATATAATTTCAATAGACAAACATTTAAAACACAAAGGGAAACACAAATGATAACAAAGAATGGTCTAAGATTTGGTAAGTACTTCGAAACTAGCCAGCTTTCAACACATTCCTAGGGAAACTTTCAATCAGTCTTTTGAGATAAAACTAGGACCAGGGCTCACCATATCTGCCTTAGTTCATCTCTACTTAACATGAGATGAAAATAAATTTCAAGAATAACAATTAGCTGAACAGGAGGACGAGGGAATGCCAACATTCCTACTGCTTGAACTGAATTAAATCATTCCTAAATAACACAAATTGGAAGAAAACATTAAGATAAAGCTTATCAGTCAGAGAAGGGTACTGATACACAGTAAGTCCTAACTCTATGCTTGCTGTTCTTTATCAGAGAAGATGAACAAAGTGGAAACATAAATAAAATAATGATTTACAAGAAGAAAAAACATCACCGTAGACATAGACCAGGATCCCATAAATCAACTTGTATTGATGCTTCAAACCAGTTACAGCTTTAAGTCCAATGTTTCAGGTCAACAATCATCTTCACTTCTCAGCCTAACTATTCTATCACAAGCAGAGCTTCAAGAGCCTTTGAACACTATTTACAATCATAAGTCTCGAGCACAAGTATATTTCAAAGTTCTGCAACCAACATTTTCTCATCTTCTACAGGAGTATTTATAGAAGGAATGAGGAGGTGGGATCTAATAAAATATCTCCCAGGGAAATTAATACAGACTAATGACTTCTCGGCCTTTGAGGGGCTCAATGGAGAAGAGTATAGATATTCTCCCTGTATTAATTGATTTACATTTACGATTAAGCTCGGTGGGAGCTTTTGTTGACTTTTAAGGCTCTATGTCATGTTATAGTAACTCTGCTGATATTTTTTGCATTAGTTCTTTGGCTGAATTGACTCTTTGGTGGTTGTGAGGCAGATATTCTCTGCTGGTCATTACTCGGCCTCTGTTTGAGTTTTATGAAGCTATAGGTGGCACGGTGGTAGCTAAGAGGAATCAATTGGCCTCTATTGTGGCGGTGGAGGCTCTTCTGTTTGATAAACACTTATGATTTTCTTTTAACTGTGTTTTAATTTGGAGGATTAGGCTTTTGATAATCAATCTTAGCCATAATCCCCCCAAATTTGTCTTCAATCCTCTGTTCTGTTGTGTTTTAATCTTCGACACTGATACTCTTTTAATTTGATTAGATAATATTGTGTCTTGTTGATGTGCAGGGCCGCACAGGGCTTATATGGCATCAATGCTAATGAAGCATTGATGAAACGTGTTTCCAAACCCTTTATAGTTCTTTCCCTTTGATAAACGAAAGTCCAGAGGATCGTCACCCTCGGCTTTCATTTCCCTTTGTGATAATGGGAAAAACATTTGAAACCTGCAAAACACACAAAATATTAAGAAATCCTGCGTTTATTGGGTAAACTGCTACAGAGGGTGTGGGGAGAGAGCATGGCCATTGGATGGCATCATCCAACGGTTAAAGAGGAAATCAGGGAAGAATTAAGTGGAAACCGTTGTTCGCATAGATATCGACAGTCGGGATTGGTTGTGAGTACACAAAGTGAAAGAGTCACTTTATTTGGAAAATAGAAGAAAAGCGAAGAAATGGGTTAAAACCCTTTGTTTTGGAGGAAAATATGGTGAAAACGGAGTTTGGGGTTCAGGATGATCGTGGGTCGTCAGATGAGATCGGCCTACGAGATCAACAATGAAGATTGTATGTTAAACACCCTTGGAATAGGCGGAGGGCAATATGTAAATGAAGGTTTAAATCCAAACCATTGATCTGCAGAGATCAATGGTGGAGGGCGTGCGCGATAACACATAACGGAAAAGCGGGAAAGTGGTTTCGGGAATGAAAACCACTGTTTTCACGCAGCAAAAGGGAGGGTAGGCAGTTTTTCCCTTTGGAACAGGATATGAATCCCCGCCCGACACGTGGCATCAGAAAACCGCCCATTTCACATGCCCTTTGGAAAAATAAACTTCATGCTGAAAGTCACGCGACTTGGAGTGTGGACCGTTAGATATGGGACCTCAGATCCAACGGAGGAGAATGAGCGCAATATGAAATAGATGCGTGGGCGGAACGAGGATGGGTGGCTTCGATCTGGGCCGTTGGATTGAACAGATCAACGGTCAGGATTTGATCTGGGGAATAAACAAAATAATACAATGGCGGAAGACGGGTTAATAAGGTTCGTTGATCTGCAGAGATCAACAGATGGGATTTGGCATAAAACATTAGAATGTGGGGCGCATAGATTTAAACCAAATTCAATAAATTCGACCTGGACCATCTGATCTAGACACGTGGACGGCCCAGATGCAATCGGAGGCATTCAATCGGCGGGGGGGGAAGAATTTGCACAGCGCCGATGCGATTGAGCACTGACCGGAAATCTGCAGATTAGATCGACGGTGGGAAATGAATCGGAGGGTTCTGAAGCGGAGGCAAGGCGAATGATTGGAGCAAATGTGGGCCGTTAGATCTGGGAAGGCGGGGAGGTAGATCAACAGCTCTCAATTGATCGGGGAATGACTAATCGGGGAGAGAAAAAAAGGTGCCCGATGAAAACTTGCAATGCGTTGTAGCGCAGGCCGTTTGATCGGCTTAAGATAAACGCTGGAGATTGTCGCAAATAATGTACTGGTGAAAAACACTTTATAACATACGAAAACCAAAAATTAACATAAAACAAAAGTTTTATGTATAGGGGTGGGATATATACGAAATGAATAAGCGCCCAACTGTGGGGCCATGGATTATATGAAGGATAATAGGCCCGGGGCTTATACATGAAAAGGGCCAATCGCAAGCAGAAGGTCGGGCCTTCAGGCTTTTCAATCTACCCATTTTTTCATTAAAAAACATAACTCCGGTGCATTTAGACCAAACTTAGGCAAAAGTGGGTTTACGACTTAACAAAGGAAAATATTAATCGGAGAGGTTTATTCACAAGTTTTAGCGCCCGATTGTGGGCCCATGGATTATATGAAGTATTAATATGATTGGGAGCTGTGTACAAGGGCTTAATTGCATCGGAACTTTTTAACATGGCAAATAGACTTGCGCGCTGGGATTTTTGCGATGTGATAAGCACTTAAATGGCTTAGCACCTGATTCTAGCACCAGGGCATATAATGGGGAAGTGGTTAAGACTTAGCCCAAGGGGGATTAAGTCTATAATACAAAAAAGGTGTTTTTTAATGAAATTTTTTCAAGTTTTCAATGGATTTGGGGGTTTCGGCAAAGTCAAAAAGGAGTTTTAAACTCTGCAAGGTGGATTTTATGAAGGGAAAAGGGGAATAGATGAAAAATAGAGAAAAATGATGGGGGAAAAAAGGGAACAAAATGAAGGTTAGTTTTGATATGGAGGGAGGGGAAAAATGGATTTTGTAGCAGTCTTTCTTCATGGGAGACAGCAAAATTTCTGAGTTGGAAATGGAAACAGCAATGAGGATTTGAACAAAGGGCTAGATGCCTTAATGAGTCTTCAAGATATAACACTTTTTGAAATAAAACTTGTTCCTTGAAGGCTCCAAAAATGTTTTAACCACCATTTGATCCTTGAAGGCTCCACAAATGTTTTAACCACCATTTGATATGACAAATTTTATTGGTGGCTAACAGTGGCTCCACTTGGGGATGGTGCCTTCTTGAAGGCATCAAGAACTTCAGACCTGCATTCTCTGGGAGGCTGATTAGTGCCTCATCCATTGTGCTTCCTTTTTATACTTGGATGATCTTCTTTGTTCTGAAAAATGTCAGCAACCATGAAAAACAATGGATCTTCATCAATACAAACTTTCTACCTACCCAATCCTACTGATCTAAAAAAATTTCTTCTTTAGAGTGCACTTGGATTGGAAAAATATTTTCACAACATTTTATTCTTTTGAAAGCATAAAATCTAATATATTTCTACTCCTTATTTCTCCATGAACTCAAATTAAATAGTTGAGTCCATATGTTTCTCCACCAAATCTACCAATCTGTTAGGATTAAAAATTCCAACAGATTTTTATTCTCTAATTTCTACAACAGAAATTTAAAAATCATACAAGTCAGGATTGAATAGTCTAACTTGATGCTGATCTATGGCATAAAAACAAGCTACACATAGATATTATTTTGCAGAAAATTAGAACAAAATGGAAGGCTTAAGATCTGAAAGTTTCAAAGAACTTCCTTCATCTTTTTACAGCTCTGTTTTTTGCTTGTTGTTTGAGCTGTTTTCCTTTATCAACTGGTTCAGATTTTGAGATAATTAGAACCAGTCATTATCTTTGTTTTGACTCAGAAATTGAAACAGATTTGAGTCATTCCTATTTTGGAAACATAGGTTTAGGTTTTGAGCATGTTTGAACCTTTAATTTCTAGCCTAATATACCTACTGGTAAGCCAAGATTAAACAGTTTGGCAAATCGAATTCACTATCCTATCAGCAGTAAATTTAAAACTAATTAGTCAAGGTTAGGCTGTTTGAATAACTAGAAGTGTGTTTTTTAGGAGTGGCATTTAAGCTTGCACACTTTCAGATTTGTTTCTCTTTTTGTTGGTATGGGGTTGCACCTTTATTGTTTTTACAACCTGCCCTCTTTTCTTTCTTTCATTGTTTTTGTATTTTTGATTTTTCTAACTTTGAATGCAATGGTGGATGAAATATTTATAATGAGAAAAAGATAAAAAGGCTTTCAGAACATGCCATGGATCAAGAGAAGTAATGTTTGAGCATCCTGCCATTGACAGGACCCCCAAACAATTCTGCTCCCTTCAACTCTCGTAAGAAAAAGGCATTATTACCAGCAGCTAAATGAATGGAGTAAGGGCCAAGCCATAAGTTGTCAAATTTTCCATGCTTACCCTTGTCTTCCCTTCTTGAGTCCCACTTTAAAACTTTGTCCCCAAAATTGAAATTGTTGGCCTTTGTTCTTCTGTCAAAAAGCTTTTTAATGTTGTCTTGCTTCTGCAATGCTTTGTTATAAACCTCCTCTCTGGTTTGTTGAAGGTGAATAGTCTGATTTATCCTTCTGATCATGTCATTATATTCAGACTAAACCTCTTGAATTAACTTCATAACTGGCACACCAAGGCTGGTAGGAAAGATTGCATCGGTGCCATACACAAGCTGGTAGGGTGACATACCAATAGATTTCTTAAAAGTCAATCTGTCAGCCCAGAGTGCATGAACCAGCTTTGTGTTCCAAGACTTTTTTTTGTCCTCCAACAACTTCTTGATTATGTTCACTAAAATCTTGTTTGAGGATTCTACAAGTCCATTACCTTGAGGGTAATAGGCTGTGGAATTCCCCAATGTTATCTGATACTTGTGACAGAACTCAACCATCTTCTTTGATCCAAATGCTGCTACATTATCAGTGATTATCTTGGTAGGACATCCAAATCTAGAGAGAATATTATTCTCCATGAATTTTATGATAACAGAATCATTGGCCTGCCTACAAGGGATGGCTTCTATCCATTTAGTGAAGTAGTCTGTGGCAGTGAGCATCCATCTATGCTAAGCTGAAGATGATGGATGGATTTCACCTATGAAGTCAAGTCCCCACTGTTGAAAAGGGGCTTCAACAGTGATTGGATGCAGAGGCAGAGGTAGCAGCTTCCTTTTCCCTTCAAAAAGTTGACATTTATGAAAGGCAATTATCATCTTGTGCACATCAAGAAAAAGAGTAGGCCAATAGTAACCAGCCCTCAAGATTTTTTTGGCTGTTGTCTTCCAGTATAAATGGCCTCCACACTCTCCTTCATGGAACTTGTGCTTAACCTTCTCTGCATCAACCTCAGGCAAACATTTAAGCAATATACCACTTGCATTTTTTCAATAAAGACATATATCTATAATGCAATAGTTTACAGCTTTCAATTTCAAAAACCTTGCCTTCGTTTTTGTCAAACCAGGAGGTGTATCCAAATTAATCAAAACATAAAGAATATCAGCATACCAAGAGGAATTAATGAAATGGTCTTCAACAATGGGAGTTGAGTTTTCCTCTTGGTCATCTAAAGCATTTATCAAATTAATATCAAGAACTTCAAAATTGGATTCAGCCATCAACCTAGCTAGACCTTGGCCTTTGATGAGTTTAGTGGGCTTTATCTATAAATCATATTCAAGAATAACAACAATCCACTTACCTCTCTTACCATTTGGTTCCTGTGTTAGAATATCTTTGAAAACTGAATTTGGGACAAAGGCAATGATGTGTCAGTGTAAGATGTATACTCTGAAGTCTTTCAAAGCTTTAACCAAAGCAAAAGCTTGCTTCTCCATAATGTTATACGTCAAAGGGGCATCTCTCAAAGCCTTGCTAAAGAATGCAATAGGCTGCTCTTGTCCTTGTGGATATTTCTCTAGAAGAACAACAGCTATTGTATGTTTTGATGCAATTGAAAAAATATAAAAATCTTTTGAAAAGTCAGGACTTATTAGAACCGGTGTTTTGGTTAACGCTTGTTTCACTAGCTCAAAGGACTTCTTTGCTTACAAGGTACATTTTACCCCTTGCTCCTTCTTCAGCATGTTTGTAATATTTCTAAGGAGCTCAGCCAAGTTGGGGATGAACCTTCTCAAAAAGTTGATCTTTCCAATGAAAGATTGCAACTCCTTGATGTTTCGAGGATGAGAAATCTGCAATATGGCCTCAATCCTCTTTGGATCTATCTTAATACCCTCTTCTAAAATAATGTGCCCAAGAAGTTTACCTTCTTGGAGACCGAAAAGTGTTTTCTTAGGGTTCAAAGATATCCCAAACTTTCGGCATCTCCCGAAGACTGTTCTTAAATGTGCTAAGTGCTCTTCATCTGTCTTTGAAAAAACAGTAACATCATCAAGGTATATAATGATGAAGTAGCCGAGTTCTTCGGAGAATGCTATGTCCATGGCTCTCTGAAAAGTTGCTCCAGCATTCATTAGACCAAAGGGCATTTTCACATACATGAAAGTGCCTCAAGGTGTGGTAAACGTTGTCTTTAATTGATCATTAGGGTGAACTAAGATCTGATTGTACTCTGAGTAGCCATCAAGCAAAGAAGTTCTTCTAGACCCAACTACCCTTTGTAAAATATGATCCATCTTAGGTAAAGGGTAGTTGTCTTTCAATGAATCTTTGTTTAAGTCTCTAAAGTCTATACAAAGCCTGATCTCTCTAGTTTTCTTCCTAATAGACACCAGATTAGACACCCATTCAGAATATCTAATAGGGACAATAATACCAGCTTCATACATTTTCTTTATTTCCTTCTCAAGCAAAGGCAGCTGTACAGGGTTTATTCTGCGCAACTTCTGTTTGAATGGTTTTTGGTTTTCCTTGAGAGGGATTTCGTGCTGTATTATTTCAGTGTCATAGGATTTAAGATCTTCGTAACTCCACACAAAAACATCAGAAAATTCCTTAAACAGCTCTATGTATTTGAGTTTAATTTGAGCTAGTAAGGTCTTGGATAGTTTAATCATCATTGGTTTTATTTTACTGCCTATATTGCACTCTTTCACTTCAGTCTCTACATACTCCAGTTTTGGCTTCTTGGCCACATCGTTAAAATCGAACAACTCTTCTAAAGGGGCCAGACCCTTAGGCAAACTCTGATCTTTGGACTGCAGGGTTTCTAACTCCTCTGTTTCTAACTCTACAGTCAATTCTGTTTTGTTTTCAAGTTTGCTAGATAGCAGATTTATATTGGCAAGTTCAGGAGACGGTTCTTCTTCACCAAGAAAATTTTCTTCACTGTTGCAGTCTGTATCATAATCTGAATCCGAACTGTGTAGTTCGAATTCGTTTTTGAATTGCATGAAGTCTTCTATTTGTTTGTCTCTGTCGAACACTTGCCATACTTTTCGTTATCAGTAACGGCTAGTCTGAATTTAATCTGAGTTGTGCAGTCTTTAGTTTCATATGGCGTTAAGCATGTTCTAGCTGCAAAGGTTAAGTTGTGGGCCGCAATATTTCTTTTTCCGGGACAAAAATTATCTGGTACTCCTCAAAAGTTTTTAAAATATCCACGACGTCATTTTGACAAGCCCTAAGTCTTGGGTGATTTGCGTTGTATTCCCTATTGACTTGCCTAATGATTAGTTCAGAATCCCCATACGCCTTAATTCTCTTGGCACCTAACTTTTTCAACAAACGCAAGCTTAAAAGCAGGGATGCGTATTTCACTATGTTATTTGAACACTGGAAATTTAATCTACAGGAAATGCTCTCTTTGTGGTTGTTCTCAGTGTTGCAAATCCAGACACCTACACCAGCATTAGTTCTAGTGCATGACCCATCGAAATTCATACTCCATAGAGGACTAGATTCGGTTTCATCTTGGTTACTGTCCTCTCTAACTAAAATGCTTTCGGGTTGTTGTGGGATATCAACAATTAGTTGTGTTTGTTTCAACTCCTCAGGTTTCTCACTATGTTGAGGGTTTCTTTCTTGACTATCAAGGTTTAACAGTGAAGGACACATGACTTGTAGCTCAAGACTAGTGTTTGGTTTGCTAAAGTTTAAAGGTTCAACAAACTGCTTTGACACTTCTGTGTCATGTTCTTCTCCCTCTCTATCGGCCATCAATTCTGTTAAAGTAGATTTTTCACTAAGAGTTTCATCGTTAAACAGGATAAAAGAATCAAGGCCCGTGTTTACAGAGTACAGAGGAGAATTTTGTGGTCTGTCTTGGCTTGTAATTGTGTATTGCATATGGGACTCCCTATAAAGCCTTCTAGTCTGATTGAAAATAGGGATAGTTGCATAGTTCATGTCCATCTACATAGTCCCTTGTAACTTAGCCCCCCAAGACCTTGATAATAGCATTCCATACTTTGGGGGAACATCATCCACAACAGTATCCATGACTAAGCATTGGGCTGGAATCTAGGCTAAGTTAACGCAGAGATATTTGATCAATCCTAAACATTTTACTCTGCTCGAGTCAAAGGAGTAAAGGTCTTTATAAGGTCTGGTGATTTCTAGACCAAGGCTCTCCATCACAACTTTAGGCATTAAATTATGAGAAGCCCTGGAATCGTGCATAGCGTTGTGAAAAATCTTGTCATGAACGTTTAAACTCACATAAAATGGAGGAACAGGTCCCTCTTGATACTTACCTTTAATCTTTGGACCAAAAATAAGCTCTGGTTGGTCATCATTAAGATTGACTGTGTCATTATTCTCTTCAATGTTTAAAGCCTTCAAAATTTGGGTCCTATATACATTTTGGGTAGCTAACTCAATCAAGGGAACAGAGATTTTTATTTTGGAAATTTCCTGTTCGAGGCTGAAAGGAATTTGATTCTTTAAAGAACTTGTTTTAGCCTTGTTAACTGCCACTCTATCAGCAACATCAGCTTGTTGATTTGTTCTATTTACATTTGAAAAAATTGTTTTTATAGGAGTACTAGCTGAAGTGTTAGTACTGCTAAGGTCTGCACTCTATTTTGTAACGTTGTGAGTGCCTTTCTCTTTACCTTTATCAGAATTTCCAGCTACTGTTTTGTCCTTCTGTTTGACAACTTTAGGCTTGGTTGCAGTACTGTTTTGTGAAGATTTTTCAGAGGTTTTGTTGTTGGGAGTTTGTTGACCGGTTTTACTTCTAAGGTCATATTCTCTTTGAGACTCTATGATGACATTTTCCATGTCTTGATAATAACTTTCGTCATCATCTCTTTTGTCATCATAAGGTGTGTAAAGACCTTTTTTTCTATCATAATGAATCTCAAAGTCATCATTATCTACTCCCAGCATGTTGATATCATCATCCTCTATTATTTCATCTGTTTCCTTGACCTCACTCACATAGTTTTGATGAAATGGAGGAGTGATCTGTTGATCATCTTCCCTAGGTCTGTTTGGAGGTTGGTTCCTTCTAAAATTTTGATTTTGGTTTTGGTTTCTGTTTTGAGGAGCAGTTTGGTTTTGACTTGCTTGTGCTCTCTCAAGGATGCCCATTTTCTTCATCATCTCCTCCATCATTTTTTCCATCTTTGAGCTAGTAGTAGAAGGGGTAGATTCCTTTCTAAAGGACACTCTCTTCTCATTTTTCATTCTTGCTCTCTTCTCCATTAAATTAACTTCCACAGCAAGAGCCCCATTTTGCATCTCTTCAAGAGTTGCAGGGTCTCTCTCTCTCAGCTGATAGGCCATCTCGGGGTCAAACCCTTCAGGAAACTTGTTTAGATCTGAGCCTTGTGGAGGTTTTAAATCTGGGGAAAGTGCATTATACACACTGTTAAATCTAGTGCAGTAAGCTTGCACACTTTCCCCAGTGTTTTTATGGAGTTTTTTGTAATAAGAAAGGACTTGTAGAGGATTCTTCTTCACTTCCCATTTGTTTAAGAATGTCTGATGGAAGGCTTGGAGATCATTGATACTATGGGGGGTTAAGCCTTTAAACCATTTTCTTACTTCTCCCCCTAAACTCTGAGCAAATAATCTAAGTTTTACATAATCAACATCAATTTCATTTCTGTCAAAGTAGTCATTCATCTTATCCACATGTTGTGATGCAGTAGTAGCATTACTAGCATCATATAATGGAATTTTGGATTGATAGGTCTGTGGAAGATTGACTAAGGGAACAGGAAGGACTAAGGGAGCATACCAAGCTGCCATGATATGCAGTGGAGGTGGATTTACAAGAGGTGGATTGACAAAAGGTAAAGTGCGTTGAAGTGGAGTGGTTTGAACAGTGGATGTTTGGTGAACAGATGTGGATGGAACAACAATAGATTGCTGAGCTAATCTTGGATGAGAGACACCTAAATTGAAAAGGAAATGTGAATCAGGTGGTATTGTTTCTATACTACCAGGATGTTCACTTGTTTCCGGGGATGAAAGTGAATACTCAGAGTCTAGTTGAATTATATCATCAAATGACCTAGTTCTAAATGGATTTACTAAGTCAACTTGTGATTGCTGCAGAGCTGAAAGATTTTCAGGAACTGAATTAGCTCTCAAGGGTGATCTGAAAACAGTTGATAATTTAATCCTAAGAGACTCTCTAAGGATACTTTCTGGGTTATCAACTATCTCAGGTGGATCAGGGTTAAGATAGGCTCTAGTATGAATCTTTCTAGGAGCCACTATGCTGTGTTTGAGACCCAAGTAAACGAGAAGAGTTCAACCAGATATGACAGTTTTTAAGAGGTTAACTAATCTGTTTTACACAATTTAAATCCTACAGTCCTCTAACTGAGTTTGAATGATGTCATAATGATACAGGTTCTTCCCAATGGAGTCTTAAGGTCTGTTAAGGATTGTGGAATCACCAAGTGGAATTTTTTAGCTCTTTTGGAGGTAAAAGGTTTATGGCCCACCACCGTGTTTATTCAATTCCAATCTGAAATATTTTTGGGTTTTCTAAGTTATTTTTCAGTTGTGTGGTGTCTAAGAGTGTCCTAAATCTGTTTCAAAACTTAGCTACGGTTATGAGACAAAGACAATCTACTCTAATGGCTAAGCTAGTTGATTCTTCAAGGTTAGATAAAGTCTTATGAGAATCCTAGGGTTTGCCTAGTTTGTCACTTATTCAAACAAGTTTCACCATGATTACCATCTGATTGGTAGTGCTTGAAAAGGCTGCTTTTTACTCACAAGGTTTTATGAAGTTTTTAAGGGAACCAGAGATTTTGGTTTCATCCCCAGTGGAGTCGCCAGAAATGTTAGCTCCCTGTAATTAGCAAAGATCTAGTTCCTCAGATCTCTCTTGCCTACTATCGGCAAAGATGTCGCATCACATTTCCCTCAAACTAAAGAAGCGGCTCTCCAAATTGCATTAAAATATGACCTGATCTATGCTCAGTCGAGTTATGTTTATACCGTTCTAACTGATCTTCCCAGACCTAGTGGTGCCAACGCAACGGGGGCATCTCATGTCGCTGACGGTATCGTTGGAGCTCTTTCTCATCCATACGCTCAGCCTCCCATGGGCTATGATTTTCCTAAGAGAGGGGCCGGCACCTCCTGCACTTATCCCCCTCCCGGTAGCATATATCCAGGATATGACATGCCTCCTCCTTTTTCCCAACCTCGTATTTACCACAATGTTATCCAACCTCCTTATTATCTGTATCCACAGCCTCATGCTCCAGCATTAGCAGCTATACCTCCCTTGCCTTCTCAACCCCCGTAACAGTAGCCACCCCCCCTCAGGGGCAGGCGTATGCATAGCAGGGCACGACTAATCCTCCTCCTTCCAAAAAGAAGAGGAAAGGCACTCAAAATCAATCTACTCCGGGTAATCCTGGACCTAATCCACAAAATAATTCTCCTAACACTGCTAACCAGCAACAGGGCACTCAGCCCAAGTAGGACAGGCCTGTTCGCACGAATAAGCCTTGTTCTTGTTGTGGTGTTTATGGTAATTACATGCATGATTGTCCTATTTTACCACAGATAAAGCAGATGTGGGAGCCTCAAGCAACATTGCGAGGATAGAAAGCCTCCCCTTCCGCCCCTCCTAGTGTTGCATCTAGTTAGCCGGTTGTGTTTACTAATCCTTTCCCTTAGCAAGGATTTGTGGTTACCCAACCACCTGAAGGTCAGGTGGCCACTCAACCTCTTCCATCTGGTACCCCTCATTACCATATTCTCATGATGAATTTTGATCAACCTGTTAGCTCCCTATAATCAGCAAGATTGGCAAAGTCTGACAACAGGGAGAAACATCATTTCAACCACTTTTGGATTCTAGGATCTAGCCCTCCTGAATCCAGAGAGGGATCTCTCCAATGAGTGCAAATATGGATTTGTCTTCAAATTTTGGGTAATGATATTAGGCTAGTTATGAAGGCCGAGGGCGTTTGTTTGTTTTGGATGGTTGAGCATGATTATTATTTGAATGGAAAGTTCTAAATGGAAAGAGTTTCAAAGGTGAGAAGTTGCAAGCAAATAGAACAAACTTCGGCCAAAAAGATGGATAATTGCAGGTTTTATTACATTGGGCTATGGAGTCATAATAGGGTTTAATTGAAACAATCAGGTTCAAGATTGGTCTATGGGGCAAGTCATCTATGTCTAAGGATTTATTTAAAGTTCATTTATGGAATTAAATGATACACAAAGGAGGGGAATTAAACAAATGAAGAACAAAGATTAGTCCAGGATCTGGTAAGTACTTTGAAACTAGCCAACCTCTGAAAAACACTTAAGAATAACATAAAAGCAATGCAGGATCTGGTAAGTACTTCAAAACTAGCCAGTCTATGATATACTTTCAATATACAAACATTTAAAACACAAAGGGAAACACAAATGATAACAAAGAATGGTCTAAGATCTGGTAAGTACTTTGAAACTAGCCAGCTTTCAACACATTCCTAGGGAAACTTTCAGTCAGTCTTTTGGGATAAAACTAGGACCAGGGCTCACCATATCTTCCTTAGTTCATATCTACTTAACATGAGATGAAAATAACTTTCAATAATAACAATTATCTAAATAGGAGGACGAGGGAACGCCAGCATTCCTACTGCTTGAACTGAATTAAATCATTCCTAAATAACACAAATTGGAAGAAAAAATTAAGATAAATCTTATCAGTCAGAGAAGGGTACTGATATATAGTAAGTCCTAAATCTATTCTTGTTGTTCTTTATCAGAGAATATGAAAAAAGTGGAAACAAAAATAAAATAATGATTTACAAGAAGAAAAAAAATCACCGTAGACATAGACCAGGATCCCATAAATCAGCTTGTATTGATGCTTCAAACCAGTTACAACTTTAAGTCCAGTGTTTCAGGTCAACAATCATCTTCACTTCTCAGCCTAACTATTCTATCACAATAAGAGCTTCAAGAGCCTTTGAACACTATTTACAATCAGAAGTTTCGAGCACAAGTATATTTCAAAGTTCTGCAACCAACATTTTCTCATATGCTACAGGAGTATTTATAGAAGGAATGAGGAGGTGGGATCTAATAAAAGATATCCCAGGGAAATTAATACAGACTAATGACTTCTCAACCTTTGAGGGGCTCAATGGAGAAGAGTACAGATATTCTCCATGTATTAATTGATTTACATTTAAGATTAAGCTCGGTGGGAGCTTTTGTTGACTTTTAAGGCTCTATGTCATGTTATAGTAACTCTGCTGATATTTTTTGCATTATTTCTTTGGCTGAATTAACTCTTTGGTGGTTGTGAGGTAGATATTCTCTACTGGTCATTACTCGGCCTCTGTTTGAGTGCTATGAAGCTATAGGTGGCATTGCGGTAGCTGAGAGGAATCAATTTGCCTCTATTGTGGTGATGGAGGCTCTTCTATTTGATAAACACTTATGATTTTCTTTTAACTGTGTTTTAATTTGGAGGATTAGGATTTTGATAATAAATCTTAGCTGTAATCCCCCCAAATTTATCTTCAATCCTCTGTTTTGCTGTGTTTTAATCTTTGACATTGATACTCTTTTAATTTGATTAGATAATATTGTGTCTTGTTGATGTGCAGGGCCGCACAGGGCTTATATGGCATCAATGCCCATGAAGCATTGATGAAACGTGTTTCCGGACCCTTTATAGTTCTTTCCCTTTGATAAACGAAAGTCCATAGGATCGTCACCATCGGCTTTCATTTCCCTTTATGATAATGGGAAAAAAATTTGAAACCTGCAAAACACACAAAATATTAAGAAATCCTGCATTTATTGGGTAAACTGCTACAGAGGGTTTGGGGAGAGAGCATGGCCGTTGGATGGCATCATCCAAGATGGAGATCTCGTTGTGGGAGGTTAAAGATGAAAGAGGGGAAGAATTAAGTCGAAACCATTGATCGCGCAGAGATCGATGGTCGGGATTGGTTGTGAGTACACAAAGTGAAAGAGTCACTTTATTTGGAAAATAGAAGAAAAGTGAAGAAATGGGTTAAAAACCTTTGTTTCGGAGGAAAATATGGTGAAAACGGAGTTTGGGGTTCGGGATGATCGTGGGTCATTAGATGAGATCGGCCTACGAGATAAACGACGGAGATTGTATGTTAAACACCGTTGGAATAGGTGGAGGGCGATATGTAAATGAAGGTTTAAATCTGAACCGTTGATTTGTAGAGATCAATGGTGGAGGGTGTGCACGATAACACATAACGGAAAAGAGGGAAAATGGTTTCGGGAATGAAAACCACTGTTTTCACACTGAAAAAGGGCGAGTAGGCAGTTTTTCCCTTTGGAACGCGATATGCATCCTCGCTCGACACGTGGCATCAGAAAACCACCCATTTCACGTGCCCTTTGGAAAAATAAACTTCGTGCTGAAAGTCACGTGACTTGTAGTGTGGACCGTTAGATATGGGACCTCAGATCCAACGGAGGAGAATGAGTGCGATATTAAATAGATGCGCGGGTGGAACAAGGATGGGTGGCTTCGATCTGGGCCATTGGATCGAACAGATCAACGGTCATGATTTGATCTGGGGAATAAACGGAATAATACAATGGCGGAAGACGGGTTAATAAGGGTCGTTGATCTGCAGAGGTCAACGGTCGGGATTTTCCTAAAACATTAGAACGTGGGGCACATAGATTTAAACCAAAGCTAGGAAATTCGACCTGGATCGTCCAATATGGACACGTGGATGGCCCAGATGCAATCAGAGGCATTCAATTGGCGGGGGGAATAATTTGCACAGTGCCGATGCGATTGAGCGCTAACCGTTGATCTGCAGATCAGATCGATGGTGGGAAACGAATCGGAGGGTTCTAAAGCGGAGGCAAGGCTAATGATTGAAGCAAATGTGGGCCGTTAGATCTGGGAAGGCGGGGAGGTAGATCAACGGCTCTCGAATGATCGAGGAATGACCAATCGGGGAGAGAAAAAAAATGCGCCTGATGAAAACTTGCAATGCGATGTAGCGCGGGCCATTTGATCGGCTTAAGATCAACGGCGGAGATTGTCACAAATAATTTTCTGGCGAAAAACCCTTTATAACATACGAAAACCAAAAATTAACATAAAAGAAAGGTTTTGTGTATAGGGGCGGGATATATACGAAATGAATAGGCGCCCGACTGCGGGGCCATGGATTATATGAAGGATAATAGTCCCAGGGCTTATACATGAAAAGGGCCAATCAC
Source organism: Pinus albicaulis (assembly GCA_034641835.2). Lineage (NCBI taxonomy): Eukaryota > Viridiplantae > Streptophyta > Pinopsida > Pinales > Pinaceae > Pinus > Pinus albicaulis. The sequence continues at coordinate 813,201,390 of CM076574.1, read as the reverse complement.
AATTGGAAGGTCGGGCCTTCGGACTTTTCAATCTACCCATTTTTTGATTAAAAAACATAACTTCGGCGCATTTAGACCAAACTTAGGCAAAAGTGGGTTTACGACTTAACAAAGGAAAATATTAATTGGAGAGGTTTATTCACAAGTTTTAGCTCCCGATTGCGGGCCCACGGATTATATGAAGTATTAATATGATTGGGAGCTGTGTACAAGGGCTTAATTGCGTCGGAACTTTTTAACATGGCAAATAGACTTGTGCGCTAGGATTTTTGTGATGCGATAAGCACTTATATGGCTTAGCACCTGATTCTAGCACTAGGGCATATAATGGGGAAGTGGTTAAGACTTAGCCCAAGGGGGATTAAGTCTGTAATACAAAAAAGGTGTTTTTTAATGAAAATTTTTCAAGTTTTCAATGGATTTGGGGGTTTCGGCAGAGTCAAAAAGGAGTTTTTAACTCTGCAAGGTGGATTTTATGAAGGGAAAAGGGGAATAGATGAAAAATAGAGAAAAATGATGGGGGGGAAATGGGAACAAAATGAAGGTTATTTCTAATATGGAGGGAGGGGGAAAATGGATTTTGCAGTAGTCTTTCTTCATGGGAGACAACGGAATTTCTGAGTTGGAAATGGAAACAGCAGTGAGGATTTGAACAAAGGGCCAGATGCCTTAATGAGTCTTCAAGAGATAACACTTTTTGCAATAAAACTTGTTCCTTGAAGGCTCCAAAAATGTTTTAGCCACCATTTGATATGAAATTTTTTATTGGTGGCTAACACAACCTATAACTGTAGATGTCAATCTTCAGACTCGATCCCGTTAGTACAACAAGCCTCCCGCTACATCTGTCCCCTAACCGCCTCCTTCAATCTCTACAGAGCCTCTTTCAACACCTAATGGTCCCTTGTAGATCCCTCAGCCTAAGGCGGAGGTTCATACCAAGATCCCTAAGGGACCATTACACCGAAATGCTAGTTTTGGAAAAGCTACCCATTCGTATAGCATAGTAGATGATTTGGCGCAATCTCCTACTCCCATTTCAATGCTGGAACTCCTCCAGTTGTGCCTTCACAAAGAAAAGATATACTATCTGCCATGGGCATTGTAGATCCTTCTGATGATCGATTGATTGTCTTTGATGTTGACCGGTCAGAACATCCTCCTCTCCTTGCTTCCGTCGCCTTCCAAATCCCAGTCAAGATCTGGAACACCAATGTTTCCCGATGCATCATTGATGAGGGGGCATCCACCTATGTGATGTCCGCTTCAGTTTGGAAGAAACTTGGATCACCTGAGTTGGCTCCTTACACAATCACTCTCCGAGCATGGGATGGCTACGCCTCCCAGCCCATTGTCCTATTCCGCAATTGTCCCATTACTCTTGCGGGCAAGACTGTTTGCGTTGACGTATAATTCATTGATGCCCCCTTAGATTACAACATTTTATTGGGTCGTATCTACACCTATGTCATTTCTTTTGTCCCATCTACGGTCCACCACAATATGTCCTTCCCTCATAACGGAAAGATAGTCACCATTGACTAGTTGACATATTACGAACCGAAGTCTCAAACCTCCCCTGAGTTTATCATCTCTTTGGTGGCCAATAAGCAAACTGTCGATCCTTTGACCAATGTCTCACCCAGAATCCGCAAAGACTCCTCATTTCTTGTTACATTCCTTGGTCTTCCTCCTCTTCTCCCTGATCCTAGCTCATCGAATTTTTGCATGATGTAATCGTCTCGGGCCGCCGTCAAGCGGCCCGCTTCGGCTAGTCAACAACCTCCTTGCCCTCTGCAGCCTACTCCTAGCCCTTCGATTCAACCTTCTGGACCACCTCCACCTGGCCCTTTACCTATAGTTGGTGTTCATGAGCCCATCTACCCTCTTAGAACAGTTCCTCCAAGCCTTAACCATCTTGGAGCCGTCCCGCCTGGCCATTACCCCTCCAGTCATATACCGTTCCTAGCTCCCCCTCCTGGAGTGTATTCAGTACTTGTCATGGCTACCCTCTCTCTTCCTAACCTGACCCTTGGGATTCCCGTCTGGTACCTTGATCCTCCAGCTGCTACCCCTCCTGGTCAACCTAAACCTTATCTTGCTTTGACCCTGGCTCAACCGATCCCTATGACTTCTCCCGCTGTTACAGTGCCTTAGCCACCTCAACAGGAACCATCTCCTGTTGCGACCACTTTGGGTAAGAAGGGAAAATCTCGCAAGAGGGCATCAAAAGACAAGGCTACCCCGACTGACCTTACACCTCCTCCGCCTCCAAAGCCTTTTGTTTTGTGTGACGTCGTTGACCATGCCACCCATAACTGTCCTAAACTGCCCCGTATCAAGCCCATGGTTAATGTTTTGTTCCCTGAGTCTATGGTCCCTGAAGCCTCTGTTTCTTCCTCGACTGTAGCCAAGAACACTAAGACTTTTCACACCGATCAACCCTGTGATTTGTGTGATCTCCATGGCCATTATTCCCACCATTGTCCCCACCTTATGCATTACCGCGCCTCTTTAGAGGTAGTTCGGGAGTACAAGGTTGAACAGAACCAATCGCCTCTCCCGTACTTGTGTAGTATGTTGCGGGCCAGCTTGAGGATTTACCCGCTCCCATTGACATTCCCCCTCCTGATGTCGAGCTGACGGAGCCTGCAGCCACCATCCTCTACCTATCATCATCCATGAGACCCTCGGTGGAAGTTCTCTCTACATCTTCCCCTGTTGTTTCGCTTAACCTCCCTTTAGTGATCACCCTGGGCTCAACATTGGTAGAACCTTTATCTGCTTGTTCTTCTGTCATCCCCTATGACGATGCACATGTGAACCTTTCTTCTCATGGTGATGAGTCAAGTAGCTTCACCATGTCATGTGGTCTCCCTTCCTCCAGTCACTCCATATTCTATTGTGATGATGACATCGTGGAAGCCTTGGCCACCCCTGACTTCATCTTTCCTGCCCATAAGTGGGATGAAACCATCCGTGTCTATGGTGAATTTCACAGCCTGAGCACAAGCTACACCTCCGGTAGCTCTCACACTCCACCTAACCACCGGCGTGTGAGTAGCAGATATCATAGCCATGTCACTCCCTCTAGTGGTGTGTGTTCGATTTCTACTTTGCGCTTAGGTTGCTAGCATCGTTCATCATCCTCCCATTTATTGTCCTGTGGCACCCTTCATATTGACCTCCCGTCCACACCTTATATCGGTTATGCCGATGGTGCAAGTCGCTACTCCTGGAATTTAGCCTCAGCAGGGTGGGCCATCTTTACCCCCTGGCATTTGCTTGTTCTCTCAAATGGTGTATGCATTGGCACTGCCACCAATAATCAGGCCGAATATGATACAGTGCCAGGTTTATTAGCCAAAGCCCTTTCACATTGCATCCTCCACCTTCATGTTTTCTTAGGTTCCCTGCTTCTTGTCATGTAATTGAATGGTGTTTATCGTGTGCACAATCCTATCCTTTTTAGAAGATATTTACAAGTAAGGCTTTTGATATGTGAATTTGAAATCATTACATTCATTCATGTACCTAGAGCACAAAATCACTATGTAGATAGCATTCCAAACAATATTCTAGATTGGCATTTAGCACACACATTTAACACAAGGCAATAACATAAAACCATCAAAACAATGCATATCCATCATATGTGTCATATAAAAATTTTTAGAGTCCATCAACTCTGATACATATGACATGCCCATAGCATGTTACAAAAACTCAAAACTGGGGGCACCACTTGCCCCTACACACTAATCACTATCTAGAGGATCCTGAGCCAATGGCTCCGCCCCTGCAGCTCGTAGATCGCACATCCCCTGTCCGGCCATCATCATGCGCCGCATGACCCCTCGCCATTCCGAGGGTAGAACAATACATGGCTCTATGAACTGGTCATTTAAGTCTTGCCAGCCGTGCTTTGAAACACTAGTCAGAAGCCTCTCACATCTACGACGGATGTCCTCCAGGGGGGGTGCTACATCCTCCTTTTGTGGCACTCTCAATCCACTAGGTCTGGCAGTTCCTGATACTGTAGGCCGTCCCATATACCTGGTTGATTTTACCGATGTTGTATCTGCATACCAAAAGTGGATGAATCAGTACATATACAATATTATGAAACTTTACAATGCACATAAAATATTAGCAATTTCTCACTTTCCATCGGGCCCCATACTCGACCAGGCGATAGTGGAAAATCTGGGTCCCCACGATAACTCATCCCACTATAGGGATAATCGTCTATGTACAATGGCATCTAATCCAAATGAGCAAAGAAATCGGGTCGGAACACCCATATGACCGTCCCACCTCCTCCTCTGCATAGTAGTCGCCCCCACCAGCGCATCCTAGGCTCTCTTGGGCCCCCATCCTAGAGTTGTATACGAGGTCAAATTGTTGGGATCTTCTCAAAGAAGAGTGAGCACAACTCTGTACCATATGCATAGTCAGGGTTCACTTGCCGCTTTCATAGCGAAAACTATCATTTAAATGACGACAGCATCATTTGGGCCCACCCATAGTAGGTCCCACTCAACACACTCTCCACAAGCATCATCTTCCCTCCAGTGATGTGGTGGAGTGCTTGGTTGCCCAAGGTCTACAACACCACTGCGGCCACAACACGAGTCTCTAACCCCTCTATATCCCCAATGGATATCTGTGTACCTTTGACATGGAGACCTGGTCGACAATGGCACTCTACAAACTCCATGATGTTCCTCCCTTGCAGTAACACTGGCTGAGTATTCCAAACCATCCCAAGTGGTGGGAGACTAGTCAGGAAATAAATATCCTAGACCGTCAACTCGATCTGGTGCCCCTCCACTATAAAAACCTCATGGTTTGGGTCCCAATAGCTAACAATCCAGGCCAATAAGGGCTCTCCAACTCTCATCAAAGGGTTCTCCACAAAATTTAGAACCCCAAACCTGGCCAATGCACTATGGACACCTTGATCCTCCCGGATCTCCGACCGTAATGTGCCCAGGTCTCTCTCTCTCCAGTTGATCCATAATTCTGCCATATCTACACAAAACCATTATATTTGTTAGTGTACAGATAGGAAAGACTGTATCCAAACATAAAAACCCAGTTCTCAACGAAAAAACAGCACAAGATCACCCCTCTATGTCAGGTCACACTTTTCAGGCCCAATCCTGGGATAGGTCGCAGGTTTCTACCCAAAACCTACAACCTAGGTCGCAGTTTTTGCCCCAAAAAGTGCGACCTGGCCATGAAGTGGAGTAGGGGTCTATTATTGAGCTCCGGGGACCTAAACTGAACTTTCAATCCACTGAAATTAAAGAGTAGGGTTAGGCCTCTTACCTGCAACTGACGGATCTCGATTCCAACGGTTAGTTTGTCCGCTACGATCACCGCAAGATTTAGGGCCTTCTCTCCTCTCTAAATTCACCACAGATCCACATGAAAATGAGTGAATTTGGAGGGAAAATGCCTTATTAAAAGAGAAACCCCTGATTTTTCTTTCGCCTGCTGCGGCCAAACCGTAGCTCAGTTTCACAAACCGTTTGTACCGTTGGAAAGCTCCCACCGAGCCCTCAAATGGGTATTTGTTAGTGCTTTTTTATTTGATACTTCAATAGGACACATTTCTTCCAATAAGGGTCACTTCACCACTCCTCATAATCAAATTTTATTACCTACAACACTTGTACTTGGGGCACCACTTTGCCTCCACACTTGTCCATCCTTGTGTCGATTTTCATCATGAGTAACCATCATGTACTCATGTTTTTATGGTCACCATTGGACCTTTTCTATGTGGCAGCATCATTGAGTTGCCCTTGTTTAGAGCATCCGAGTTGAGTCATCATCGCATTCATGGAGTCTATCCCGAGTCCCTTTATATCCCGCTATAGTTCTCCATCCTTCATTTCTTCGTTCCTCTCTCGTGTCGCACATTATGGCCTTCAGTCCTACTATCCCCTATCCCTCATGATATTGTATCAGTTGTTGCTAGGTCATCCATGCCTTTTATGTTCTAACAAGGGAAGTCGTCGTCTGCTACTCAATATCCCCCATTTCATCATAATCCCTGGTGTTAGTCTGTCAGTCGCTCTACTATTTTCTCTCGTGCCTTAGTTGAGGATCCCTTATTGCCTTACCTATGGTGGACCTCCTTCTGTCGACATCAGATCATTCATTCTAGAAGACAGGTCTAGAGGGCGTTGTACCTTGGTTCTAGCTTCCACTCTTGTTCGGTGCCTCGGATCAGGCAAAGGGACTTCTTATTTCCCTTGGACTTGTTTGTTTCTTAGCACCAGCTCCTTTCAGCATGATTGAGATCTGTATACTTGATGGTTCAGTGATGCAACAGATGGTACCGATGAAGCCTGGGTGTGTGTGAGATGTTTCAGCCCTCATGAGGGGGTGGCCCTACAGGTAGCCCCCCACATGCTCGGATGACCTCTTCATTACAGCCTTTGATGCAGCTCCATATATTTGATGATGTTGACCTCAGCCACTTGCAGCGCCTGTTTTTTTTCATGTATCAGTCAAATTTTCAGAGCCCTTTCTTGTTTACAGGGGCATTTGGGTTGTATTTGTATCTCATGTACTCCGATATTATTGTATAAGTCTTGGTTGTTATCCCAGGCAAAGTATGTATGTGGGATTCATTATCATTTTTTTACCTGGCTCATGTTTATTCCAATATGTACTATATTGTTTAGTCCCTTGTTTACTGGACGCATTATTCTTTGTAATTTGTCTCGGTGGGCATAGGTATGCCTCCCCCACCACCTATAGCATAGGTACTCACTCATAAAAGAGACTTGTCGCACCTGTAAGTCTTGCCTCCTCAGGGTCTAGTCTTTTAGCGCTTCAGTCTACCTCATATTTCTCTCTCTTTGACTTCCCCTTTGGTGTCTAGTGATTGAGTTCTTACAACGTACTTGATGCAGCACGATTGGCTCTACGCGGAGTGAAATACGTACCTGTTTTTGATCATCTATTTATTGCTAATGAATGGACCTAAGTACACCATGTAAGACCAATTTTACCCTAAGTAAAATTGCTTTCACTATGAAAAATAACTTAGTAAACCACCTTTATTAAGTTGTTTATGGTCTAAACAGGAAACCCCATGAGGAAATATTAAATAAATCTACATTTGTTTGATTTTTCTCAAGGAATAATTAGTTAAACAACAATTTAATTAATATTCCTGGTCAGATTTAACCCAAAACAAGAAAATTAATTCGATAAATCATTATTTATCTTATTATTTTCTAGGAATAACTATTTAAACCTTATTTAAATAATATTCCTTGTTAAATTTGACAAAATCACTCTTAAATAATTAAATAAATCATTATTTATTTGATTATTACTCAACCACATCCTTAAAATGATAGATAAATAATTTATTTATTTATTATTTACAAATAAAGGGATTTGACCCAAGTCAAATTCCTTTTCCCTCCAACAAAAATAATAAAATATTCCATAAAATTTGGATCTTCATTTGGTTAATAATATTTTAATTATGCACCAATATCTAGACTAACTCAATATTTTGTTATAAATAGAAGGGTTTTTCCATTCATTCACTACCTTTTGTTGCCTAAAGATCACTTTGGATTTATACTTTTGATCTGACTTTGATCCACTATCATTGTCATATATTTCTATCTTTTTGCTTGTGAGCTCCCTTTGAGTTCCATTTTTATCTGGGTTTTCTACACCAACAAGAGAGAGGAATTTTAGATCTGAATTGCTGAGGACTTACGAGAACCCATCCCATTGAGGAGAACTGGTAACATCCTTCTATGTTTTCCTCCCAGGTTCCCTTAATATAAATTCATTCAACATATTCATGTCTTGTCTATTGGATGCATGGAGTAAATCTTGTTTTTATTTACTGCTTAATGTCGTTTAATGCATAGATCTAGTTTTTTGCAGCATTTGTCTTGATCACCTAATTGCAGATCTGAAGATATTGGCAGCCATATTTGTTGTTAGGGTTGTTTTTTATGCACAGCTAAAGTGGTATTTTTTCGTACGCTTGCGATTAAGATTCATATTAATAGTTGGTTCTAGCTTCTTTCTGGAATCTTTGGTCACATGGAAATATAAAAATGAGGCAAAAAATTTAAAATATGAAACATCAGGTTTCTAACCAAAAAAATCCTCCTCTGGTGTACTCATGCCAAGTATCCGATGAGGACTACGGTTCTGCACAAATACCACTGTGTTGCATGCCTCTGCCCAAAGATGCAACGATAGGCCTTGATCATGTAACATAGCTCGTTCCACACCCACAATTTTTCTATTATTTTTTTGTGCAACGCCATTCTGTTGTGGGTTATGAGGTGTAATCAACTCTCTCTGAATTCCTTCTTTGGCACAGAAGTTCTTGAATTCGTTGGAGATTTACTCACCACCATTGTCGCTCCTCAGAGGCTTCACATGCTTCTCTTTATCTTTCTCCACCAATGCCTTGAACTCATAAAATTTTGAGAACGTTTGATCTTTCTTTTGCATGAAGTAGATCCAACACTTTCAAGGAAAATCATCAACAAAATAACATATGTTGTGCAGTAAAATCCTCTCTATGGACAGAGACGATCCCTCTATCCGTTGAGTGGGTCTAGTAACAACAAGGAACAATTAGAAACCTACTTTCCTAGATTGTAAATGAATAAATATTGCGAATAAATCACCTACCTCAATCTGATGCTAATTCCCACTTGAATCCCTTGGTCCTTCGTGTTCCATGGTCATATTTTCGCTGCTACTGGTGCTTGGTTACCTGCACAAAGGATCAAAATGACAGAAAACATGAAAGCATAAGATATATAATGCATATACAACCTACTTAGCTGATCAAGGAAAACTAAAAATCTAGTCACACATTAAGACAAGAATGTAAATCACGAACCAATCATATTATATTAAAATAGAGAGGGGGAGTTACAACCTAAACCTTGATGGCGCAGCTCTCCTTCGACAGGTCTTGATCCAAGCACATCTCCAAAGCACTCTTTCAACTTGATGTGAGGGAAAAAGGTCTCAACTCTTGCTCAGTGTCTATAGCGAAAAAAGGTCTCTCTATTGTTCCTCTATCTCTATTCTAACTAGTATAGCTATGAGAAATTTCCCATTATATAGAAAAGGAGGAGGGAGCATGGATCCACTTTAGGTGGGGAAATGGGTTATCCCTTTGGGTGGTTCCACTTTTTTAGGAAAAAAGAGGCCAAAGGGAGAAACTCGGCTCTATCCTTAGGAACACACAACCAGGTATCCACCATGAAGCTTCTAGATCTCGAAGCTTCACTTCCATTTTAAAAAAAATTCCAAAAATGGGATCAGCGTGGCACCGATCAGCGCAACCTAGACCAAAAACAGGCCATCAGCGCGAGAAAGACATGGGGAGGGTGCACCTCTCCAGATAACTAGGTTTACAAGGAGTTGCTTTAGGAATGGTTAGCATAGAGTTTGTTCATTGTGCTGAAGCGGACATGAAGGCATATTTTCATGATGAAAAACAGGCACAGGGGTCACCGTTAAGGGTCTCCAGGATCGGGAACAGGGAGTACAGGTACAGTGAAAAATTGTTGTGTAACAAATTCCCCTTAAATCATGAAGGCCGAACGAGAGTGAGGGGTGAAATTATTTACGAATAAGTGCCAGGAACAAGACGTCGTCGTCGAAAAACCTACGCAAACAAGCACACATATACATAAACTGATATCTCTGGAATAATCACATGAAATATGGTATGGATGCAGCCATCCATAGAAGTAATCATGAAATAGGATCCAAGGTATGGACACAATCATCCGAAATAAAGAGGATCACGACTATAGACTCAAGGTATGGTCGCAGCAATCTGGATGAAGGATTCATGTGTACAATCACGAATAATACATATTACCTCACAAACTATGTTTTATCAGACAAAACCCAAGGTCTTGTGCTCCATCACAACTCGATCAAGTACAATTTCAAGCATGTGAATAAATGAGTTGAAGTCGAACATGCAAGAAAATCACCTGATTACCAGTCAATGATGTAAATCGTTAGCAAGCGTGAGAGAAACCAGCAATAATGACAATGACTCTCAAGGTACCAACAGTACAATCCATGATATGAAAATAAGGAGGTGTCGTCGAACATTTGTGGAATCACCTAATCGAAGGCCAATGGTGTAAACCTATCATTGGATGTGAACAACCTGCCATTTGGCATGGAGGCTCTAAGGTACTGGAAAGGGGATCTCTATATCAACTTCTTGGATGATGTGCGGAAGTCAACAAGAAGAAATCCATCGAAGGAGGGCCATAATATATCCCACATCGTTGACACGAGATAAAGGCAATAAGATGAGAGTGATGAGAGAACCAGGCAATGAATAAGATGCAGAAAGAACTTCTCTTGAACATATGAAAGACACGACTTCAGATTTGGCAGTATTTGACTCAAATTGAATCAAAGGTCATGTTGGATGAGAATATTAATGGCATCATAGGCAAAACAGATTTCCCAAACCCATGGAGGCAAAGTGACGAATGAAGAATATCCCCAACCTAACACGAAACAGAGGATGTGTCATGTTCAAGAGTGACACACTGCCAACACAATTGATTAATGCTTTCCATTTTCCCCCACCATTTCTGGAAAGTAACCCAATTATTTTTGTATACAATCTTGAAGGGGATAGCATATGCTTGTGATATAATTTTGTACTTCGAACAAATCCATCCTAGTACATTTTACAAGCCCTAGGAAGGAGGAACTCAATGTCGTCATGATGACAGATCCAATGTTGTTAAATTTTAACAAGCCCGAAAAAGGTGAAACTCGACGTCTTTTCATATTTAAAGAGTTTGAAAAGAGGCAGAAAGAAAACTCTAGATGGCCCTTTTCGTAAATAGTCCCTCATACCCGAAAATGTAGAAAACAAAGTGTCGGAGAACCTCTTAGTCATGATTGGATAAGGTATTCCTTTTTCGTAAATAATTTATCCCAACCCGAAAAAGGGGTAAATGTATACCGGGTAAGTGATGTTTTGTGCACATTAATGAGCTCAAAACGACAATAACTCAGTAATATTTTCATGTTTAGAGAGTTAGAAAAGAGTTGAAAGATGACTCCAAGGGGGTTACTTTTTCATTTTTTTTTAATCGAGTTTGAAAAAGTAGTAAACTGGAACTCATAAAAGTGTCATCCATGAATAAATAGAACCAGTCACTGCACAAGAACAAACTACAAAATTATTTCGAGGTAAGAGCATTTAAAATATTATTAAAATAACAGGAAAAACCCTAAAATTCCATTGTTCATTTATAAAATATGAAGAAAGTAAAAAACATATTACTTTTTACTTTCACTTGGTTGAGAAGGATTTGTTTACCCTAGTTTACCTCGAATTTTCAGGAGTGCATTGCGGGAGATTCAGGATGTTAATCAGGGAGCCGTCTGTGCCAGGTAAGCGGTGCTTTACTTGCCTACATTTCAATATTCATTTAAGTGTATTTGAGGGCTGAATTGGATATTGGGGGAAATATTTCAATTTGGGTAAGGCCCTGGATCGGTGCGGGTATCCACCATCGGGACCACGTGGCCCTGCATTTTTACAATGGGAAGGTCGTTGATTAGCGTTGTTGTTTTTAAAACAATCGCACCGACCACGGGGGGAAAAAATAATGGAAAAAACCCAAAATAAAGATTTTAACCCAATATTTTCAAGCCTAAATACTAACAAATATTTTTTTGAATGCCATTGCAGGGAAGAGACGCCGGTGATTGAGTGGAAAGAACGAGATCATGATGAAGTTGATTAGGCAACTATGAAAAACCAAGCTTGCATGGATGCAATGAGGAACTGCGGGCTCCTCAATTTCTTTATGACCCTCAGGATAAGAGCTCAACTATATCTTCTGTAGTATCTAATAAATATCCAGGACACGGACTGAGAGAGGTTTATCCTTGGTGACCAGGAACTAGAAATCGAAGTGGTGGACATCTACTTCATCACTGGCCTCTTGCGTAGAGGGGCAAGAGCATGGTTTTTCGGAGCGTAGATCATGGGCAAGAGTATGGACATGCTCATTAAGAGAGCATGCTCCGAAGCAAAGTGATCCTCGAGTGGAAAAATATCCATAAGTGCCATAAATGATCTAGCACTTAAGGTAGTTCTCTACACTATTACACGTGTTGCTAGGGCACAAGTGCTGCATGAGGCCACTAAGGCTCAACTGAAAAAGACGGTGGATTGCATGGCATCCACCGTATTCAACTTATGTGAGGTTGTAGTGGAAAACATGAAGAAACAACTCATGAAGTGTAAAAACAACAAACTGAAGTAGTTTGGATACGGGTCTATCTTGACAACCTTCTTCTTAGAGCTAGTGCTCTATTTTAGTACCAGGGGATAGAGATAGATGCACTAATGCCACGAGAGCCACGATTGGAAAGGTGGGAAACATTGATGCCTCACGGAGGAGGTGGGAATAATATGTCATTCAGGCTTGTCTTCTTCACATGGTTGAGGCGTTAACTGATCATTATGGAGGACTGGTCATACTACCAGACAAGTTCTGGGGTGACCCTGACATGCCACTTCCAGCAGGTGAGCGCTGGGACGACTGAGGTAAAAACATGTTTTTGTTATTGAAGCTTTATGTATCGCAGATGTTGGACCACAAAAGCTAGCGGGGATGTCACCCATTTCCAGGAGGGTGGCCAGAGACTTCGAGGGTGCCCATTATCTGGATGGAGCGGACCCTGAAGAGGAGATCACGAGGAACCTGTATTCCTTGACCACTAATATTCCAAAGTATGCACAGATGGGAGACATTCCTCGTCAGTATCATTGACACACTATCAGGGAACAGAACATCGCACACTGGAAAGTAGCACCGGTGTTATTAAGACCAAAAGAGAGTTTTTTGTAAGTAAATGTTCCCCATGGATAGATAAAGGTAGTCTTGTGCTGATCAACGGGTAAGATTTTGATCTAGTTGTAGCCATAAAAACCATCCTTAAAGGAGAATATCTCATTCCTAGCACATTCATCAATGTTCTGGTCAATAAACAGAGTGGGATAGTTATCCTTCTGGAAGGCTCGATTAATATCTCGGTATTAAACACAAACACAAATGGTACCATGTTTTTTATTGATAGGGACAATATTGGACACCCAATTTGTCAATGGGATGGGATAAATGAATCCAACCTTAAGAAGTTTTCCAACTTCTCCCTTAATGGCGGTGACCTTTCTAGGATGCACAAGGCAAAGTCTTTGATGAGCATGCTTCGCATCAAGGTAAGTTGGTATTTCATGCACCACTATACTCAAGTCGATGCCAGGAATTTCCTCATAGGACCATGCGAAAACATCTCAAAATTCTCGAAAAAGACTAGTATAGAGCTTGACCTCATCTAGAGAGAAATTCGCCCCAATATGAATATTCTCGACAATTCCCGGTTTCACAGAAATGTCGATAGGTATAGTCTCGGTAATATTGCCCATGTTCCCTTCAGAAAATACCTCATGTGTCGACATCGAGGTCGGGTGAGGGTCATATAGAACATGGGTCGTGAGATATTCATGACATGACTGAGCTGCTTCATGACTTGGGAGATACGATGAATGATGATGAATATTGTTCCAAGGGGTTTCCTTGAGAGACATAGTTTCCATGATACTCTTGTCGGATGGAAATGTCTCATTCAGGGGATTATATGAATCTGAGGAACTGAGCCAAGGAGATTGGGAGTATGCATTAAAATTCATTCTAGAAGTAGAATTTTCAAAGTCATTAGCTGAAGCTGAGATGATTTCACAATAATTGACCTCTACCAGGCTTAACGGTATCACATCACCAAACGAATCTACCTGATCAGGCGAAGGGATGATCTAGGGATCATAAGAAGTGGAGATCATGTTAAACTGAGTGGTGTTTGGCGGGGGAAGAGAAAATAGACTCATAAGGGTAGAATCTTTGAATATCCCTGGCCCCACACTCTCATATGGCATGGTAGTATGGTCTACATATGGAACATTGCCTTCAGAAGAAGAGGAAGCGAAAAAGGAAACTTCTGATCAATAGTGATAATATTTCCTTCATGCGGGAAACAGAGAACACGAAAGAGAGTGGATGACATGCAAAGCATGGCATGAGTTCAACTGTGAATAAGGAGAATATTATAATTGAGCTTGGCATCAACAAATTCAACCTCTTCATGACTATTTTTCCTTCCAACGTGATAGGAAAACTTGAAAGGATACCAAAAGGAAGAGAATCTCTCCCATCGAAGGTCTCTAAATTATTCGAAGATTGATTTAGATTTGGAGAACCAATGGATTTCCAACATGAAATAGACATAATGCATGTATATGCACCTTCATCTATGACCTCCCGATGGATATTCTTACCATTAGTCCCAACTTTGATAATCAAAGCTAGTGAGGGAGACATGGGACAAAATTCTGCAGATCAAAAGTAATAAAACTCGAATCAGCAGGATCAACTCCTCCTATAGTGGATAACAATGCCTTCTATTATGACAGACAGCTCTGGATCACCTCTAGCGCCAAAATAGAAGATGGCACCTAAGCCAAATCCTCAACAATATTATAATGTTGAGCGACATGGGCATTTGGGTTATAGGATAACTTACAGAGCACACCTTTGGAAGGTGGTCATATAATGAGCTCAGAACTAAGCCTTTCAATATGAAGAGGGCCAAAAGCGGGAGGGGGAGAAGGAGTATGAGCATCTACGATCTATTTCCCCACCATTTTATGCAGCTCTGCATAATCTTTCTTTCTGGTAGCGATATATATGGGTGCAGTACCATTCATCATGAAAACCTGAGAACCAAAGGGGGTGGAATATTGGGGCTGTTCTACCATTTGAGTCTGATGTGATGGAAACGGTTCCTTAAGAACAACCGGAGTCCCTTGGCTTCCTTTGAGCAGTCGACTCACTTCGGCCCATTGAGGACAATCCTTGGTGTAATTCTCATCGTCACATATCAGGAAAGGATACTTCGGTTTATGTTTAGCTCCATCATCAATGTGAGGTTTAGAGGAATCCTCTTCTGGGGCATCAAATTTTGATTTTCCCTTGCCCTTTTTTATTCCTATAGAGGATTTGTCAGTCGCAGAAGACTGAACGACATTGACCTCCCAAGGTTTTCCAGGATTCGGGGGATTATGAGGAATAGAATCAGAGAAAGAAGATGATTCTACTTAGAAGCAGAAGAAGACTTCTGTGAAGTCTCAAAAACAGAACTAATGATGCCATCCAACAGTGGGGTCACTGGAGCTTTTGAGGTCGAAGACTGAGAATTCGGGCATGGAGCGTCAGGAAATATATCATATAACGTGTCGGACTGAGAGTAAACTAGATCGATATACTGAGCACAAGCTATAGCTTGCTCTTTTGTGACAGCTGCACCCATAGTGTTATCCTTTGCAATCTGTTTGACAAATGATTTGGTAAACCATTCCATCAATAGTTTATTAGGAATGTCAAATTTGATCAAACGACGACGCCTTCTCCATTCATGGATATGATCATAGATGTGTGTAGTAGTGTTTTTCTTTAAGGATGTCAGGAGGTGGGTTCTTGTTTCATAGTGAAAAGGCAACTGAAAATGTGTGAGAAAGGCCATGGCTAAGGAATTAAAATCTCGAAAAGTCATGTGCGGGAGTTCGATGTACCACTTTGCAGCAGCACCAGTCAACTTTCTTTGAAAGAGACATAAATGGATGAATTGTCGACCCAGGAATTGGAGGAGCACCAAATATGGTACGACATAACATGTGCCTAGTGGTCTTCCCAAAATTTTCCTTCAAAATTGGGGCAATCGCTTAGAATTTTAGTTGGAACGGGGTACCAATATGGATTGTGAATAATTGGATCGTTTGTTAATCTTGACACATCAGGAAGTTTCAACATCACGAGAAACATTATGTTAACCGGGTTGGGAGTAATTCTGCCCCCAAGGGTGCTTCCTCGAAGGTTTTTTCCCATAAGGATTGCAACCTTGGTATTGCCCATAAGATTTGAAACCTTATGGATTTGGACCATATCCTGGTTAATTGAGCCAAAAATGGATTCTGACCTGAAGTAGATCACTGAGATCCAAGTTGACCATAGCTCCCAGCATATGGATTTTGTGGCTACTGGAAGGTTTGGCATGGATTTCCCTGGGGCTGGCCTTGGGGTTGGCCCTAGGGTTGTTGGGTCATACCTTGGGGTTGTTGAGGTTGACTAGGTTGTGCTTGAGAACCAGGTTGTACCTGAGGACCAAGTTGTTCCTGAGGACTAGGTTGTACCTAAGGACCAGGTTGTACCTGAGGACTAGTTTGTACTTGAGGACTAGGTTGTACCTGAGGGCTTAGCTGAACAAAGACTGGATTTGGTTGGATGGAGGATTTTCCTTACTGGACAAAAGGTTGACCCTGCTGAAATTGGGGTTGGCCTGGTTGACGACAAGGTTGTCTATGATGAAAATAGAAAAATTGGCCTTGATGGACAAAGGGTTGATTAGGTTGTACGTAAGGCGCTACCTGTTGTACAAAAGTTTTCCCTTGTGGTCCATAAGGTCGATTTTGACCATAGTTAAAACCCTGCTGATAGATGTAACCCCCTGGCTGGGTGCCAGGTTGCCCTTGAAATCCTTGAGGATTTACTGGTTGAGTTTCAAACTGTTGGGAACCATATGGGAGATAATTTTGTTGGTTAAGACTCTGCAAGAACTGCTAATGTTGATCATATTCTGGCCCTCTCGAGCAAGATGATCCGACAGGCATAGGAATGTTGCCAGTGCCCTAAGAGGTATTCAGAATGTAAGCCGAAGATCCACTCACTGATGTTCCAATGGTAGGTTGGGAAACATTTGACAAGGTAGGACCTCCTCTAGATACTGTAGTATTGACAGGAGGTACTAAAACACCTACACAAATGGTTGGCCTTGGAGAAGTAGACGTGACTATGGTTCGAGCAGGCATAGAAATGATTACGTTGGAAACA
This sequence comes from Pinus albicaulis, assembly GCA_034641835.2. Lineage (NCBI taxonomy): Eukaryota > Viridiplantae > Streptophyta > Pinopsida > Pinales > Pinaceae > Pinus > Pinus albicaulis. Next base: position 813,184,369 of record CM076574.1, on the reverse strand, counting down.
CTCGAACCAGGGGCAGATACTCTAGTATTCTGCCATATAGTATTGTAGTACAAAGGTGTACCACTTGACATATTTGAGATCAAGTGTCCCAACGAGGTGTAATTCGGCGGAATGTACGGCTGGGAGGAAGGCTATAGTCACATAAGGAAAACCCTCAGGAGGGAAATGTGGCCTACTGGAACATCAGGCGGAGATCGAGAGGCGAGGATTTGAATACTCATAATGGGAGCAAACTTATCAGTTTGAGTCCCAGTCAAAGGTGGAGAATCAAAAGAGACAAGAGATAGTGTCTCTTCGGAAGGACTGGATGGAGAGGAATCTGAACTTAGTGATTGAGTCACGATGATATTATCTCAAAACGAAAGAGAAGAGAAAGATTATTAATTCAAGGCTTTAAACAATATCTTTATAAGGAGTTACTCATGATGCGGCCTAGAAATATTCTAGCAGGTAAGCCATGTGATCGCAGGGAATTAATTTTTAGAAAAAACGAAATAAACCAAAAAGGGGTAAGCTAGGAAAAAGGATTACTAGGTAGCCGTGAACTACAATATACACCTTGGTGATCAAATGAAAGTGATCCAGGTGGATATTGGTGGTCACCCACCTATTCCATTTGGACTTGAAACATCAATTCTTGCAGCTTTTCACTTCTAGTAGCTTACTATTTTTAGCAGGTTTTCGGGTCCTACACGCCCGAAGACATTTTGGGGCATTAATGATCCAGGTGCATATTTGTGTCCACCCACCTATTCCATTTGAACCCCCACCATCAGTTCTTTATGTTTTTAAGTTACAGCACAACTTAATATTTTTAGCAGTTTTTTGGGTCTTAAACTTCTAGAGTCGTTTTGAGGCCCTAAATGACGTTTTTTGGGAAAAATGGGAGCAACATGGGTCCATGGACCCATGTTGCTCACACCAAAACTTGTATCCCTCGTACAAATCTTTCTAACGAGTTATTGAGTGCATCAAACAAAGATCGGATGCCAAATTTACGTCCCCGGGAAGTTTAAACACCAATTTACCCAACAGGGCCCACAGTTTTGGCGCTTCATCTCCTAGGGATAGGATTTTGGACGTTTCGGATTTTGCATTTTTTCTCAACAATAAATAGGCCCTCGAGCCTCATTGTAACACAGTTCAGGGGCTGGTAGCTGTCACATATCTTCTTAGGGATATGCTGCCAGTACCCTAGCTCATCTATTTCCACTATGTCTGTAATCTTATTTCAGTCATTATTTTATTAATAAAATGAAGCATTATTTCCACTGCATCTCTGTGTTTATGGTTATATCTATATCCTGTTGCGTTCCTGCATAAATCCAGATCAATGGTATCAAAACGGGTCTGCTCTTTCTTTGTTTTTTCTTTGCATGTCCCCAATGCAATCAAGGTATAAGGAGTTCGAGCTCGATCTGGTTGCACCCTTCCAAGATCAGCCTCGCCAACCCCGATGACCCCCCATGGAGGAAGGAAATAAATATGAGGGAGCAAGAGATCCTATCAAAATCTTGCTTGGGAAGGCCCTCGAGAAACAGAGGAACACGATGATGGATAAGTTTTCCTGGATCCTTCAATGGCTGCCCACCGACGGCACATCTACATCTAGCATGTCCACCAACAAGTCCGCGACATCCTAGAAAAATTCAATACCAAGTTCAGCAGAATCCACCCCCCCCCCCACCATGGAGGAACTTAACGCAATGGAGACCATTGCTTCCTAAGGAGGGAGGAATGATCCAGCTAGATATCGGTGGCTACCCACCTATTCCATTTGGACCTGTAACATCAATTCTTGTAGCTTTTCACTTCCAGCAACTTACTATTTTTAGAAATTTTTTGGGTCTTGCACACCCGATGTTATAAAATTATATATTACAAAGCAATGCAACACATAAAATATGTGGAATGCATAAGCACACAAAACACATAAAACTAGAGAGACACAGATATACACGGTTCACCCAGTTTGGGCTACGTCCACCTCGAACAGGCAGTCCTTCCTTCCTATTATCCAGCAAAATGAAGAGACACAACCTACAGCAGATCCACTGTAATATCCTCTGTTCTCTCTCACAGTCTCCCTATTTGTTTCTTTCTCTAAGAATACACATACAATACACAGTCGCAATACAATACCCTCATACAAGATAGGGGTTGCCTTCTAGGGAAAAATACCCTAAACTAAACATAACTTCTACCGTCAGATCATCCGCCTAATGAATGGCCCAGATTGACTAGAAATTACTATACTTTTACAAGGAAATTTTACATATGTTTTTAGCTTTGGGGGCGTTGCCCCCGAAATCCCCCACCAAGGGGGGGCTCCATAAAGTCGTAGCTGCCCCCCCTGGACCCCCTTGGCAGCGTTTAATTACAAGCAGCGTTTCTTCCCCATTAAGGTACAGGGGTCCAATGTTGTGATACAAAATAAAAAAGATAATCAGGCTCCACACCCAACAATCTCCCACTTGGAGACATATTGTAGCAACTCCACCGCTGCTTCATTTGCTGGAAAATGCCTCCACTTTGGACCTGGTTGTTTCTCATCTTCATCATCATACTTGAAGACCAATTGAAACTGAGCATAATCTCAGTTTCTCCCTGGTTACAACTTTTGTTGGCATATCTGCAGGATTCTGGCTAGTGTGTATCTTTTCTAGCTTCAACTATCCATCTTCCAACACTGACCATATGAAATGGTACTTGAGCTCTATGTGTTTAGTCGTGGAATGAAATGCTGAGTTCTTTGCAAGATTAATGGCACTTTGGCTATCATTGTATAACGTGCCCATATCATGCTTCTTTCCCAATTCATCCATAAACCTTTGTAACCAAATCATTTCCTTAATAGCCTCTGTAACAGCAACATACTCTGCTTCAATTGTTGAAAATGAAATGACACTTTGGATTTTTGAAACCCAACTGACAGTTGTTCCACCTATAGTAAATAAATATCCTGTAGTGTTCCTCCTGTTATCTCTATCACCTGCCATATCTGCATCAACATATCCCTGTAGAGAAATGTTTGAACCACCAAAGCATAATTATTGATTTGTGGTACCTCTCAAATATCTAAGAATCCACTTCACTGCCATCCAATGTTCTTTTCCTGGATTTTTCATGTACCTGCTTACAACTCCCACTGCATGTGAAATATCAGGCCTTGTGTAGACCATTGCATACATTAAGCTTACAACTGCTGATGCATATGGAACTTTAGAAATATAATCCATTTCTTCTTGGGTCTTGGGGCACATCTCCTTACTAAGTTTGAAATGGATAGAAAAAGGTGTACTAACTGGTTTTCATCTTGCATATTAAATCTTTTCAACACCTTTTGTATGTACTCATTATGAGACAGTGTTAATTTGCGATTTTTCCTGTCTCTAGTTATTCTCATAACAAGGATTTGTTTTGCAGCTCCCAAATCCTTCATTTCAAATGAATTTTCCTATTTTCTTTTGAGCACATTTATTTCCTACATGTTAGACCTTGCAACAAGCATGTCATCTACATACAATAACAATATAATATAGCTTCCATCATTTTTCTTTTTTAGATAAACACAATGATCAAAGTGACATCTAGTATAACCTTGTTCAGACATAAACTTGTCAAATTTTAGATACCACTGCCTTGGAGCCTGTTTTAAGCCATACAAGCTCTTCTTTAGCCTGCACACTATTTTTTCCTTCCCTTTGACCTCATATCCTTCTGGTTACTGCATAGAGATCTCTTCCTCCAAATCTCCATGGAGAAATGTTGTCTTTTACATTTAATTGTTCAAGATGAAAATCTTCCGCTGCTACAAGACTTAAAATAGTTTTGATTGAAGTCATATTAACAATAGGAGAAAATATTTCATAAAAATCAATACCTTTATTCTGTGCAAACCCCTTCACCAGAAGTCTAACTTTGTACCTCTATTTTCCTCCACCTTCTTCCTTCAACCCATAAACCCATTTATTCTACAATGTTGTTTTACTTGTAGGCAACTTGACTAAGTCCCAAGTCTAGTTATGCATTAAGGATTCCATCTCTTCTTCCATGGCTAGCTCCCACTTCTTCTTGGTTTCAACCTACATTGCTTCTTCATACCATTTGGGTTCACCAGAATCAGTCAACAATAAATAATATAATGAAGGAGAGTATCGTTCAAGGGGTCTACTTATCCTAGTAGATCTTTTGACACCACTTTTAGGTGTTTGAGGTGCTTGTTGCTATTGTGGTGGTTGTTTTTGTTGTGGTTATTGATTATTATTATTTTCAGGCACTTTTACTTTTTCTATGATCTCATCAAGAACTGTATATTCTTTGTTTTCTTTTTCTTGTTTCTTTTCCTGCAACCAATTCTTATACAAGACATTTTCATTGAATATTACATCTCTGCTCCTAATGATTTGTGATTTTCATAATCATATAAGTGATAACCAAAATCATTAACACCATATCCAATAAAGGCACATTTCTTTGATTTTTCCTCAAGCTTTGTTCTGTTTTCTTTATTAATATGAACAAAGGCCTCACAACCAAAAGGCTTTAAAAAAGAGTAGTTTACTTTTTTATCTGTCCATGCTTCCTCTGGAATACCACCATCCAAGGAACTTGAAGGCCCTCTGTTTATTAGATAAATAGCAATATCTACAGCATCTGCCCAAAATTATAAGGGAAATCCTGCATGCAATCTCATGCACCTTGCATGCTCCATGATTGTTCTGTTCATCCTTTCTGACGCACCATTTTCTCGTGGTGTTCTTGGAAATGTCTTCTCTCTGCGAATTCCATGCTCTAAACAGTATCTATCAAACTCTTTTCTACAATATTCACCTCCATTGTCTAATCTGAGACACTTCAACTTCTTTCCTGTCTCAATCTCAACCAAAGCTTTCCATTTCTTGAATCTCAATCATCAATAAAAGTAACATAATAACGAGAGCCACCGAGAGATGATACCTGAGAAGGTCCCCATACATATGTTTGCACAAGCTCTAATTTTTCACTCTTCTTTTCATTTCCAACTCTAAGAAATCTGACTCTCTTATGTTTTCCATAAATGCAATTCTCACAGAAATCCAAATCAGTACTCTTCAAACCCGACAACAAATTTCTTGAGTGAATAATCTTCATCCCCTTCTCACTCATGTGTCTGAGCCTATGATGCCATAATGCTGCATCTACTCCTTTGGAAGATAAAGCATTAATAGAGTTAGAAATACGATTGCATAAATACAATGTACCAACATTTTCGCATTTTTTTATTACCAGGGCTCCTATGGTGACCTTCCAAGTTTTATCTGTGAAAGTTGTCACACAACCTTCACCACCTAATTGCCCTGTTGAAATCAGATTTTTCTTCAGATCTGGAACATGCCTTACCTCATTTAATGGCCATTGGTTTCCATTCTGTTGTTTTACAATAACCTCACCCATTCCAACAATTTTACAGGTTTTATCATCACCCAAACGGACTTGTTCAAAATCTCCTTGAACATAGTCATTAAAATATTTCTTATTAGGTGTGGCATGGAATGAGGCCCCTAAATCTACCACCCAGGAATCAGTAACATTTTCGAAAGAAAGAATCAAAGCATCTTGTAACACATCACCTATTACATTTGCTTCATGATTGTTTTCTTGTTGTGTGTCTCCTTCTTTTCCCTTCCGAGATCTACAATCTTTCTTCAGGTGTCATTTTTTTCTGCATTTCCAACACACTATCCTCGATCTGGACTTGGATCTGCCTTTCCTTGATTTACTTTGATATCCTGAGATCTTTCCTCTTTCCATTTTTCTTCCCCTAGACTCTACACTCAAAGCATTTCCCGGTGTCTCACCGAAGCTTTTTCTTCACATTTCCTCGCTAAGGATAGCACCGAAAACATCATCAAACTTTAAAGTAATAGATCCAAAGACAGAGTTACTAATGGCCACAACTAAACCATTCCAGCTTTCTTGCAATGAGCACAGAAATAAAAGATCCCTAACTTCATCATCAAATTTTACCCCTACAGAACTTGACTGACTAGTAACTGTATTAAAATCATTTAAATGGTCTGCAACGGATCCACCTTCTGACATCTTCATATTAAATAAATGTTTCATAAGAAATACCTTGTTTGAGGCCGAGCGTTTTTCATATAGTTTCGCCAATGCCTTAATCAAACCCTCTGTTGTTGTTTCCTTCGAAATATTGAAGGCTACCGACGCCGCGAGGCACAACTGTACTATTCCGAGTGCCTTTCTATCAAGAATATACCATTCTGCATCTGTCATAGTCGTCGGCTTCTTTGTTTTTTCCACTCAATGGTAGGTACAAATCTTTCTGATACAGATAATATTCCATCTGCATCTTCCACAGTGGGAAGTTTTGGCCGTTAAATTTCTCGATCCTAAATTTACCATATTCTGCCATTGCTCCCACTCGAACCAAGAACCCTTCTTTCTTGCGAGTTTATCAGCCAAATATACCTTCGGCTCTGATACCAGTTGTTAGAAAATTATATATTATTGAGCAATGAAACAGATAAAATATGTGAAATACATAAGCACACAAAACACATAAAACCAGAGAGACACAGATATACGTGGTTCACCTAATTTGGGCTATGTCCATTCTGAACAGCCATTCCTTCCTTTCTATTATCCAACAAAATGAAGAGACACAACCTACAGTAGATCTGTTGTAATATCATATGTTCTCTCTCACAGTCTCCCTATATGTTTCTCGCTCTGAGAATACACATACAATAGACATCCCCATTACAATACCCTAATACAAGCGAGGGGTTGCCTTTTAGGACAAAAAACCCTAAACTAAACATAACTTCTATGTTTCAAATCATCCGTCTAATGAACAACCCAAATTGACTAGAAATTACTATACTTTTACAAGGCAATTTTACATCTATTTTTAGCTTCGGGGACGCTGCCCCTGAAACCCCCCGCCAGGGGGGAGGCTCCATAAAGTCACAGCTGCCCCCCCTAGACCCCCCAGGTAGCATTTAATTACGAGTGGCGTTGTTGCCCCATTAAGGTGCAGGGGTCCAACATTGTGATACAAAATAAAATGGATAATCCGGCTCCACACCTAACACCCGAAGCCATTTTGGGGCATTAATGGTCCAGGTGGATATTGGTGGCCACCAAACTATTCCATTTGAACCCCCACCACCATTCCTTTCCATTTTTAAGTTTCAGCACAACTTGCTAATTTTAGCAATTTTTCGGGTCCTAAACTTTCGGAGCCATTTTGAGGCCCTAGACGATGTTTTGTGGGAAAACTGTGAGTAACATGGGTCCATGGACCAATTTTGGTCACACCAAATTTTTTATTCCTCAGATAGATCTTTCTAACGAGCTATTGAGCGCATCAAACGGAGATCGGAGGCAAAAGTTACGTCCTCGGGAAGTTGAACACCAATTTACCCAAACGGGGCCCACAGTTTTGGCGCTTCATCTCCTAGGGTTAGGTTTTTGGACATTTCAAAATTTACATTGTTTCTCAACAATAAATAGGCCCTCGAGCCTCATTGTAACATAGTTCAGGGGTTGGTAGCCATCACATCTCTTCTCAGGGATACGATGCCAGTACCCTAGCTCATCTATTTCCACTATGTTTGTAATCTTATTTTAATCATTCTTTTATTAATAAAATGAAGCATTATTTCTGCTACATCTCTGTGTATATGGTTATATCTGTATTCTGTTGCGTTCCTTCATAAATCTGAATCAGAAAGAGAAATGACCAAGGAATTAACGTACGGCAGCCAATATCCCTGGATGTTGTGTTCGGTGTATCACGTCTATAAGGTGGCTGACTCGATTACCTATGACAAGTTTGCAGCCTAGTGATGTCTCCAAAAATATACGCAACGGTACATGGGAGTCCAAATATGTAGTAGTGTTGTCTAATGCGTAATCGTTTGATGAGAGTGTCCCAAAATATACTTTTCATACATCAATATACTTCCATACACAGGACAAGATATCACCCCCAGGTTGTAACGACAAATCCTGCGCTTAACAACGTCCGAATAGGTTTCTAGCCTAGACCTATAAATTTGATTTGTTAGGTTCCAAATGCTCCTTAGATTGATTGAATAAATTTATGGTTGATCTTGAATTATGTCTCATTTTTAAAGCCTTACCGATATCATCTGAATCCTTAAAATGCAACTAAATGAGAAAATAACCATTCATTTCGATGAATCCTATGCTAATGAGGGAGAGAGAAACTCACATAATCAACGTAGAAGCAAAACAAATGCATGAAACGACACTTCTTTTTATCTTCAGGTGCAAGATTTTAAAGCGAAACAAAAAAAATTACAATTTTATTTCTTTCGCTACATGCACTAATAAGAGAATCGATATGAAATTTTCATTTTCTAAAGTGAAATGAAACAACAACAAAAAAAAATTGTATTTTCCTTATAATCACAATGTGAAGTGTACAATGCAGATTGATTAACAATGCTTTGAGTACTAGCAAGATCTCTCAAACATGCATACAAGAGGAAAAATATTTCAAAAATCAAAGAGAGATATGAATCATTTTATTCAAAACAAAGCACTCTTCATTCACACATTGACCAATCACTCAAAGAAAAAAAACTTCAGCCATAACACAAGCAATTGTAATCTATGCTTGATGGCAAATAGAAACTCAAATGCATTCAGAATTGGCACTTGAAATAATACTACCCGAGAGAGCCGACCGAGAGACAAAAACCAATTAAACACTTAAGCCTGAAAAGTATGACAAGACTCATTTCAAAGAGGAGTCTGGAGGTTAGCAAAGAAAGCAACCAATCAGATGGCCCAAGGACACCTAGAAACCCTAGGAAAACAAGGATGTAATCAACTTTGCAAGAAAAACAACCAAAGGCATAAAAATCGAACCAGAAATATCACTGAACAGAGAGGGAACAGAGCTAATAAAATAGGAAAAAGCATCCAGAAGGATAAGACTCATTGGCTGACTAAAAGAAGGAAAACCATAAAATTCATATATAGGAATCGACGCGACTATATAGGTCGTAACCTGCACTGGAAAGGCAAAATCGTGACTATGTAAAATGCAGAACGCGCTCATCAACATAACCGTCAAAGTCAAAACAACGTCGATCAAGGAAAAGATGGAAAAATAAAAAGTTTTTCCAAAATGACACCAGGATTATCACTTCAGCAGAGAGATAAAGGTCTGTAATAAATTACAAGAGCTACAGAGGCAAGGAGATAGACCTTCGATGAAAATTGAAGACAAGACAAGAAAAACAAAAAATTGAAAATAGGAGATTGAAAGGCTAGCACTCCCTAGTGGAGTCGCCAATTTTTTATGCAGGAAAATCCTCTCTGTGGATAGAGATGATCCCTATAGCCCTTGAGTGGATCTAGTAACAACAGGGAACAATTAGAAACATTTTCCTATATTGTAAGTGCATACAGATTGCGAATAAATCACCTACCTAAATCTGATGCTAATTCCCGCTCGAATCCCTTGGTCCTTCGCGTTCTGTGGTAAGATATTCACCGCTACTGGTGCTTGGTTACCTGCAGAAAGGATCAAAATGACCGAAAAGGTGAAAGCATATAATTTATAATGCATACACAACCTACTTAGCTAATCAAGGAAAACTAACAATCCAGTCACACATTAAGACAAGAATGGAAATCATGAACCAATTGTATTATATTAAAATAGAGAGGGGGAGTTACAACCTACGCCTTGATGTCGTGGCTCTCCTCCGATGGGTCCTGATCCAGGCACATCTCCAAAGTACTCCTTCAACTTTATGTGAGGGAAAAATGTCTCAACTCTTGCTCGGTATCTATAGCGATAAGAGGTCTCTCTGTTGTTCTTCTATCTCTATTATAACTAGCAAAGCTATGGGAGATTTCCCATTATATAGCAAAGGATGAGGGAGCATGGATCCACTTTAGGTGGGGAAATGGGTTATCCCTTTGGGTGGTTCCACTTTTTTAGGAACAAAGAGGCCAAAGGGAAAAACTCGGCTCTATCCTTAGGAACAAACAATTAGGTCTCTGCCACAAAGCTTCCATATCTCAAAGCTTCACTTCCATTTTTAAAAAACTTCCCAGAAGGGGATCAGCACGATTATGAGCTTCATTCCAACACTGATCGGTGTAACCCTAGACAAAAAACATTCCATCAGTGCAAGCAAGACACGAAGAGGGCGCGCTACTCTAGATAACTAGGTTTACAAGGAGCTGCTTCAGGAATGGCCAACAGAGAGTTTGTTCATTGTGATGAAGACGACATGAAGGCATATTTTCATGATGGAAAATAGGCACAGGGGTCACCGTTAAGGGTCTCCAGGATCAGGAACAGGGAGTACATGTACAGTGACAAATTGATGTGTAACAACATAATATTTGTGCTTTGTTGTAGAAGCTCTAGAGAATGGTCCACACACATCTAAGTGAACTCTCTCAAGTGTTTTCACTGCTCGGTTCTCCTTCTCGTGAAAAGTGGCCTTTGCATACTTCCCCATGGTACATCCCTTGCATGTGTCTATCTGTGCAAGAGTACCCTTTGGAATCCCTGTAGAATTTATTTGCATGACCTTCAAAGTACTGTGGTGTAGATGGCCCAATCTCATGTGCCATAACTCAGCCTCATCCTAGCTCACCACTTTGTTTTCTTTACCCATCAATGTTGTGCAACCATCTACATCAAGTTTGTATAGATTCTTCACATGAATCCCAATATTCTTAACTTGTCTTATGGCTTTCTGACGAAGGAATGATTTCCCTTCACTAAAGACCAGATCATATCCTCTATCCTCCAACATAGCAACTGAAACTAAATTCTTTTTCAAGCCTGGTACATGCATTAAATATTTTAGTAAGAAATTTTTACCTGACTATCTCTAGAAAGTAACTGTACCAATCCTGGTAGCGCTATACCTCCCGTCATCACCCATTTCGATATGCATCTCAAGATCCTTCTCCTCCAAGATACTAAAAAGTTATTTGTCTCACGTCATGTGGAAATATGCACCACTATCCAAGTACCACATTGATCCCATCATACTAGACACCATGCATGCAATGAGTGAGAAGTCCAACTCAAATTTCAAGGCCGAAGCCTCAGCCGCTGCAGATCTTGAAGCCTTCTTGTTGTTCTTCTTCTTCTGTGGACAATTAGTGGCATAATTTCCATGCTCGTGACAATGAAAACATTTCACTCTCAACATTTCATGCTTATTTCCTTATTTTCCAGTCTTAGGTTTGGAATAGGATTTATTTCCCTTCCCCTTCTTTTCCTTACCATCCAAGGCACATTTTTCCTCATCATCTGCCTTGGATGAGGATCCATCCCTGGTATTCCGCCTAAATTCTTCTTGTACCAAATCCAACCAAAGTCGCTCCCAATCTAGTAGCTTCTCCCTCCCATTGACAAAGTCCTGATAACTATGCCAACTCTTGGGAAGGCCTAGAAGAGCTAGGCTCACCAATTCATCATCCGCTATAGTAATCCCGACACTCCCAAGCTCATCTTGACATTGGATGAACTTGATTAAATATGTCTGAATAGTGTCACCTTTCTCCATTTTGATTTTCCTCATATTGTCCTTCAGTCCGTTTTTCTTTCATCACTACTAATCTGAAACAGATCTGTCAAAGCCTTACACATTGCATATGGAGTCACTTTTCCATGGAGAATCAAGACAATGTGATCTCGAACTCCCTCTAATAAGGTCCTCCTTTCCTTTGCAACCTTATTTTTCCAAGCATTAAGAAGAGCGACATATGTTGTTGCGAGCTTGGGAATTTTATTATCAATGAATTATTTCAACCCATTTTCCTCCAGAACTTCTTCCATTCTGTCTTTCTATACAATATATTAGAACTTCCCTCGAGTGCATATTCCAATATTAAGCCCTTGAAATCCATTTTTATACGTCTATCTCACCAAATAATATTTTTTCAAATTTGAATGTTATTCATCACAAACTTAATTTATTCTCCACTATAGTGATTTCCTATGCTCTGATACCATGTAGAAATTATACAAACAATATGTATACCAAGGGATTCAATCTGATCATGTGATATGCTAAAGCAAGATACTGAATCCTTCTCCAAATTAATTCCAGAAAATAAACATGATTTCCAATCATACCAAGTAAAAGAAAGAAGAAAATAAATCCACAACACATAGTTTTTCCGGGGAAATCTTGCTACTCAAAACCCCTCTATATTCTATTTTATATTCAACCAAGGAATCATGAAACAATTACAATGCATTCTTCTCATAAGGGTCTGTTGCACTCTCACAACTGTCTCACATTGATCCAGACAAAATCAACCAACACTTAGCCAATTTCTAGCCTCTACTTAGCATGCCTTGCTTGCACAATTCATGTGGAATGCAATCCCTATTCTTTAGGAATTTCAGCCTTCCAAAACTGCGCAATGTTCATGGGAAATCCTATGGGTATATTATTGCATGTGGGCAGTTTGCTAATAATACAACTGATAGTTAACATCCATTTAACCTTTGTCTCAATTGGGTCTTCATCAGAACTGACATGCATGGAACTAGTAATAATAAATCATCAGTCACTTGACAGATCACTGCATGTGAATTAAATCTGATTTAATTCACTTGACCTCTCACTAGTGCAACAATCAGTTACAACTAGTTAGACTGAATTTAACTCAATTAATTGAGTTAATAGATTTCTCATGCATTAAATTGATACACAAATTGCAACTTGGACTCAAAAACAAATGGAATCACTCTGCATGCCTCACCAACCACCCTCAACGTGAAATTCATGAGCTAACTGAGTTTATCACACTTAGTTAACTATTACAAGTGATTATGAGATAAGATTACAATTTATTGTCCAATTTAATTAAGGGAAAGTTAAATTAGACACACATCTCTTGTTGACTTTTCAACAACATGGGCGCAAGTATCTCCCTAATAGGTTGATAGGTTCTAGAAAGATTTCCTCCACTCTCTAATGGATGTGGAGATTAACTAAAAAGAGGATTCCAACCAAAATTATTGTTGAAGGTTGTCTAACTGACAACACCAGATGGATTGAGGGTTTGAGGTCGAAGAGCCAACATGAAAGGATTTGGTACGGTGGGGGCAAGAAATTGTTGCACACCACCCAAAGTGGGTGTCGTTGGGGTTCCTAGATTAGGTATACGTTGAAAAATAGGATAACCAAAAAAATTTGAGGCACTTAATGAAGGTGGCTTGAATGGAAGTGGAACAAATGTTTCCACAAAATACCATGACTCCCTAGTTTTCATTGGAACATTTAGGTGGGATACTAGTGAAGACACTGCATGAAAATCTACTACCTGAATCAAGACAGACCCAAGAGGATCAATAAGTGGAGGATTATAAGGAGACCAAACCTTAAGTAAAAAGGTCCTTTGGTAACATAGACTCTAGTTCAGTATGGTTTGATTCAAGGTTTGAAACTAGAGACTAACTCCTCTGAGAAGTTGGGGAAATTGATTCACTTCAATATTCCTCCACAAAAGTGGAGGAATACCTCATAGATGTCGATACTGAAAATAAGGTCCTATAGTAGCCAGATGAATGATATATGTTTTACAAATGGTATATATATATATATATATAGTCACAGTAACAAAAATACACACACCTAAAAAGAAAAAAACTCTACGAGATTAATGAGTAGTCAAACTTTTTATGATAGTCACAACTAGGTGATGATGGAATCTAATAGAGAATGAATATAAGAATAATTTAATATGGAAAGATACAGTTACAACTACTACTAATATTTTCATGAACCTCAGTAATAATGGGCCAAGCACTCTCATGAAGATGACTACCCTCCCAAAAAAACAAAGGCAGAATAGGTGTGTCTGTCTCCATGTATTGGGCGATCAACCCCAGTCACTTTGTGTATGTTTCCCTAAGATTTTGGAAAATGTTCTTTACCTACAAATCATAGTCACCACCGAGGGGATCAAATTCATCGGCAACACGTTGTGTGAGAAGGATACATAATTCCTTGACTCAAATCCAAAATTACCAAAGGAATAGAATGTCCTTTGAAATTCACCCAAAGGCGAGCCACCTTCTCATACTCCGTAATGTTGCCTCGCGCTTAAGTCTTGTGTTATAGGAGCAATCCCAGTCGATGAGAGTGAATCAATATTTTCACTCATTAATGAAACTATTTTAATTTTTTATTTGTAGGGATTTGACTTACACAACATAACCCAAGACCGTAGCCTTAACTAATATGCTTTTTTCTCTGGAAAAATATTTTTTTATTACTTTTATTACATGGTTGTTTTTAAGGTACTTCTTTAATCTATTTAAAAGGGATTTGACGTATGAAATCATGAGACTCTGACTCAAGTCATGAAATCATGCTTTTAATATATTCTTTCAGTGAGAAGTAATTCTATAAGGAGAGAGAAATACAATTTATTTCCCATACTAAACAAGTATAATTCAAGTTCCAACAAACTTTAAGAAATGCAAACAGTGATACCCAAGTTACATGCACACGAATGAACTGAATATTCAAGCAAATGCGCAGAAATGAAACCTTTTTTTTCATTTTCTTTTAATGATGCGAATAAGCTAATCTTAAAATAAAACATGAATTTAGAAAAATAAATAAAAATTCAAGGAAGCAAATACTACAGGACCAAAACAAGCAAAACACTCATAGTGAAAATCATAGGAAAAGTGAAAAACAAAGACTTTGTGGCAATAACATAGGTAAATAGGCCAATATAGTGTGTTATAGGGAGGGGTAACACACTGAACATAAGTTATTACCAACTTTATAATGCTTTCAGGTCCATGACAATCAATGTTATCGGGAATTTTCTTAGAAAAAGATGGTCTGGGTTACTATGCATAAGGTTACTATAAGGTTACTATGCATGCAAACAATGGATAGTAATTCAAGCATTGAACAAGATCTAAGAGAGAAATTTAGAAGTTTGGAATACAAGAGAGAAAAAAAAAAATAGGAAGTGGAATTATCCCCAGTGGAGTCGTTAATTCTGTTATAGGGAATTATACTCGGTTGGACAAACAAGAAACCCTCTTGGGTTTTTCTGGAAACCCAAGACAGACAGATCAAGATATCTACTAGCCTATGTCTAACCTATTCAGTAATGCAAGATATATAATGAAATTTAAAAAGTGATGATAAAGGATAACCTATTTTTATTCCCACATAGATAAGTTGGAGGGTTCAACATAGTTGAGAATCTCTCCCAACTAAATCTAGAGGCTAATCCTACACGCAAAGGAACACAAGGAAAACCTTCACAACATAGTATTATTGTAAATAAAAATAAATGAGCAAAAGGTCGGGAGAACCCTAGCTATGGCGCCAACATGCGGCGGTGGTTTGGTCATGGCGTTCTTGGCCCCGACTTAGTATCATCCTCCACTCTCTCCATCAATGTTATACTCTTCTCCTCTATTGGTGGATTACTGTTTCGATGTGAGTGTGCTTTTGGTCGCGGGTATTATTTTTTTTTAGGTTTCACCTTGGTTTTGGTGTTTATTTCTTTTGCTGCTACCTCGTGAGCCCTAGGCCTGAACATCCTATTTTCTGGCTCCACTTACCCTGACAACTCCTCGGTGAGTGGCTAGGGTTCCATGCCCTGAATCTCCTTTCTTTGTGCCCCTGGTGGTTCCTACTTCCCTTCGAGCATTATTTCTTGACGTTTTCCCCTCTCGGTGAGCTTTCCTACACTTCCTTGTTTCAAGTGGTGCGGTCCCCTTATTTATTGCGGGCATCTTGGTGTGGGCTCGTCTACCAACTGCCACGGGCATCATCGAGTGGGCTCGCTTACATCCATGGGTATCTATGAGGAGGAGATAGAATATTCACCTAACCCGTTGGAGGGTGTCCAGATTTGGGATAAACGTCCGCTGCATGAGATGGATGCCATGGAGGTGGGTGAGTCATCGACATCTATGAACCTGCTTGCACAACCACCTCCGGTCACCGCTATGGACTGTGCAGAACCATTTTTACATCATTTGGATTCTCCGTCTTTTTCTATCTCATCCCCATTTTTCTTGCATCTTTGGGAACAATAATCACAAGAGACGCTAGATGTTCTGTCGGGCTCTAGTGTTGTTCCTGGACCTGATATCTCTCGGGTTGAGGATTTGGTGTTCGCGGACCTAAATATCAGCAGGGAGGAGCTAAATTTCCAGTCGGTTACTACTCATGCTGATTTTTCTCCCATTGCGGCCTCTTGATGTTTCGTGGGTATTCCCATTGCTGCACCTCCCTCGGATCCCATATCTTCAGATTCTAACGATCCTGTAGCGCCGCATGGAGATTCTCAAGGTTGCACTCAGCACATCAGCAAGAAAAAGACCCGTTGCACTAAGAACTAGAATAGCTGCAACATCATCTTTGGTCAAGGAATCAGCATGAAGGACATTTAGCATACTGCGTAGACGGTTTTGGTGGGAAAGGTCAGGGGTAGGAATTATTAATTTGTTAGGCTCAAGATTTGGATGGAGGAGAATTGGGGCAGCTCATTAGAACAACTTCTTGGTGTCTTGACCATGAACAGGGGCTAGTTCAACCTCATCTTCTCTCAACCTGCTATGGTGGAGTGGTTACTCTCTAAGTACTTGCACCTTGAGATGCATCCGATTCTTTTGAAATGCTGACTCCATTATTTGGCCCGGATAAGGAGAAATTCGGGGCTGTTCTAATTTGGGTTCGAATTCCTGGCCTTCCGCTGCAATTATGGAATGAAGACTCTCTTTGCATCATTGGGGAGGATCTTGGCCTTTATTTGGATCATTATTTCTCCTATATGGAGATGGGAAACATCTATGTGGCTCGTATTTTTGTCTTCTTGGATACGCGGAAAGGGCTCTATGATAGTTACAACATTTTCTTCAATGACATGGTCAGATATTAGATGTTATATTATGAAGGGGTTCCCTTCAGATGTCGTCGTTGTCATGTGGTTGGTAATCTTTACAAAGAATGCCCTCTTATGGGCATTGTGTCCCCACTCACCAAATCCATTGTGCACATGGCTACTCAAACTAATCCTATTTGCATTGTCTCTACTCCGGATGAGGATTGACTTGGCTCTTGCACTGTACCTACTGAGGGGCTGGGGACTTGGCCTGTCACATAAGCTCGAATGCACAGCCATGCGGCTTTCACCTCTCTAGAGGAGTCAGCACCTATTCCGGGTACCTCTCTTGATTCTCCTCCTTGTTTCTCTATTATTACTTGTCCTCCCAATTTATCTATATGTAATGATATTCATCTCAATTTTTGAAAATTGAACTCGCTCTGTTGCCCTATTGCATCTGCTTCCACTGCACCCGCCCCCGGTCGATCCCCCTCTCCATCCCTCTTACTTATGTTGTGACCTCCTCCCCTATTCATCTCAATGACTTTGATAGTCTCTCCTCCAATCATCGGTATTTCCTTCTCTCTTCTGTCCAATCGATTTCTCATCCCTCTCTCTTCCTCAGCATGGACCCGGGCACATCTTCTGTTAGAACTCGAGGTGGGAAATCTACTATCACCAAGGCCATTAGGATGGCTAGCATGGAGGTGGCTACAGGCACGCAATATTCTATCATTCGGGTTCTTAGAGAAAGGAATTCCCGAGATTCGGTTCCCCCATGATCTACCTTTCCTATAATTGCATGGGTTTAGCTAGCCCTTATAAAAAATTGGCTCTCAGGTGACTTCTTCAAATTACTCGTGTTGATGTGATTTTTTTACAAGAAAATTTGGGGGAAGGTTTATCGATTACTAAAATTTTATCTGCACTCCTCTCGGACTAGTCCTTTGATACCATTGATGCCTATGGTAGATCTGGGGGATGCACCTTGGGATAAACAACAAAACCATCCGTGTTCTGAGCTGGTGGGGAAGGGAAGGAACAATTGGGGGTGATGTTATCATTAGAAATTATAATCTTGCTATTTACTTTATCAATGTGTATGGCCCCTGTCAGCATGGAAAGGCATTTTTGGATTCCTTGTTGAGTAGCTCTATTTTGAATCAAAACAAAATCATTTTGGGACAAGATCTGAACTTATCTATTGGACTCTTAGAACCTTGAGGGCCGTGGGTCATTCCGAACTCCCTTTCGGAGTACTTCCCCAATAATTTGGAGATGGATGATTTATTAGATTTAGAGCTACCTAAGAAGATGCCTACCTAGAGAAAAATGCGCACTGAGGCTGCGGCCCTGGCTTGGAGACTGGACCGTCTCCTTATTAAGATGCCCTTGCTAAATCAATTTTCCAAATCCAGATAATGGGTGGGCTCGGGTGGCGCCTCAGATCACTTGGAAATTTACTTTGAGTTTCTAGTTGGTGAATAGAAGCCCCTGGCTCCTTTCAAATTCAATGCGGGATGGCTTCCTGAACCTGAATTCCACTCTTTGGTCAATAACAAGTGGCAACATTGTGCTCATTACCTTGATCAGGAACCTTATAGAGTCCTCAATGACAATATTAAACGCATCAAATCCAATACCATTAGGTGGGCAAGGAGAAAAAGGATATTGGAGGACAAGGAACTTAATCAAACAGAACTGGAGATCGCACAACTTACTGGTCCAGATTATTTGGGATTCCAATCAGTGGAATAAAAAGACCGACTTATTGCTTTGGAATCCACTAAAGCCACTATTCTTAGGAAAAGGGAGGAGGAATGGTGATTGAAGAGCAGAGCCATTTGGTTAAAATTTGGGGACGAAAACACTAAGTTTTTCCAACAGAGCGCTAAATAATTATCAATACTATTTGGGAAACCACTGATCATTCAGGTTGTGTGGCCAATACTCATGCGCAACTCACTAACATGGGTATCCATTACTTCTCTAATCAATATAGAGCCCCGAACAATGTAAACTTGCTGAATATTATGCACATTTCTTGTACTCTTCACAGGTTTGTTGAGGAGGAGCAATTGGAGGACCTAAATGCATCGGTTATGTAGAGGGGAATTGAAGGGGTGTTAAAATGGTTCAAGAAGGAAAAAATTCCAAGGCCAGATGGTTGGTCCATTGAAATCTACCTGTCGTTTTTTGAACCGATTGGTAAGGACCTCCTACATGTTATTGAAGATAGCAGAACCACTGGTAGAATTTATGATGGATTTAACACCACCTTCATTGCTTTGATTCCCAAAGAGGATTTCCACACAAATTTCCATGACTTTATATCAATTTCTCTCTGCAACTGTATTTATAATATTATTTCAAATATCATTGCCAACCGCATCAAGCCCATTCTCTCTCAACACATTGCCAAGGAACAATTTGCATTCCTCCACCATCGACAAATCCATGAAGCTATTGTCACTGCACAAGAGGCCCTGCATTCCATTAAAACTAAAAGGCTCGAGGGCACCATTCTCAAAATTGATTCGGCGAAAGACTTTGACCATGTAAATTGGAATTATCTGCACCTCATTCTCATCTAGATCGGTTTCCATTATGGGATGCATTGCAAATTCCACTTTGAGTATACTTATCAATGGTGTTGCCTCTAATTTTTTCCATGCAGAGAGGGGTCTGAGGCAAGGATTCGCCCTCTCTATTGTCCTCTTCCTCCTCTTAATGGAAGGCCTCTCCTCCCTTATGAAGTAAGCTAAATCAGAGGGATCCATTCATGGCATTCATTTAAATGAATTTATTCAACTGACCCATTTATTATTTTTTGATGATGTTATTATATTTATGTATGGCTCTTGTCAGGATAATTTTCAATTTTTCAATATCTTGAATATTTTTTACAAAGCCACTGGGATGGCACCCAACAATAGTAAGTCCACCATCATAATGACTCGTTGTTCGGAAATCGAAATTAGGCATGCCTTGCAGTTCTTTACTTTTGAGCATAGGCACATTAAGCATGGCTTAAAATATCTTGGTTTCCACATTAAGCCAATCGACTATCATATTAATGACTAGAACTGGATGATCACAAAATTTGAGCGTAGGATCAATATCTGGCAACACAGGTGGCTTTCGCGGGCGGGCAGACTGGTATTAATTAAATCTGTCTTGGAAGCCATCCCTGTTTATTGGATGTCTCTTGCATGGCTCCCCAAGGGTGTGACCAACAAAATTTAGCAAATTTTCAAGAAATTATTTTGGCGGGGCTCGGGTTGGGACCGTATCTTTGCCTGTATTTCTTGGGATCACATTAATAAGCCAAAGGATTGGAGAGGTTGGGGATTGAAATATCTCTCAAAATTTTCTACTTCTCCGGCTGCCAAGACGGGTTGGAACCTCATTGTTGGACATAGCCTCTGGAAAGAAGTTACTTACTCAAAATACATTGCTCCTCGCTCATCGTTGGACTGGATCAGAGGCAATATTATCCCTCTGTCGGGGTCTTCGATTATCCATCCATCTGGTCAAGATGGGCTTGGCTTGGCATATTAGATATGGTACTAAGGTCATATTGGGAGAGGATTCATAGTCGAGTTGAGAACAAAATTACAAACTGTCTCCTGACATCAAGCTTCGCCTAGCTCATTATGGCTACCTTTACCTATCTTAGGTTTCTGACCCACTTCGCACCACTTGGGCTTCCCAAGCTTGGCTATCGGCTCATGATCTAAATTTACAAGTCGCTGATCATACTAATTGGAACAGATTGATTCGAGCGCTCTAGGCCACGAACATTCGACTCAATAATCATGATGATGAACTTTTGTGGGCTCTCTCCCCTAGTGGAAAATATATCCCGAAAGTAGGCTACATTACTCTTTGTGCATTGTTGGAACCCCTTATTAAAAAATGGTGGTGGCATACTATTTGGAAGATTCAGGCTCCCCCTAAGGCTATATTACGCATGTGGTGTATACTCACCAACTGCATCCCCACTTCAGACAATCTTATTAGACGTGCTTTCCATGAACCATCTAGATGTTGTTTCTGCCTCTCAAAGGCCGAAGATGTCCTGCATATTTTCCTTGGCTTCCCTTTTATCTATCAGTTTTGGCACACAACAACATCCACTCTGGGATGCTCTCTTACTTTCCATGGTACCTCTATTTCCGCTGCATGGACTGATTGGTGGCAAGCGACACCTCGTGCCAAGGAAAGGAACATCCCCCTGCTTATTTCCTAGGGAGTCTGGATGAGTAGAAATCGCTTGATATTTTTGGACTCGCCTGTTGACTCAAACCACACCAGTAGTAGTATCATCTCCACTTATCAGCTCATCCCTGATGTTGTTCCCCCTGCTCACCACTTTGATGGTGCATCGAACAATCTTGGATGTGGGGGGGGAGGGTGGGTGTTGTATTACACTTATCATATACTCATTAATTTCATCTTAAGATGGGTCTGGGACCAAGGTAAAATAACTATGTTAAGATCTCTAGTCTTCAGCTTCTTATACTTTTTTCCCGTGAACATGGATGCAACATAATTCATATTTTTTGGGACTCTAAAATTATCATTAATTGGTTCAATTTACAGTCTCATTTTCATAAACACACACTATCTGCATTATTGGAGGAGGTTCTCATGCTGAAATAATTATTTGACATTATCTATGTCACTCACATTTACAGGCAGAGGAATTAAGTGGCAGACCAACTTTCCAAAGAAGCATCAGAGCTAGAGCGGGGCTGATGGCTTTTTTTGGAGCATGATGGTGCTCAGGCGTTCCAAGTCTATCACCGTCCATTCATTGATGATCTACTGGCTGTGGATGCAGTCTCCCCGTGACTTCTTTTTTGGTTATATTATTACACTTTTTTGTGGCATCTCATTATGTCATATGGTGACAAAAATCTATACTATTATCGCTTGCATTATATTATAAGCTACTACCATTTTCATTGTACATATCAGTTTTAGTTTAGATGATACATTGATTAGCTAATTATTAGACAACTACTTGACTCTTCGGAGATTTGGACTTTGTCCAGGCTTTATACTTGATATATTTTAAAATGTAACATGTAATTTTTATTACTATTTAATGAAAAATTGTGACTTTTTCCTGGGAAAAAAAATTGTAAATAA
Organism: Pinus albicaulis; assembly: GCA_034641835.2. Taxonomy (NCBI): domain Eukaryota; kingdom Viridiplantae; phylum Streptophyta; class Pinopsida; order Pinales; family Pinaceae; genus Pinus; species Pinus albicaulis. The sequence continues at coordinate 813,162,316 of CM076574.1, read as the reverse complement.
AACATTAATGAATGAAAAATTACATAACACTTAATACATAGTTATAAGACCAACTTCCAAACAACCATTAAACAAGCATAAGCTTCATAAGAATTTACCAAAAATATGGAAGAAAACATAGTAGAACTATATTATTGATAAATAAGAGGAATATTATAACCAAAAGTAGTTGCAACATGACATCCTCCAACTCATAGCTCGAAACACTCTCTCTCACAAGTAAAATCTTGACAGTGTAAAAATGCATAGAACTTTGATCCCTTCTCAATGTCCTAACCTTCAATTTATAGGCAGAATTAAGGCTATGAAGACTCTCAATCTCTATTCAATGCAATTTGGGAAAAATCCATAGGTTGGATGATGTTTACTCATCTTTAATTCTTTATCCCGCTTTATTAGATTTATTCGGATAGACAATGCCTACAAATGAGTTTGAGGTGATCCAATTACACCTTTTTAAATTTTACTTGAGTGAACTAGGGTGTGACAATCAATTAACTCATGATTTTTGCTCGTGGCTACGTGAAATTATGATAACGCAAGTTCACTAAAGATACAATGTGTTACTGGCAAGGTTAACGCAAGTTTCATGACTATGAAAAATGTTATAATGCCCTGTGTGAAATATATTGGGCGTGTTATAGTCTTAAAATTCCAGAAATATTAGGAAAAATCATGATGTTCTCTTCTAAGTTGATGATGGGTTTTTTTCATGGATAATAATACTCCACGTGAGGTATATACTGGTACGAAATCCTCTCTTTCACATGTTAAGGTATTTGTCTATGGTGCATATGTACATGTTCAAAATGAGAAAAGAACCAAATTGGATAGTAAATTTGAAAGGTGCATATTTACTAGGTATAAAGATGGTTTAAAATATTACAAGATATGGAATCCAAAACAAAGAAGGTAGTGCACAATTTAGATGTTTTATTTAGAGAAGTGAAGGATTTCATGAAATAATAATTCCTAGCAAGGGAAAAGGAACTAAATAAGATTGAGTTTGAACTAAAGGATGAAGAATCAGACTCTACAAAATAACATGAATAATAAGAATATGAACCACACACTATGGTTTTGAGGAGATCGGTCTGGGAAAGAACACAACCAGGGAGGTATGTTCCATCTATTTTTTGTTCAAATTTTTCTTTAATCTATTACTAGTGATTATAGAATTGTCAGGGAGGTAGTGGATTCAAAGGATGGAAAACTATGGAAGAAGGCCATGGTTGAAGAAATGACAACTTTGGACAAAAATGAGGATTGGGATTTGGTGGGGTTACTAGCTAGAAGGAAACCCATTGGTATAAAATGGGTATTTAAGAAGAAGATGAATGCAAAAGGAAAAGTGGAGAAATATAAAGCTCGGTTAGTAATGAAAGGTTATTCCCAGGTGTCAGGAATTTATTTTGGTGATATTTTTTCTCTTGTTGCTAAGTTAGCTTCTATTAAATTACTTTTATCAGTTGATGTTACTTTTTATTTCGAGGTAAAACATATGGATGTGAAGATATCATTCCTAAAAGGGGATCTGGAAGAATATATCTACATGAAGTAGGAAGAAGGCTTTGTAGTGAAGGGTAAGAAAGAACTAGTGTTAAGGTTAAAGAAGTATTTGTATGTGTTAAAGCAATCACCAAGGATGTGGTATCAAAAATTTTATACATATGTACATGGAATTGGCTTCACGAGGAGAAAAATGGATCACTATGTGTATTTTAAATTAATTGGTGATCGTGTTATTTATTTGGTCTTATATTTGGATGAGATGTTGATTGGAAATGTCAAAGAAACTATATAGGATGTGAAGACCCATTTTTCCTCTAAATTTGAGATGAAGGATCTTGGTGTTGCAAACTTCATTTGGGCATGGAAATTAAACTAGATCGAGAAAGGAGAAGCTTTGGTTAAACCAAAGGAAGTATGTTGAGACAATTTTGCAGAGGTGTAATATGAATAATAGTAAACCAATGGCGATTCCTATTCCTATAGGTGTAAATTTATTTGCAAAACAATGTCGTCCCAAGACATAGGAAGAGGAAGAGGATGTGTATAATGTTCCATATGCGAGTGTAGTTGGTAATTTTATGTATGCAATGGGATGTACAAGACCACACATTTCACATGCAATGGGAGTATTGAGTAGGTTTATGTCAAAACTATTGAAGGAGCATTAGACAACAATAAAGCGAGTTTTTAGGTCTCTACATGTAACTAGTGATTATGGTTTGTGCTACCATGGAAGACCAGGATTGGAAAAAGTGTTGGGCATATATGGTTTTGTTGATAAGACTAGACTGGAGATATGGATCAGATAAAATATATAAGTGGGTATGTGTTTAACTTAATTGGAGGATTATTTAGTTGGATGAGCAAGAGACAACCTATAATGGCACTTTCAACTATAAAGGTTGAATATATGGAAGCCACTCATGTAAGAAAGGAAGAAATTTGATTGCAGATATTGTGTTCAAGTATAGGGTTGGTACAATGAGCTATAATGATAGATTGCGATATCCAAAGTCAAATTTTCTTGGCAAAGAACCTTGCTTATCATTTGAAGAAAAAATATATTGATGTTCATTATCACTTTTTGAGGGATATGGTTTAAGATCAAAAGGTGTTACTGGTAAAGATGGACACTTTGAATAATGTTGTATATGCATTGAAAAAGTATGTGATAACTAGAAATTTTTCTTTCTATATAGAAAAAATTGGTGTTTCGGCCCTAGAATATAATGAAGAATCAAATTTTTTTTTCCCAGTTTTGGGTTTTGGGAGAAAATTTCTTTGTGTCTATTTTTTTTTTCTCGCCATTGTGTGTGTGTGTGTGTGCGTTAAGAAATTTTTGCAAGTAATTTTTGTACAAGGTTAAAATATTCACTTATAATTCTTTTCCAAGATGCATTTTAATTCCTTGAGAATATTTTCATCTTCTTTCTTAACTTCCATAGACTATAGTTTAACCACAACTCCTTTGCTACCATTTTTTTGGGATTTTCCCCATGCTATGATATTTGATGGCTTGAGAAGTTCCAAATTTTAACCCTTTGAGCTCATATTGAACTCCTTCCAATATAAATATCATGAATAATTCATTATATTTTGTTGAATTTGTACCCAATGTTCTCAATCATTGCACCCCTAGAACATCATCTAAACCTCAAATGGTAATATCGTACATTGAGATTACAATTTATATTCTCCCATACTCATTTTCATTTTTTGTATTTTTCCCACACAATTATAGCTCTCTCCATTTTCCCACACAATTAGAGCTCTCTCGCTATGGGAAAATTACCACACCTAGTGACTGCAAGGATCTCAAGAGACTAGATCCACTTTTATAAGGATTTTGGTGGGAAGTATTCCTCCTTCCAAGGAGGCTTCCCCTCACTCATTTCATATAAATAAAGGATCCCAAGAGCTCAGTATGATTCAAATTTTTGAAGGAGCATAGTGACTGCTAAAGCTAGGAGCTTGTACTTTTCATTTCAATTTCCATATCATGTACTTAGGTTCTCTTTTAGATCAATGAAAAACATCTTGTTATCTTCAATCTGAGTGTGCTTTAGAAGGTTGAGTTCCCTTAGGTTTGTTAGATAATGTAACTAGTTGTGGTCTTCATAATTATTATTCGAGTCATGTAATGATGTAATATCTATGTATTGATCAAAATAATAAAGAAAAATATATAACAAAATTATTTATAAAGCATGGGTTTCATGCTTAGGTCAATGGTTAATAGGTAAAAGCATCCATTTAATGCTTGCAGGCTTTGTCATGAGTCAAAGGTCATCATTACATTGTAAAAGACCCTTCTGGGCACATGTATCAAATAAAGAAACATTATTTTGTATTTTATAAAAGTCTAGTACTCCAAAAGGAATCAAGTCAACCAACCTATAAAATTGGCTTTATGTAAGCTTAAGGAGGCACACAAAAGGCCATAAAAGAATGACTTCACTCTCCATTTGCGTAGATAAGTGAGCTCGCATATCTTAACTCTTTGTATGCTATTTGAGAGAGGATAAAAGGTCTAAAATAAGGGTCTTCAATGTATGCGAATGAGGAGATAATTTGTGATATGAGGGACCTATGGTTACCTCAGGTCCAAGATGACTAAGAGATCCATTTTGTGGTGAATTCCAATGTTGGTTATTTTGGATATATCTTGGATTATCTGTTTGTTAATTTTGTGTCTTGCACAAAGCTAAGGGTCTTGTTTATGGGTCATATAAGTCCCTTTGAAGTTGTTTCTATAAGAAGAAAAACTTTTTTGGTTTTCCCCTTGGAGGGGTTTTTCCCTGGCTTGGAGCCTATTTCTGGTGTATCTCTTTTTATGGTTTTGATATTTATGGTTTGGAATTTATTTGATGATAATAATATAAGTACAAATATAAGAAAGGAGAATATAATACCGCAAATAAATGTCATGTAATGGAAAATGAATTTAAAATGTTGCCTTTACCTATTTTTTCCAACATGGTATCAAAGCTAAGGTTCACTTTCATTGCGGTTGGAAAATATCAATGTTTCATGACCATTTTGAAGGCTTCATATATTTAAATAAGTACCAAATAAGTAAAAGGTTGTTTTCTGGGATTATTCCTATGCAATAGGCCAAGGGCTGAAATTTTCTAAGATAGGCTAAGATCTAAAAACTTGTGTCAAGGCTGCAGGAGGGTCACTATAAATGCAGACTCAAGGGAGGAATATCCCTATGGTAGATAAAATAAGGAGGAATATAGTTTTATAATAGGCCGAGACCTCTGTGCAAAATAATTAGGCTAAATTCCTTGAATACCAAACCTCAGAAGCATTGAAAAGTGACCTTATAATTATGTACAGGATGACCGAAACATACAGTGAGAAAGGCCAAGAAATTTGACCAAAAGTCTAGTGAAGTAAGCATCTTTAGAAGTTATGTTAAGAATCCTGATTTGGAAGGTGTCTTATGGTTACATTATGAATGAACAAGAGCCTTGATAGAGCCCTACAGGTCAACGTAAGGAATTCCTAGTAAAGGGTATCTAGGCTGACTTACATGGAAGATATTTTGGGATTATTTTAAAAGAAATGTGTAGCGAATAGTGTGAGGTAAGAAGTCACTGAAGTGCCTACTTCAAAGGTTAATATAGGAAATATTCAATGTGAAAATGATACAAGTTTTCAAGAAGGAAAGGTTTGTCTCAAATTGTTTCAGTGATTGTGATAAGAGAACCAAGGTTGGAAGGTCAACATAAATTGGTGAAATATCTAAAAAAATTGAAAATACTGAAGTAAGTAATCACTTCAAGAACTCCTTGAACTAAAGTCTAAACTAGGTACTATACTTATTGCTTAAGTCAAACAAAAATAAGGACTTGTATTTTTGGAGCTAGAAGAAGTAGTAATTCACCTTAAGAAGGCATCTTGAGTTGGCATTGATCCTGAAAATATTGTGACACCAATGAAAGTTGCAGTACATTTGAAATAAACCTTTGTCATATTTTATTGTAGCATCTATAAGAAGGCTTTAGAGAAAATTTCTAGTGATCATGAAGGACTAAGGTATGTAATCCTTAATTGTATGTTACGTGCAACTATTTTTATGCATAAAGGATCTAACATGAATTGTTTTAGGGTTTTGTGACATGTTTGATTATAGGGTTTATAATATTCATATTATTGAAGGATATTTGGATCTATGGATTCTAAATCCTAGATGGTATTTGGAAACCCTAACCATATTCTGTTTGTTCCCTCATAGAAACCCTAACTATTGGTCTTTAGGCTTTGTATGTAGTATATGGTATGTAGAGAGGATAGAATTAAATTAAATCTAGGGTATGACATCATGTCCCTAGATATGGTTAGGTTTATCACTTGAAAACCCTAGGAATTCATCCTCTAAGATTCCATGAAAAACCATAGATTAACAGATTTGTCTTCATGCTCTTGTTGTTGTATATTTTGCTAGGTGGTACTTGTCGGTGCATAATGCACGTAAAGGAAGAATAAGAAGAAGAAAATAATCCCTTGTGCTTTGGTGAGGATGTTGGAAGAAGGGAACTGTAAGGATCCTGGAAAGTTCATTAAAAGAGTAGGCATGCATCATTCTATTTTTGAATTGTCTTGATTAAGTATGGCATCATCTGATAGTAGCTTATTTAAATCCTACTTGGTTTATTTAATTTATAATAATAATTTAGTCTTTTTAGTTGGAGAATATTAGGACCTTGTGCATATTATTCATCTGTTTAGTCAATTTAATGTCTTAAATTTCTATCATAAATCATCAACCAAGGTTAGTAATCCGATGAAGTGTGGTGCACTATATATGCTTAGTTAACCTTCTTTCTTACTTCGTTGTGTATGTTTTTATATTGTTTTGGGAGGTTTTTGTTTATTTATGTTTAAAATAATTAATCGAAGAAATGAAAACTATGAAATATCTAAATGTTTAATGATCAACTAAGTCTAATGAATTTTAATTTTGAAAACTAGTTTTGAAAGAAGGAAGAAAAAGAAATGTTCTTTAACTATTTTAAATTGCATAAAAATGAATAAAACTTTGAATGGTTAGAACCTGATCTAAAAACAAATCATTTATACTAATGACTTTGATCTTATGTAATTAAAGCTAAATTCTATTCTATCTTATTCTAATTCTACTCCATGGATTGAAAGCATAAATCCTATGTTTTAAGAATTGAAATGACAATGCTAATCTAAATGGAAAGAAAATTCAAAGCAATTGAAAGGCAACTATGATTCAATACATGACCAAATACTTCAAATATCATTCAATTGGAAGATGACAAAGTCAGCTTCTTGAGATGATTAATCTAGCACATGATTATACATTTAAATTGCAAAGTTAATCTAAGAAAGAAATTAAAAAGCATGTAAAAAGGAAACTAAACTATTGTATGACCAAATACTCAAATATCATTCAATTTAGGAAAATGACAAAGTCATATTCTTGAGATGATTTAACAAGCATCTGATTATACATTTACTTGAAAATTTAATCTAAGAAAGAGTTAAAAAAACATACAAAATAAAACTAAGATAATTGTATGCTCCAGTGCTTCAAACACAATCCAATTTGGAAAATAGAAAAAAACTACTTTCCTGAGATGCTTTGATAAGCATAAGATAACACAGTTAATTTAAAACTAATTCTAAGAAATCATTCATGAATTTAATCTATGAAACACTAAGCAATTTAATCTAAGAATCAATTGCAAGTTAACTATAAAAGAAATGCAAATATAACTACGAATTAACAAAAAAAATCTAATAAAATTTAAACTAAAAACAACTAATGAAACCTCCTTTCTGTGCAGGGGCCCTCTGCAACAGAATAAGTTGAAATCCTAGCAGACTATGCACGCAAAAAAAATGATCTGGAACAAAAGAACATGGTCTTCGTATTATCAAAACAGAGTTTTAAGGCGTACACATCATTCACAATAATGAAGACTGTCTTCCGGTTTCAAAACGACCGGTATTTAAACAAATTTTAGTGTAACTGTCTTGAGGTATTTCTACCTACAGATGGAAATTTTAACTGAAATATAGAAGAAAAATCTAAGTATCTAACTCTTGATTTTCCATGTCAAATCAAATTGAGAGTCTTTCATTCTCATATCACATCATTTGACCGAACTTTGACCACGAGCATAGGCACATTTTTATGTTGAATTCAAACAGGTGGATAGTATCGGATCCATGTGTGGATCATTCCAAAGATGCCTATGTGACTCATTCCTTCATTCGCTTCTCAAAACCTATAAAACCATCACAATATTTGCAGAAACAAAAATTAGTTGCAGGATAGCACACATTATGTAGTTGAGTTACAAAAATATATTTAAATAACAAGAAATATCAAAATATAAAATAGAGACCATTCAAATGCATTATCTGAGATATAATATGTTATTTATCATTGATTGGAGTTATGGATTTATGAAAAGGTAGGAATAAGTGATGAAAAAGGGTGTCAGAGAAAGAAAAATTTTGAGGTTCAACATACCCCCACTAAGAATCCATTGCATGTCCTCATGCAATTACCAAAACTGTGAACTTTCTTCTCCTATTGCATTTGTTCAGATACCTTTGCTAATCAATCTAGTTTTCTCTTCTTTCTTTTCATTGAGGTGACTACCATCCTGGGTTTCCTCATAAGGAGTTTGGACTTGAGGTTGATGACTGCCCTGTTCGGAGATTTGTTATTTTTGTTTATTTTCCTGTTCTTTTTGTACCACAGTCCCAAATGTAGGATGATGTTATCACTGATGACTTTCTCCAAGTGGTTATGTTGTTTTAAAGCTTCATTTTCCTGTTTAATGTGCCTGTTCAGTAACTCTAACTCATAGATTTCTTGCTTGAGGGTGTTAACCAGAGGTTCTTATGGACTGATAGGTTGTTCTTGCATACTTGGATTCACTTCTGCATTTCTTTTCTCCAATGACTCAATATAGTCATATATCTCTTGTTGTGTTGCGTCAATGCCTAGATATTTTCTGCTTGGACTACCTTCAAAATTATATACAGGAGAATGTGTAGGGATATTTGGAGGAGAGACATTGATGGGTGATGGAATTTGGGGTTCCTCATCTAAATTCACAAACTTTGTTCCTTGTGACGATGTCTTCTTCATGGATTTTCAAAGTTTAGAGCTTCCCCTTGGTTGTGAAGGGTTGTTTTCTTCACTTGTAACCTTGCTCCTCTTCTCTATTTTACCTCTTGTCTTGACTCCACCCTGTTTCTTATTTTTCATCAACTCCACAAGGGCGAGTTCCTCTTCTTCTTACTGTAGTGGATGTGAAGGTTTTTCCTCAAATTTTTGTAACGTACCTTTAGAACTAACCTTTTGTTGCTATTTCCTTGGTGTTGATTGTTCAGGTATCCTTCAGCATGATCTTAAAATGGAGTTCTCAATTTCTTGTGCTCAGTGTGTTTGCTTCAGTAGGTTGTAAGTAAATGTAACAGAGCTGCAAAATGTGATATCAATTGCAGAATGGAATGATGGCTACAGAATGGAATGACAGCTCTATAGCTACTTATTTTATTTCTTTAGAAAAGGAAGGTAAACAAATATTTTTGGGATTTTTAGAATGGGATAGAAAATATAAGATGTCATAATTTTGATTTTCATCTTATATTTTTTGTATAAGGATGTCAATCATTGATTAGTTTTCACACTTATACAATTTTATTTTATTTTTTTGGATATAAAAATAAAAAGAAGACTAAGTTAGGGAAGAATAAAGATTCTTCTTCACCAACCATCATATCAGTATTATATTGGAAAATTTTGATAAACTCCTCCTTTGTAATTGGCTTATGATAGAATTTTAATCAATGTCCATTCACAAGAAGAGGTACCTTTTATTCATCAATTGTCCTTTATCTTGACTGCTCCATTTTCAAAGACATTTTCAATCTCATAAGACCCAAGCCAATAAGTCTGAAACTTTCCTTGAAAGTCTTTGAACTTTGAATCGAACAAAAGTGCCCAATCACTTGCTTGAAACTTTCTTTTCTTTATATATTTATCATTCCATTTAGATCTTTGTTGTTGGACTAGACTGTATCTTTGAACTACATCTTGCCTAATCTCATCAAGCTCATTAAGTTGCTCCATTTTGTGCTTCTGGGATTCTGATAAATCAAGCCCAAATTTGACTGCCATATTGAAGGTTTTAATCTGAAATTATATAGGAAATAGAACTTTCTTCCCATAAACAAGTTCATAGGGAGTATGTCCTGTTGTATTCCTCCATGTAGTTTGGTAGGACCATAAGGCTTCAGGAGGCCTATCTTCCCAATCCTTCCCATGTAAATGTACAGTCTTTGTGAGGATTGATTCGATCACTTTATTGGTAGACTCCACTTGACCATTTGCTTGTGGATGATATGGAGTGGATTTTCTATTTTTAATCTTGTATTCATCCACAAGCCTCTGCACCAACTTGGATGTAAATTGATATCCTTGATCTGTCGCAATTTCTCTTGGGACACCAAAACGAGTGAAAATATCCTCAAAGATAAAGTTAACTACATCTTTTTCATTAGCTAAAGAAAGTGCTTTAGCCTCTGCCCATTTAGTTACATAATCAATACAAACCAGAATATATTTATTTTGATTTGATGGTGGATTGATTGGTCCAACAAAATCTAGGGCCCATTTTTCAAATGGTTTGATGAGTACCTGAGGTTGTAAGGGAATTTCATCTTTAGGAACAGATTTCCCCATTCTTTGACAGTTTTCACACCTTTTGACATACTCCTTGGCATCTTTAAAGGTGGATCACCAATAATATCATAAATGAAGGATTTTATAGGCAGTCCTCTTATCAGCAAAGTGTCCACCACAGGGTTTATCGTGACTTGCCTTCAGAATCTTATGAATTTTATCTTCTCGAACACACCTTCTGATGATGATATCTGGACTTGTTTCATACAATTCATCATTAACCCATGAGTACAATGCACTTGTTTGAATCATTTTTATTTTTTCTCTAGGAAACAAGTATGCAGGTAACTTTCCTGTAGCTAAGTAATTAGCAATATTTGCAAACCAAGGAGATTTAGTAGATATTGCAAAGAGATATTCATTAGGAAAATTATCTTCTACCAGAGTATAATTTTTATCATTTTGAATTCTAGACAAGAAATCAACAATTGTGTTTTGTTTTCCTGGTCGGTCTAGAATGGCGATATTGAATTCTTGCAAGAGTAATAAAAATCTTGTGATTCTGCCATTAGTAATAGATTTATTCATTAAATATCTAATTGAAGAATTATTTGTATGAATAAAGGTTTCATAGCCAGTGATGTAATGTCTAAATTTGTTAATAGCATGGACAACAGCTAGAAATTATTTTTCAGTTTCAGTGTAATTTAACTCAACAAGAGCCAAAATTTTTGCTTATGTAATAGATGGCATAGGGGATCAAATATTTTTGTCCTAATATAACTCCCAGAGCTTTATCTGAAGCATCTGTTTAAATGTGAAAAGGTAGTTTCCAATTTGGACCTCTTAAGATGGGTGCTTCAGAAATTTTTGTTTTTAAAGTTTCAAATGCCAATTATCAATCAAGATTCCAACTGAATTCACAATATTTGGTAAGCAATTTGAAGAGTGGGGATTCTATTTTAGTGAATTTTTCTATAAATCTTCTATAATACCCTGTGAATCCTAGAAAACTTCTAACATCATTTTGACAACTTGGAACTGATAATTTGGAGATGACTTCAACCTTAGATGAGTCAACTTTAATTCCATCTCCCGATATATGATGTCCTAAAACAATTCCTTCAGTAAACATCATAAAACATTTTTCATGACTTAATGAAAGATTTGCTTCTTTACATCTTTTAAGAACCTTTTTCAAAATTTCAAGAGCTTCTTCAAATGAATTCCCATAAACTATAAAATCATCCATATATACTTCCACACAATCATGTATTAGATCATATAAAATTCCTAATACTTCCCTTTGGAATGTTGTAGGTGTATTGCACAATCCAAAAGGAAGTACTCGTTAGGCATAAGTTCCCCATGGATAGGTGAATGTGGTTTTATCTTGGTCTTTAGGTGCTACCTGAATTTGATTGTAACCACTAAAACCGTCCAAGAATGAGAAATACTTCTTTCCTACTAATGTATCCAATACTTGATCTATGAAAGGTAATGGAAAATGATCTTTTATAGTAGCTTTATTCAATTCTCGATAATCAATGCATACTCTCCATTTACCATTATTTTTAGGTACAATTACCAAGGGAGAAACCCACTGACTGTCCGAAATTGGATAAATGAATTTTACATTCAACAATTTTTGCAATTCTTCTTTCACAATTTCCCTAATATTTGGATTCATCCTTCTTTGAGGTTGTCTGATGGGCTTAAAATTTTCCTCATTGTAGATATGATGTATACAAGCCTAGGACTAATTCCTTTCATGTCAGTGTATTCCCATGCATATGCAGAAGAATGTTGTTGTAATGTTTTGATTAACTTTTCTTGTTGTAAATTTTCCAAGTTTTTGTTTATGTTCAAATATTTTCCTAGAAAGATTTCAACCGTAGAGTTACCAAATTCTTCCATAGAAAATAAAGACATATGTCTAGATGACAAGTATTCAATATTACATTGTTCTTGAAAACTATGATCATTTTCATATTCTGAGGATGATTCAAAGTTTTATATTGAATTTAAGATTTGACTCTCTTCACTAATACAATAAATAGTAAAAAGAGGTTGTATATAATTGTCATCATCAATCCATTCTTCATCTTCTATTTCTGTGATTGTTCTTGCTGGAGGATATAAAGTGAATTTTTTTGTTGAATTACCATCAGAAATGTACATGTCACCAGATCTACAACTAATGAAAGCATCAGTTGTAGCCAACCAAGGTCTTCTTAATATTAGTGGATGTCCTCCTAGATTTTTATTGAGAGTTAAAATCATAAAATCAACCAAATACTCCCAAGAGTCTAAGGATACTTAAATGTCTTCTAATACACCATTTGGCTTGATGACTGATCTGTCTGCTAGTTACAGTGATGTAGGTGTATCAAGAAGGTTTGGAAGCTTGATTTGTTCCATGGTTTGTTTGCTCGTGATGTTTATGGTTGTTCCTAAGTCAATCAATATATTTGTAATTTCAATACCATTGATGTGTGTTTTTACAACTAGACTTCTTGGATCTAAATATTTTTTATGATAATTTTTCCCATCGTAATGTCTAAAATTTTTCCTACCAACTGAATTCTTTTTATTTATTTTGTTTTTCTCCCTAATTTCTTTATGCTCAACTCTCTTATTTTTTTGGCTAGAATTTGAATCTCTTTAATGGCTTGTAGCAAAGGAATTTTGGTACATACATTTTTCAATTCATCTAGAAAATCATAATTGGGAAACATTATTTGTTTTTTACCCCTCTATCAACTTGTAATCTTTCAGGAAAAGGAGGGTTATAAATAGATATTGATGGTTTCTCTATGATAGGAGTTGAGTTTATTGGATTTCTTGTTTTTCATTTTCATAATTATGGTTCTCTTGAAGAGATGTCCCTTCTTCAGAACTTGTATTTTTCCGTAGAGAAATTTCTTCATTAAAATCATCTTTTTCTTGAATAACAACATAAGGATTTTTCCTTTCTAATATTCTACCAGATCTAAGTTTAACATCATTGATATATAGTGGAGTAATCATGTAAGTTGGAAATTTTTTTCCTTCTATGTTGTAAGCATTTTGAGAATTTTTATTATTTGGGTTTGGCAATGGTTGGGTAGGTAGTTGGTTTGGTCTTTGTGGAAATGGTAATGAAAGTTGTGGGTTTTGATTTTGGAGTTGGGGTTGTTGATTTTGTTGTGTAAATTGTTGGGGAGGATAGTTTGGATGGGATTGTGGATATTGGTAGTATTGAGAATATCTAACATATGTATTTTTCATTCCTTGTGTCCAAGGTTGAGGTTGGGATCAACGTTGTTGTCAAGAATTTCAATTATTTGGTGGGGGCTGAATATACATTTGGTTGTTAAAACCTTAATTTTGTGGCCCCTGCCATGGTCTTCTAGAGACAAAGAAAAGAGGTTCTACTGGATTTGAATTTACTTCTTCCTGGAAAACATCCTTAAGACCTAGAATAGAAGGGCAACTTTTAGTTTCATGATTTTCTGAGAAAATGACACAGGTCTCTATGACTTTTAAATAAAGAGGAAATTATCTTAATGCATGTTTCTTTCTACATTTAGGACAGAAAATAGCTAAGGCATAAGTTTCAGCTTTCTGCTTGTTTTGTAATTTAAGGGTGTCTATCTATTCACTGAGACTCCCTAAGGTACCTGTTTTAAATTCATCAAGCATATTTCCAATTCTTGCCCTACTTACTGTTCCAGTTTTAGATTTATTCACTCTAGAGAGAACAAGATCTCTTGTATTTTTCCCAATTCTTGATTTTCCTCTTGAGATATGAATGCATAATTCATCGATTTTAGGTAATGGGAGTTGAGAGATGTCTCCCTTCCCCATCATGTTGATAATGTCTATCCATTCATCTCTAATGGATTTTAACAAGAGAGATTTTAAAGTATCTTGATCTAAGTTTTCCATTCTAGCTCTTTTAATGTTGTAATTGAATATTTCAATTAGATCTTCCAAGATGTCATCCTCTTTTTGCATCATCTTGAATACCTCATCCTTTTTATTAATGGGTATGCAATAATCTAAATATCTTTGTAAAAATGTACTTTTCATATCATTCCATGTCGTAATAGATTGTGTGATTAAACCCGTGAACCATTTTAAACTTTCTCCTTTAAGTGTTGCAGGAAATAGATTTAATATTTTATAGTCTTGTAAGTAGTCATAATATCTACACAAAACTTCAAATTCAAACAAAAAGGTTTCAATAGCTTCATTATTTAATCCATGTAAATTTGGAAGAATGGAAGGTGAAATATTTTTCATTGTGGCATTTTTATCCTCATTAACTATAGGAAATCCAAAATAATTATCATATTCCTTATTTCTTATGTTTTCTTCACCTCCTTCTCTTTTCCCTCTACCTCTTCCTCCACCTCTTCCTCCTCCAATTCTTACATTTTATCCATTTATAATTGCTCCTTCTCCTTCTCCTGCCATTGTAGATTCCTCAAATCTAATATAAGGTTCTAACTGTAAAGTTAATTTCTCTTCCTCTGGTTCTTCTATCAATGGGATATTGAAGAAAGTTTCTTCTTCTTCTTCCTCACTGGTAATTTCTAACTCTTTAGCTAGAATGTGTTCTCCTATAGAGGTGAAAAAGGTTACTCCTTCTATTGGATATCTAGGATTTTCTTCCTCTAAGACTGCCTCAGTGGATGAAGTTGGAGATCCTCCTGGTTGGTTTTTTGACCTTAGGACTTCAGGGAGTCTATGTCTGGTGAAATATGGAATATGAGTTTGATATGGTGGTGTAGAATTTCGTGGTCTAGGTGGGGTGAGTGGTGTTTTTGGAATCAAACTCCTACTTCTATCTATGAATCTAACCCTAGAATCTCTTTCTCTACGCATATCATTTTTTAGATGTAATAAATAAGGCTTCCTAATTACACTTCCCCGTCAACGGCGCCAAAATTTTTAGTCAGTTTAATGTCTTAAATTTCTATCATAAATCATCAACCAAGGTTAGTAATATGATGAAGTGTGGTGCACTATATATGCTTAGTTAACCTTCTTTCTTACTTCACTGTGTATGTTTTTATATTGTTTTGGGAGGTTTTTGTTTCTTTATGTTTAAAAGAGTTAATCTAAGAAATGAAAACTATGAAATATCTAAATGTTTAATGATCAACTAAATCTAATGAATTTTAATGTTGAAAACTAGTTTTGAAAGAAGGAAGAAAAAAAAAATCTTTAACTATTTTAAATTGCATAAAATAGTTCTTGTATTTTTCCCAGTTATTGATTTTCCTCTTGAGAGATGAATGCATAATTCACAGATTTCAGGTAATGTGAGTTGAGATATGTCTCATTTCCCCATCATGTTGAGAATGTCTATCCATTCATCTGTAATGGATTTTAACAAGAGAGCTTTTAAAGTATCTTGATCTAAGTTTTCCATTCTAGCTCTTTTTAAGTTGTAATTGAATCTTTTAATTAGATCTTACAGGTTCTCATCCTCTTTTTGCATCATATTGAATAATTCATCCTTTTGATTAATGGGTATGCAATAATCTAAATATCTTTGTAAAAATGCACTTTTTCATATCATTCAATGTCCTAATATATTGTGTGATTAAATCCATGAACCATTTTAAAGCTGCTCCTTTAAGTGTTCCACAAAATAGCTTTATTTTTTGAGAGTCTTGTAAGTATTCATAAGATCTAAACAAAACTTAAAATTCAAACAAAAAGGTTTCAAGATCTTCATTCTTTAATCCATGGAAATTTAGAAGAATGGAAGGTGAAATATTTTTCATTGTGGAATTTGTATCCTCATTAACTATAGGAAATCCAAAAGAATTATCATCTTCCCTATTTCTCTTCAACTCCTCCTTTGTTCCCTCTACCTCGTCATCCACCTCTTCCTCCTCCATTTCTTACATTTTCTCCATTTATAATTTCTCCTTCTCCTTCTCCTTCTCCTTCTCCTACCATTGTAGATTCCTCAGAGCTCATATAACGTTCTAACTGTAAATTTAATTGTTATTCCTCTAGTTCTTCTATCAATGGGATATTGAAGAAAGTTTCTTCTTCTTCCTCCTCACTAGGAATTTATAACTCTTCAGCTAGAATTTGTTCTCATGTAGAGGTGAAAAAGGTTACTCCTTCTGTTGGAGATCTAGGATCTTTTTTCTCTAAGATTGCCTCAGCGGATCATGTTGGAGATCCTCCTGGTTGGATTTCTGACCTTAATACTTCAGGGAGTCTATGTCTGGTGAAAGATGTAATATGAGTTTGAGATGGTGGTGTATCACTTCATGGTCTAGGTGGAGTGAGTGGTGTTGTTGGAATCAAATTCCTACCTCTAGCTATGAATCCACCCTTAGAATCTCTTTCTCTACGCATATCATTTTTTAGATGTAAGAAATAAGGCTTCCTAATTACACTTCCCTAGGAACAGTGACAAAATGTTTAGTCAATTTAATGTCTTAAATTTCCATCATAAATCATCAACCGCGGTTAGTAATCTGATGAAGTGTGGTGCACTATATATGCTTTGTTAACCTTCTTTCTTACTTCGTTTTGTATGTTTTTATATTGTTTTGGGAGGTTTTTGTTTCTTTATGTTTAAAAGAATTAATCTAAGAAATGAAAACTATTAAATCTCTAAATGTTTAATGATCAACTAAATCTAATGAATTTTAATGTTGAAAACTATTTTTGAAAGAAGGAAGAAAAAAAATTGTTCTTTAACTATTTTAAATTGCATAAAAATGAATCAAACTTTGAATGGTTAGAACCTTATCTAAAAACAAAACATTTATTCTAATGACTTTGATCTTGTGGAATTAAAGCTAAATTCTATTATATCTTAATTTAATTCTACTCCATGGATTGAAAACATAAATCCTATGATTTAAGAATTGAAATGACAATGCTAATCTAAATGGAAAGCAAATTCAAAGCAATTTAAAGTCAACTATGATTCACTGCATGAACAAATACTTCAAATATCATTCAATTGGAAGATGACAAGGTCACCTTCTTGAGATGATTAATCGAGCACATGATTATACATTTAAATTGTAAACTTAATCTAAGAAAGCAATTAAAAATCATGTAAAAAGGAAACTAAACTATTGTATGACCAAATACTCAAATATCTTTCAATTTAGGAAAATGGCCAAGTCATCTTCTTGAGTTGATTTAACAAGCATCTGATTATACATTTAATTGAAAATTTTATCTAAAAAAGCGTTATAAAAACATGTAAAATAAAACTAAGATAACTGTATGCTCCAATGCTTCAAACACAATCCAATTTGGAAAAAAAAAAAAAAAAAACTACTTTCTTGAGATACTTTGATAAGAATAAGATTACACAGTTAATTTAAAATTAATTCTAAGAAATCGTTCATGAATTTAATCTATGAAATAGTCAGCAATTTAATCTAAGAATCAACTGAAAGTTAACTATAAAAGCAATGCAAATGTAACTACGAATTGACAAAACAAAGTTAATAAAATTTAAACTAAAAACAACTAACGAAACCTCATTTCTGTGCAGGGGCCCTCTGCAACAGAACGAGTTGAAATCCTAGTAGACTATGCATGCATCAAAAAGGATCTGGAACAAACGAACATGGTCTTCGTATTATCAAAACATAGTTTTAAGGCGTACACATCATTCACAATAATTAAGATTGTCTTCCGGTTTCAAAACAACCGGTATTTAAACAAATTTTAGTGTAATTGTTTTGAGGTATTTCCGCCTGCAGATGGAAATTATTATAGAATTATTTCGATAATAATCATGCAAATGAATTTCTTCGACATTTTTCGAACCTAACAGTGTGGTTCATCATCAAGACTAGGTGACCTAGTCCTCATGATGAACCACATTAGTTGGTTCGAAACGCGTCGACGAAGTTCATTTGCATGTGATTATTACCAAAAGAATTATATAATACTCAATGGATCATAGAAGGCAAAATTCTAAAGATGGAAATTATAACTAAAATATAGAAGAAAAATATAAGTAGCTAACCCTCGATTTTCTATGTCAGAACAAATCGAGAGTCATTCATTCTCAGATCACGTCCGTTGACCGAACTTTGACCGTGAACATAGGCACCTTTTTCTGTCGAATTCAAATAGGTGGATAGGATGGAATCCATGTGCGGATCATTCCAAATATGCCCATGTAACTCATTCCTTCATTCGCTTCTCAAAACCTATCAAACCGTCACAGTAGCTACAGAAACAACAATTAGCTGCATAATAGCACACGTTCTGTAGTTGAGTTACAAAAATTCATTTAAATAACAAGAAACATCAAAATATAAAATAGAGACCATTCAAATGCATTCTCTGAGATATAATATGTCATTTATCATTGATTGGATTTATGGATTTATGAAAAGGTAGGAAGAAGTGATGAAAAATGGTATCAGAGAAAGAAAAATTTTGAGGTTCAACATCATCCATGCATTGTCTAACATTATGTTGGAAGTGGTAATTTTTCTTAGATGGATCATCATGATCCTGTTAGGACAATCATCTTGGGAAGTTCCTTGGAAGAGGAATTATGACAAGGCTAGGGATAAAGGAATGCAATCGGTGAAGATGTTGTACCTTAAAGGAAGATATCTATTTCTCTTCAAGAACAAGTTGCAAACTCATTTTAGGACATATAACTAGATGATGGCATGAAAACACCAGAATGCATATTTAAGAAACTTTTCTTTTGAGTAAAGATTCATATGAATCTCGAAAAAAATATGTTAGACAGGAAATATGCTTGGTATATGATATGATGCCTAGGAAGTTGAATTTGACTTACTAGAAAGGACAAAATATTGAGATTTGCATGTTAGAACTTGTATACTCAACATCTAGCATAATCTTCGGAAGAAAATGGTAATTGGTAATCAAGTTGGATCCTTGGGTACTCTAATGTGAGAAGGAATATTTGTATGGAGATGGATCATGAGGATGTTGATATCTTGATCAGGTAAGTATAATGTTATTTTATTTTTGGTTATATTGATATCATTTTTTTTCTACCTGGAAGGATATTGTAGGAATACAGGTTGACAATTAAGGCATGTTCAATTGTATGGATAAAATGTATGAAGATATGTTTAGGGAAGCTTAATATATAGCACCTGGAAACTATAAAGGAAATATGTGCTCATGTTGGGATCAAAAGGTAACAGTGTGAGAAGGTAACCTGAAGGTCAAGAAGGATATACTTTCATAAAGAAGCACTAATCTGCCGAAAGAATAGAGAGGATCGATATAGTGCCTCCAATTGTTAGGTAAACTTGACTCGGGATAGAGTCAATGTTTTCAAGGGTAAATAGTAGTGGTTTTGGGGCACATGGTATTGTGCACCCATGGTATTGTGCACCCATGGTTTTCAACCCATGGTATTGCATGTATGGAGCCTATAAAAGGCTGGGAATACTTCATTGTAATGTAGGCTTGGAGGTGAGCAGTGAAGGCTCACTTGGCTGGATTGGCTAGGGTTTTGGCCAATGCTTAATGAAATTTCATTGGTTGGGTCTTGCCCTAGATTTGGGGGTTTTCCCGGATAAACATCTTTGTTTATGTTTATGATTTGTTGCTAGCTATTTTATGGTTTTTTGTTCCTCTCGGTAAATTTATTATTTCTCCGATAATTTCTAACATTTGGTATCAGAGCCATATTTGGCTTTAGAGGGACGCTTTTGTAGCCAAGGGTTTTATTGGCCTATGAATGGAGATATTATTTGTTGCTCATTTTTTATGTATGCAAATGAAGGAGAGAAATGCTACAGTGGTGGAAGGTGTCGACAACAAACCTTATTATGAATTTAATTTGACAAGGAGATAGTTCGTTATAAGGGAGGAGAGCATTGGGCACATAATGTGTCAAAAGAGGAGGATAGAGGATATCTACACGTGGATTGATTTAATGAACCATGTATCTAAAGAGAAATCTTAGAGGACCGGCGGTTACGGAGGCTGGTGATCCATGTAATTCGGTAGATGGGTTCTTTTTATATGGACATTGATGTCATATGTGAAAATATAGTAACAATGAAAGAAAAAAAAATTATTATTATAATGGAGTTAATTTATTACATGTAAATTGGCATACTGCTGTAAGACCTGGTATGGAATGAGTACCCCTGGGTAATCACTGGTAAAGTATGGGTTAGATCTAGGTGATAGGGGGGATGTCAAGTTAACAATTACCTGGGTTAAAAAAAAAAAAAATTGAGGGGGGAAGAGCTAGAGTGAGCAGGGTTGTCTCACTTAGCAATTTTGTCTGGGTTTAGTCAAGAAACCCCAAGTCAAGTTTAAGGGGGGAATTGTTAGGTAAACTTGAATCGGAATAGAGTCAATGTTGACTAGGGTAAATAGTAGTGGTTTTGGGGCACATGGTATTGTGCACCCATGGTTTTCAGCCCATGGTATTGCATGTAATGGAGCCTATAAAAGGTTGGGAATACTTCATTGTAATGTAGGCCTGGAGGTGAGCGATGAAGGCTCAATTGGCTGGATTGGCCAAGGTTTTGGCCAATGCTTAATGAAATTTCATTGGTTGGTTTTTGCCCTATATTTGGGGGTTTTCCCGGATAAACATCTTTGTTTATGTTTATGATTTGTTGCTAGCTATTTTATGGTTTTTTGTTCCTCTCGGTAAATTTATTATTTCTCCAGTAATTTCTAACACCATTGATGATGATGAGATGAAAGTGATGTAAACAAATTATGACTTGGAACCTGTCACAAGATCAAAGGAAGAGGATGATTCCATGATACCTTGAAGAAAGGAATCATGCTTGATCTGGGTCTGTCAGCTACTGGATCTACCCATGATCTTTTACTTCTGTCATGTGGTTAGAATTGCATTTTAAAAGAGCATAAATGAACAAATATGCACGCTTTAAGCAAGAGGAAACATGGTGAAAATCAGCAACACAAGAACACAATACATTTTATAACAGATTTCACCAAGTGCGACCTATGTCTTTGGGCCCGGTGTCAAGATAATGGAGGTCGCTTCATATAATATTGTTGAGAGATGATGGTGTACATGGACAACACTTTTTCATAACAAGGTCCTATGCCCTCAAACAGAGTGGCTTGTCTCTCCACAAGACGTTCCACTTACATGAACTCTCACTTAAAAAGGATTCCTCTCAACATGACAAACTAACATGATCTCACACAATGTGGAAATGAGTATCCCCTGAACATAGTTTCATAGGGATCTCAAAAAAAATACGTAGCATGAATAGCTAAATACATCTCACATAATGTGGCAATAATGATCCCGCAACATAACATCAAACAAGGATCTCAAACCTAATACATCATCTCAAGAATTATGAAAGTAAATAGACATCGCTGCTTCATGTACCTTCACTTCTGAAGTTGGCTGAAAAAATGAAAGGTTTCGCTGCAAAAACTGACTGCACCACTGAATTTCTAGCGTCGAGTGATGTAAAATTGACTATCCATTCATCAAATTCTGAAACCGTCAAAATATGGGCCTATCAGAATATTTTAGATTCCCCCCGTGATTCTCCAAAGATTCTTCTCCATGCGTTGACTGGAAATACGCTCCTCGAATGATGAAACTGATATTTACATTACGAAATTTCATGAAATTTGACTATAAATTTGATACCATTCTGATAAAATGACTTTTTAACTCCTTGGGAAAATTATTTAGTTCATGGTTCCACTACCTCTTTTCCTGGGAAAGTTTTTGCCTCTCTACCCGCTCACAATTCCACTGGACTCATGGTTCCGCTTTGGGTGTGGTTCCACTTTCAAGGATCTGACCTCTGTTGGGTTGCACTCTCCTGTTCCACCATTTCGCTCACGACTTCATAGTTGCCCGAGAATATGAAAATGAGTGTTTTAAATAATATTTGGTCAGTGGAATTCTCAACACCGGACCATTTTGTGGATTGGTAGAGGCACTTAAGTTGGTGCGGGCATGATGGGAGTTCCAACCCTACCAACCTCCCTTTAGCACTTGCCATGTTTTAATTTTAGTGAACGATTGAGTGTGGTTTGTTGGCATTTGTTTTAAATATGGTTTGGCGGTTATTCCATGTAAGGTCGCCGCATTGGGTGGTGTCAGCAGTTCCTTCGGCCGTGGGTTCAAACCCCACTGGACTTGTGCCAAATGATACAACCTTCGTGTTATTCCAATGGGGTTGGGTCGAGTCCACCGGAAGTGGCCTGCCCACCCCACTTGTTATGTATAACCTTGGTTGTCATGGGCGGAGGGTGTGGCGGGGGTCATGGCCCGCCACCCCAACTTGATATTTTTATAATGATTTTGTCGTTGGGGGGGTCATGGCCCGCCACCTCATAATTTTATACTTTTATGTTTTAATAACAATATGGGTTATTTTCTAATTTTCCAAAAATAAGGGTCATTATGAAAATTAAAGAGGCCACAATTTTTCCCTTCTCGGTGGTCGGATTCCATGCGCTGGGTCTCAATCAAATTGTAGGATCATTAGTCCTAGCCCACATAGCCACTTTGACCAAAAGTTTGACTTTCTCTAACTTCTCCATATGATCTCATATAGGAGTCTCGTTCACACCATTGGAATCAAGGTGATGAGCACTTCGCTCTAGACCTAGTTTGAGAGTGTGCTAACCACTTTTAATTTTGACCATTTATGAGTCCTCTTGAACTCTTGAGTGTGTTTAGAGCCACCTAGATCAATGCTCGATATGAAGAGATGTGGAGGATAGAAAGAGCCATGCAATTGTGAATATCAAAAGGTTGATACTCTTAAGGAAAAAAACTATAAGACTTGTGGTGATGACTTCCCAAATCGAAAGGAATTCTAAGATATCCTTTGGATTTGAGGAGTAAAGGAGTCTCCTTGGAAAGGAGCAAGGATCTAATCCTCTAAGGAAATATGGATATACTCTCTGGTTGTGAAAGAGTGATGTTGGATATCACCGAAACGTTATTGTCTTCATGTGTTAGGAACTTGATCAGGACTAGTAGTCGTAATTCTAAGTGAAGGCCTTGAAGAAAGAATGGTGGAAGATTGTATAAGCATCTGTGGTTTCCTTGAGGATGTAACATCCAAGAAAAGAAAGGGACCGAAAATATTTGAAGATGGGACGGGTAACCAAGATAAGAGTGGGAAAAGAGGACTAATATTGTTTGAGCATTCAAGGATTTGTAATCCAAGATAAGAATATTCCTAGGACATACCTTGTGAACATTCGGATGGGGTATATGCCTTGTAGAGGTAGTGTGGTATCACATGTAAATCCTTCGAGCATAATGCTCTTGAGTGAAGAAGAGTTTGTCTAGTTAGGCCTCAGAGACAGTGTTGGTCATAATGATGAATTGATGCTTATAGTTTGGCTTATAAATCTGACTCTTCTTATGAGAGGTTTTCAAAGGGAGTAATGTCCTTGTACCAGTTAGATAATTATGAATACCTCCCTAGTCAAGAGGGAGTAAATGGAGAATGTAACTATTTTCGGTCTTCATAATTGTTATTTGACCCGTGTAATGATGTAATCTCTATGTATTGATCAAAAGAAGAAATAAACATATAACTTAAATTATTTATAAAGCATGAGTTTCATGTTTGGGTCAATGGTCAATAGGTCAAAGCATCCATTGTATACTTGTAGGTTTTGACATGATTCAAAGGTCATCATTTGATCTAGGTGGATATTAGTAGTCACCCGCCTATTTACAATTTCCTCAAACCATAATAGCTAGACTCGTCGAGCACTTTGACACGCTCGAGTAAAGAAAATTAAGTTATTTTATAAAATATGTGTCATGCACTTTCTCTCTCCATAAAATTGGATTTTTACAAATTATATATGCAAGCAATATAATTTTAATTTTATTTATATTTTTAATTAACTCTCTTCAGTGAATTTGTAAAATGTATATTACTCGAACAATTAGCATATAGCTAGGTTGATGTAAACAGATTAGATGCGGAAGTACAAAAATTGCAGTGCATCGTTCATGTCAAATCTATGTTTAGCGGTTATTAGCATTTATTGAAATAAGCGTTAGTTTACAGATTTGTGTAGAAAAATACAAATAATTATTTAATGTTTTATAAATTTATTTTATATTTAAGAATCCATTATTATAATTGATATGAGATAAAATATCAGAAAAGTTGATATTTAATTATATAAAGATATAGCGTTTGTTTTTTTTAAACTAGGTCACTATTGTAAGGTTGGATTGAGATTTATCAAGATTTATTTAAACAATAAAATGATTTTTTATATAAATATTTTATATTAAAGTTTATTTTTTCTCAATACATTAATTATTTAATTTAATTAATTTTGTTTTTGCCAATATATTTATTTTATAGTTCCAAGGTACTTTAGTCATGTGCAAAATTGATTTTATTTTAAATATGATAAAATGCTATTGAAATTTAGAAAAAAATAAAAAATGAAAATATTTTTTTAAAAAAATATGATATAAAATTTTAAAATTTACTTAAAAATAAATATGAAAAATGATCGTTGATTATGAAAAATTATCATTGAGATTTTTTTATTCTTAAGATAATAAAAAATTAAAAAAATAAAAATATTTGTTTTAAAAAATATGATATAAAATTTAAAAAATTAAATATGAAAAATGAAAAATTATCATTGAAATTTTTTTATTCTTAAAATAACAAAAAATAAAAAAATAAAAAATAAATTATTTTAAAAAATATGATATAAAATTTTAAAATTTATTTAAAAAATTAAAATGAAAAATGATCAGATTTTTTTGGTCAATTGATAGGCACTTAAATTTTTGCTATAAATTTATTTTGAATTTTTAAAGTATCACCCAAAAATTATTAATAATTATAAAAAAGATTTAAAAAGAAATATTTTTGTCTAGAAATATGCACACTCTTTAGCATAAAATAAAAACATATTTTATTTAAAGTTTAGAGTAAACATAAGCCCTTGTATGTTTAATGGTTTTCTTAGAAATTGTTAGAGGGGATCAACAATTCTCCTCTTTTAAAGATAGATGAGTTTTGAGGGGAACAATCAAATATCTTATTTCAAAGATTTATAAGATATTTTTAAAGTTATTAAAAATATATTATACATTAGTATTTGCATCCTATTTTTAAATTGTTTATTGAGCAAGCTTGAAGAAGCGTTATTAATTGATTCTCATTTTTCTCAAATGTTTACTTAGATGGGTTGTTCATTTTATTCATGAAGCTACGCAATTGGACCAACGTTTTTGAATCTCTACATCTCTTGGAACCCATTCATTTGTCTTTGTCAGATATACGTGGAATTGATTGTGCTGCATATACATGGAAGTGATTAGATTAAATATTGGAAACAATTATTTTTAGGAAGATTGTGCTTGACTATGGTGGTTATATTGGAAAGGTGGAGGAAAGACACAAACTTCACACACACACAAAACACATGATTTGTTGTTCTTCTATTAATCACACAAAACTTGATGATTACAATGAACCCGGTGAGCGGTATTTAACCTTTTTATACTACCAACTCACTCAAAATAACATCAACGTGCAAACACATAATATATTTGACTTTTCCCAAAATAAGACTAAACTCACTCACACTTAATTCAGTTAAATCCCTTGGGTTTATAATCATGGTCAACCATGCACAACCATATTAAAATCAACCATGGTCAACAATATGAAAATAAACCATGGTCAACTATGGTTAAATGTCGTGCATTGTGACAAAGATAGTCTCAAGATGAAAATCAACCAAGGTAAAACATGGTCGAGCATGTTTATTTTAGAGTTTATAGTATTTATATTAGGGTTTATATACATGGGGTTTATAATATTAATACTAGGGTTTAATATAAATCCCTTGGGATTATAATCATGGTCAACCATGTGCAAAAATGGTTCAATGTCACTCAACCATGGTCCAACGTCGCAATGTGACAAAGATTGTCTCAATATGAAAATCAACCATGGTCAGCCATTGTCCAGCATTGCATTGTGACAATGGTTGTCTCAATATGAAAATCAATCATGGTAAACCATAGTCTAGCATCACTTGTGAAAAATATGGTGTCAATATGAAAATAAATTGTGGTCGACCACGGTAAACCATGTTTATTATAGGGTTTATAATATTTATCTTAGGGATTATATACCTTGGGTAAATAATATTTATCCCTTGTGTTTAGTATTATTCCCTCAGTTTTATAATCCTTTGGGTTTTTAATATTAATACATTGAGTTTAATATTATTCCCTTGGTTTTATAATACCTTGGGGTTTTAGAATTAATCCCTTTGGTTTATAGTATCAATCTCTTAGGTTTGTCAATCTAAGGGTTCATATTCCTAGAGTATAATATTATTCATAAGGTTTGTAATATTAATTCTAAGGTTTAATATAAATCCCTTGGGTTTACAATCATGGTCAACCATCCACAACCATGGTCCAATGTTGCACTGTGACAAAGATTGTATCAATATGAAAATAAACCATGGTCAACAATTTTCCAACATCGCATTGTGACAAAGCTTGTCTCAATATGAAAAGATTCAATCATGGTCAACCATAGTCCAATGTCACATTATGACAAAAATTGTGTCTATATGTAAATCAATCGTGATCAACCATGTTTATTTTAGGGTTTATAATATTTATATTAGGGTTTCTATGCCTTGGTTTTATAATATTTATCCGTTGGGTTTAATATTATTCCTTTGGTTTTATAATCCCTTTGGCTTTTAGTATTAATCCCTTGGATTTATAATACTATTCCCTTGGGTATAATATTATTCATAAGGCTTATAATATTAACCCTAGGTTTTAATATAAATCCATTAGGATTATAATCATGGTCAACCATGCACAACCATGTTCCAACATCGCATTGTGACAAAGATTGTCTGAAAATGAAAATCAACCATGATCAACCATTGTCCAATGTCGCATTGTGATAAAGGTTGTCTCAATATGAAAATCAATCATGGTTAACCATAGTCCAATGTCGCATTATGACAAAGATTGTGTCAATATGAAAACCAACCGTGGTCTATCATGGTTAACCATGTTTATTTTAGGGTTTATAATATTTATCTTAGGTTTTATATACCTTTGGTTTATAATATTTATCTCAGGGTTTATATATCTTGGGTTTATAATATTAATCCCTTCGGTTTGATATTATTCCCTTGGGTTTATAATGCCTTGAGGTTTTAGAATTAATCTATTAGGTTTATAATATCAATCCATTGGGTTTATCAATCTAAGGGTTTAAATTCCTAGGGCATAATATTATTCATAAGATTTACATATCAGTTTAGGGTTTATAATATTTATCTTAAGGTTTATATACCTTTGGTTTATAATATTTATCCCTTGGGCTTTTAGTATTAATCTCTTGGGCTTATTATTCCCTTGGGATTATAATATTTATCTCAGGGTTTATACACCTTGGGTTTATAATATTAATCCCTTCGGTTTGATATTATTCCCTTGGGTTTACCTTGAAATCTTAGAATTAATCCCTTAGGTTTATAATATTAATCCATTGGGTTTATCAATCTAACGGTTCAAATTCCTAGGGTATAATATTATTCATAAGGTTTATAATATTAATCATAGGGTTTAATATAAATCCATTGGGCTTATAATCATGGTAAACCACGCACAACCATGGTCCAACACTGCATTGTGACAAAGATTGTCTCAATATGAAAATCAACCATGGTCAACCATTATCCAACGTCGCATTGTGACAAAGGTTGTCTCAACATGAAAATAAATCATGGTTAACCATAGTCCAACATCGCATTGTGACAAAGATTGTGTCAATATGAAATGAGACGTGGTTGACCATAGTCAACCATGTTTATTTTATGTTTTATAATATTTATCTTAGGGTTTATATACCTTGGTTTTATAATATTTATCCCTTGGGTTTATAATCCCTTAGGTTTTTAGTATTAATCCCTTGGTTTTATAATATTTTTCTTAGAGTTTATATACCTTGGGTTTATAATATTAATCCCTTTGGTTTAATATCATTTCGTTGGATTTATAATATCTTGGGGTTTTATAATTATTCCCTTGGGTTTATAATATCAATTTGTTAAGTTTAGTAATATAAGGGTTCATATTCCTAGGATGCAATATTATTCATCAGGTTTATAATATTAATCCTAGGGTTTAATATAGATCACTGGGGTTTATAATCATGGTCAACCATGTGCAACCACTGTCCAATGTCACAATGTGACAAATATTGTCTCAACAAGAAAATCAACCATGATCAACCATGGTCAAATGCCACATTGTGACAAAGATTGTCTCAATATGAAAATCTACCATGGTAAAACATGGTCTAGCATGTTTTATTTTAGGGTTTATAGTATTTATCTTAGGTTTTATATACCTAGGGTTTATAATATTAATCCCTTGGTTTAATCCCTTGGAGTAATACCATTGGGTTTATAATCCCTTGGGTTCATAATATTCCCTATGGATTTTTATTATGTTTATTTTTTAATATAAATAAATTATTACTCATTGATTATTATTAATATTTAATTGAGATTATTAATTAATTATTTAATAATTAATTAATCATTTAATGTCCACATGGTCTTGGATAAACGATAATCGTGTGCGCACTCTTTGATGTGAAGTCATGGGTTCAATTCCCTGCTTGGTTAAAGTGATATATTGGACATGTTGAAGATGTAGTCCTGCTAAGCTTACAAAAAAAATTAATTAATTATTTAATTTTTAAAAAATTATTATTATTTAATTATTTAATAATAATAATAATTGATAATAGTAACAATTTTATTTAATAAAAATAATATTAATAATTATGTTAAAATGATAATAATTATTATTATTATTATTATTATTATTATTATTATTATTATTATTATTTTGTAATATATATTTTTAATATTTTTTAATAATTAAATAATTAATTTTTATTACATTATTTAAAATTAAATAATAATAAATAATTTTTGATATTAAATAATAATGAATATAAATTAATAATTATTATTGATTATAATGATAATAATAATAATATTTTCATTGATTATTATTGCAATAGTTTTTTGTATTATTATTTATATTGTTAAATATTTATCAATGGTAGATACAAATGAAGCCTTGGCTATATCAACCACATTAATGAATGTGGTTGTGCTAGTATATTATGGTTTATAATATTGATCTTATGTTTGATATATTAAGCTCCAAAATATAAATATATACAAATATCTCAATAAGATGAAGAAGAGGTCATATATTAATAAAAGACAATATCATATTCTCCACCTTTCTAAAGTCGCACCATTTTTTTATGCCAGAATGTGCTTGTTTGTAAAACTAAAGATACTCATTCTATCCCCTTAGAAATCTAGGAAAACTATCTTAAGAAGTTGTATGACTCTCCAGACACCATGGGCACTACCTTAAACACTCCTATTAAGGAGGTTGTATTCTCTCTGGAAGACGTTGATTCTGGGATTAATAAGCTCGCTAATGAGAAAGCTAAAGATATTGAAGGATACCAAGTTGATATCCTTAAAATGGGAAGATCTATACTTCCTCATATTCACAAGCTTCTTAATTTGGTTTTAAAGCACGACTTCCCTTTCTAAAGTCGCGCCCAAAATGTGCTTGTTCGTGAAACCAAAGATAATCATTCTATCCCCTTAGAAAATTGGTAAAACTATATTAAGAAGTTGTATGACTCTCTGGACAGTATGGGCACCATATTAAACACTCCTATTAAGGATGATATATTTTCCCTAGAAAATGTTGAGTCTGGGATTAATAAGCTCACTAATGGGAAAGCTAAAGATATTGAAGGATACCAAGATGAGATATTTAAAATGGGAAGATATATCCTCATTCCTCATCTCCACAAGCTTCTCAATTTGGTTTCACAACATGGTTTCCCTAAGGTTTGGATGCAAAGCCTTATTGTGCCTATCTTTAGAAATGGGTAAAAAAGTTTTCCCTCTAACTACAAGACCATTATGATTAGCCACATCCTAGCCAAGCTATATGGGTTCATTTTAGAAAGTAAGCTTAGCCTTTGGCTTGAAACCATGGTAAAAGAGCTTAAGGGCAAGTTGGTTCTAGGAGACATCACTCAACTATCGACCATCTTGTTACTCTCAGGATCATTCACTCTTAGAATCATCACAGAGGAATGTATAATCACAGAGGAATGTCGCAATCATTAGGGGAATTTTGAGGTCTAAAATGGGCCTCCTAAGAAAAATGTACAACAAAAATAAACTTTATAACAACCAATAGGATTCAAGATGATGATGTCAACCATGGGGAATGATTTACCATTTTTTAAATAAAAGGGTAAAAATATTAAAAAATAATAAAATAATAAAACTACTTTTTCAACTCGTATTTTCAACTTATCTTCCAAATTTTTTACTCAAATTTCGAGTGGGAGTACTCGTTGGATGAAAAATTTAATTCCTCATCCAAGGAGTACCCATGTTGCATACTTTCGATGAACTCTACTACATGAAAAATGAGAAATACATAAAAAAATGTGATTGTAATCACGTTTTTTTATGTATTTCTCATTTTTCGTGTAGTAGGACCCATCAAAAGTATGCAACTTGGGTACTCCTTGGATGAGGAATTAAATTTTGCAGCCAACGAGTACTCCCGCTTGAAATTTGAGTAAAAAATTTGGGAGATAAGTTGAAAATATGAGTTGAAAAAGTAGTTTTTTCATTTTTCCCTCTAAAATTTGATGATGTCATCAAATCTTATTTGATTTTTTCCACTATTACTTTATAATTTCCTTAGGAGGCCCATTTTAGACCTCAAAATTCCCCTAATGAGTAAAATCGGTCTCTTATGTTGTTTTGTGGACTTTAGAAAATATTTCGACATTGTTCCTCAAGATAATATTTGGGAGAGACTTGAAGAGATAATGTTCTGAAAGCAAAATTGGGGTGCAGGCGTTAAGGAGAGCTGTTCACTCTTCTCTCAATATTTTTTTTCACCAAGGGAGTCTACTCAAATTCTTGTTTCCATTTCATTCATCAAATTTGGAAAATTTTATTAATGAAATTACCATAGTCCAATGTTATATGAAAATCAAATAATATGAGCGTTGTCCTTTTTAATAAAGTGCTCCGACTATTCTCAACCTTAAAGGTGCTTTAACTATTGCTTGAACCCTTTTGGAATACTCATATTAAAGGTATTTGAACCAAAGTTAAACCTTTTTGAATAAATATCTCAGGCTTAAACTTAAGATAATAAAATGCATTAAACCTCCGACATAAGCACTAAATCTACAGTGCTTAACTCTCCCGAGCCCATGAACCAATAATCAATTTTTATATATTAAATAAACATTTATAATACCAAAAACGATGGGCCATACCTTGAGTTATCCCTCGTGCAACTTCACCGTGTGATTACCCTTGGATCAGTTGCTCTCCAGATCGAACGGATCCGATAGAAATCGTGTTTTTTCAAGGGTTGAACGTTAACGCTAAAAAAAACGCGAAATGGGTGGTTTTACGAACATGACGTGGCGAAAAATTATTGGATCGCGTTTTTATTTCTAAAACCGCTCCTCAACCAAAATGTTGCGTGATACTGCTGGTATCCTCCTCCAAAACCGCTCTCTGGTAATCCGATATTTGAACAGTGTTCTCCAGAATTTCACCGCGAATTAAGTCATTTATTTGACTTAACTTCTCTTCTTGACGCTGCAATCAACCTCACCGGTTCAGTTCAATCAAACAACAAAACAACGGTATTCACTCGTACAGACAGAGGTTCAACATTCCTTGAATAAACAGAGCATGACCATGGGTTCACTCTTCCAAAAAAACTCAACAAATTGACCTCCCTTGACTCTTTTACACAGCATACATACTCTCTATTCACACACCGAGGACATGATTCCTATACAGACTAAACACATTCAATTTATTTGCAGAGAATATGAATTCAAAGACAAACAGAGAGAAACAAGGATATTTCACGCAGCATTGATTCCTTTTCAGGTTATACACAAAAGTTCTCAAATCGAAGGAATGAGTCCTTCGGGAAAATTGTCAATAACACACACAGATAGTCAATGAGTCTTCAATTTATTCCACAGAGAGAAATTCTTCTCAATTCAATCTTTCACTGCAAAATCCCCCCTTTACACTGTATCAGGGATTATATTTTATAATTTTTTACATCACTGTTCGGCTCCTTCTTGAGGACCGGTTTATTCTTAGCATAAAAAGCCTAATTACATAATAATACTATAATTCTATCAACATAACCCAAATAGCCTGACATGAATCAACTATTCGACTTCTTCACTTATTGGTCTAATCCTATCTACCCTAAGTATAACTGAGAGCTAAGGTATTGACACCTTTGATGGTACATTCCCTTGAAAATTTTCGAACCCTTCTAGCCACAACATGTGGACAATTTTCTCACATTGCTTGCTAGTGTATAATGCCCTTGCATCAGACTCCTGAGGGAAATTTTCTTCATGGGCTCCTGTCCATAAGCTCTTTCACAAAACTACCCAACTTCTGCAACATAACTTCCATCACCCAAGTAGCATCTTCATCTAGCTGGTCCTTCCACTTGATCAAATACTGGAAATATTCTTGTCCTCTAGTCCTTTTAAACACCTTCTTGTCAAAGATCTTCTCTGGCTGTAATGGCTGTGCTGTAGGTAATTGCTTTACCCACTCAATCTGCTCTCTATCTGCTGGTCCTTCGTCTGTGCCACCACCTTCATACGGGTACAAATCTACAACATTAAATATTGGAGATATCCCAACATCAGGAGGCAATTCAATTTCATAAGCATTAGCAGAAAATTTTCTCAAGATCTTGTATGGCCCTATCTTTTTGAACTTCAACTTTTTATACTACTTCTTTGGAAATCTTTCCTTTCTCAAGTGTGCCAAAACCAAATCTCCAACTTCAAAATTAACTTCTCTTCTGCTCAAATCTGCTCTACCTTTGTACTTGATGATGTTGTTTTACCTACTCATGTATGGCTTGGATCTCTGAAGAAAATTCTTCTCCATCAACACTCATCATTTCTGCTTTTCCCAAGTTTCTCAGTTCAGATATTCCTCTGGGGTTCATTCCATAAACAATATGGAATGGACTCTGTCCTATACTTTTGTTTGGTGAATCATTTTATGCATACTCTGCCTGAGGTAAAATATGGTCCCAATGTTTAGGATGCTCTCCTGCAAGACTCCTCAAAAGATTTCCCAGACTTCTATTTACTATCTCAGTTTGTCCATCAGTCTGAGGATGATAAGCTGAGTTGAAAATCAGTTTAGTACCAAGTTTCTTCCACAATGTCCTCCAAAAATGGCCCACAAATCTAGTTTCTCTATCAGAAACAATACTCTTGGGTAACCCATGTAGTCTAACAACTTCTTTGAAAATCAAGTTGGCAACATGAGTAGCATCGCTGGTTTTATAACATGGGATAAAATGTGCCATCTTGGAAAATCTGTCAACTACAACAAATATTGCATCATTCCCTCTCTATGTCTTGGGAAATCCTAGAACAAAATCCATACTTACCATATCCCAAGGCATGTCTGGAATAGGTAATGGAGTGTACAATCCTACATTTTGGCTTCTCCCCTTTGCATACTGACAAATTTTATAGTTCTTCACAAATTTTTCCACTTCAGATCTCATCCTTGGCCAGTAATAAAAATGACCCAGTTGCTCATAAGTTTTATCAGCACCAAAATGTCCAGCAAGTCCACCACTATGCTTTTCTCTGATTAAATTCTCCCTCATGGAACAATTTGGTACACACAATTGATTTCTTCTTAACAATAAGCCCTCTTGCAAGAAATAATCCAACCACTGACTTCTGTCTATCAACACAGGGTTACAGCATGCTTCAAATGCTTCCTTGAAATCGGAATCTGTTTTATAAAGTTCCTTAAGAAAATCAAATCCTACCACCTCAAATTGGTTTGCTTGAACAAGCATGTTTCTCCTACTCAATGAATCAGCTACCTTATTTTCTTGGCCACTTATATGCTTCAAAACAAAATTAAAACTCTGGAGATATTCAATCCATTTGGCATGTTTGTGATTCAATTTGGGTTGCTGCATAATATACTGTAAAGCATGGTTATCTGAGTATAGCACAAATTCTTTAGACATTAAATAATGCCTCCACTTCTTCAATGCCTGCACAATTGCATAAAATTATTTTTCATAAGAGGAGTACTTTCTTCTTGTCTCATTCAGCTTCTCACTGAAATATGCGACAGGCCTATCATCTTGACTCAACACAGCTCCAATAGCTTCTCCACTGGCATCACACTTCACTTTAAATGGCTTGTTAAAATCAGGAAAAACTAAAATAGGCTTTTCAGTTATCTTCTGTTTCAAAAGCTGAAAATTATTTTCAACTTTAGCAGTCCATTTGAATGGTTGTTTGTCCTTCTTTATAGTTTCAATGATAGGTGCATTAATCTTGCTAAAATTTCTTGTGAATTTCCTGTAAAAACTGGTAAGTCCATGGAAAATTATTACCTCAAAACACTTTTTGGTGAAGGCCACTCCAAAATTGCCTTGACCTTTTCTGGATCCATCTTCAGTCCTTCAGCAGAAACAACAAAACCCAGATATACCAGCTCTTCTTTCATGAATGAACACTTCTTTAAATTTATCAGCAACTTCTCTTGATGTAACTTCTTCAGGACATAATTAAGATGCCTTAAATGTTCTTCCTTTGTTTTGCTAAAAATTAATATGTCATCCAGATATACTATTACAAATTTACCAATAAATTCCCTTAACACTTCATTCATGAGCCTCATAAAAGTACTAGGTGCATTTGATAACCCAGAAGGCATTACCAACCACTCATACAATCCTTCATTTGTTTTAAAGGTTGTTTTCCATTCATCACCCTCCTTTATCCTAATTTGATGATATCCACTTTTCAAATCTAATTTTGAAAAACTATTTTGCTCCACTCAAACAGTCCATTAAATCTTCAATCCTAGGCAAAGGAAATCTATACCTTATTTTTATCTTATTGATTTCTCTTGAATTAGTGCACATTCTCCAACCTCCATCTTTCTTTGGGCCCAACACTGTAGGTACTGCACATGGACTCAAGCTCTCTCTGATCAGACCTTTGTCAACCAGTTCCTGCACTTGCTTTCTGATTTCTTCATTCTCTATGGGAGTCATTATGTAGGCTGATTTTTTTGGCAGATTTGATCCTGGAATAAAATCTATCTAATGGTTGATTTTTCTTATAGGTGTCAATTCATCAAGCAAATCATCCACAACAATATCACAATAATTGTCCGGCATTTCTTGAATTTCAATTGGCAAGTCAGAAATTTTTGTAGAAGTGATCACTACTTTAGGTTTGCAAAATAAAGCAAAATTTACCTCTTCATCTTCAATCTGTTGTAAGTACTCTTTCCCACTCAGCAATAAAGTCTTTGGATCAGCCTTTCTACTTGATGTTTCTCCTTCCTCCGTAGGTATCAATGTTTGGTGTATTCCATCCTTGAAAAACTTATAAGTGTTCTTTTTACCATCATGTACTGCTACTCTGTCATACTGCCAAGGTCGGCCCAGTAGTATGTGGCACACGTCCATAGGCATCACATCACACATGATCTTGTCCTTGTAGCTACCCATCTGAAATTCCATCTCACATTGCTCCTTCACAATCAGCTAGTGTCCTTTATGAATCCATGACACCTTGTAGGGTGTTGGGTGTTCCCTTGTCTTCAATTTTAGCTTCTCTATCACCTCTGTAGAGACCAAATTGTCTGTGCTGCCACTATCAATGACCAATTGACAGCATTTCCCTTGGACCTTGCACACACTCCTGAACAAGGTCTTCCTCTGTGCTGGTTCAACAGCTTCCTTTTTTTTCTTCAGGAAAACCTTATAGACCACCAAATATTCTCCTCTCTCTGGCAGAATTGCTTCTTCTGTTAAAGACAACATTGCTACTTCTTCTCCAATCTGAGCAAAAATTTCATTTCTCTAGCCTGTACCCATATTCTCTGGGCATTCATAGTGTTTATGTCCCAATTGGTGACATCTGTAACACCTCACTTCTCTTCCTTTGTTTCTGCCTCCTCTTCCTCTGTAGGAACCCCTTCTGCCCTTTGCATCACCTTCTGTGGATGCATTCTGAGGTGAGCTGCTGCTAGCTCCATCTCTTGGTGTTTTATACCTTCGTCTACCACCCTGACTTCCCCTTCCTCGGAAAGTGCCTCTTCCTTTGGCAGACTTCTTTAAAAGAAGAGTGGGCCAGTTTAATGTTGGTTATTCAAAAGAAGAGTGGGCCAGTTTACTATTGGTTATTCAAAATTTTATCACCTGTGAGGGACGTTTTGGATCAATGTACATGTATCATACCCGACTGTTGATGAATTTCCTAGACAACCAAACCCTCAATCTACCATACTTTTTACTAAACAGTTTGAAAAAGATGTCTATAACCGTCCAAAAGCATCTGGGGGATGTAGAACCACATTTGTATCACCATGGTCTCATGAAAATCTTGATAGAAACAATTAAAGGAGAAAAAAGACACCTGGGAGAAGTTTTTAATTAGAAATTTCTTTGAAGAACCCCAAGAAACCCCTAAAGGCAGTACATCAAAAATAAGTAGAAGAAAGAACACAGGTGATAAAACTCAAAGCACTCCTACTAACACAATTGAAAGAACTAATAGAGAAGAAACACTGTCTAAAAGGAGGAAGGAAAAGACTGAGGGTAAAAAGCCAACAAAATCAAAAGAGAAAAGAAGCATTGAGGCTGTGCATCAAACCCCTTCCTCAGAAGAAGACCATCAAGTATTGTCTGAGAGAATAGTTCACCTTCAGGAACAGTCAGCTATGGTCAAAAAGAAAGGAAAAGAAAAACAGAAGGAAAAAGACAGTAGTCCACAACATGTAAGAAGAAGCACCAGGCTTAAAGGAAAGTGGAGGAAAGCACAAACAAAAGGACCCCATTTTATTGATTTGGGAGGAGGAACACCTGAACAAACTCCAGCTGGCCGTAGTCCACCTCATTCTCAGCCAAACGTTGAAACTAGTCCTCAAGATGTTGACATGAGTCCTTTTCGGCCAGATTTTGAAGTCAATTCTCCTCCACAACATTTTGGGGACAGCCAAGGAAAACGACACCCGAGATAGATCCAAAGTAGCAAGAGGTGTGTGATTACATAGAATCCTTAGAAAGAATAGCCACGGATCCCAGCACTTCATCCACTCAGCCTCACACAGCACAAGAAGCTCTAGTCCAATCGTTGAAACAAGAAGTCTTTGAGTTGGAGGTTTTAAATAGACATATTAAAAATGAAAATGAAGCATTAAAGGAGCAAAGAAGATTGGACAAGATCATTCATGATAACACTATGCTACATCTGGGACTGTGGCACAAAAAGAACAGGAAATTGAAGAAGAAATGAAAGAAGATAAGTAGAGCACTGATTAATCTCAAATTCAGATGCTTGATGAAGAAGCCTAGGATGTTAGCAGCACCAAGAAAGAGGAGAAGAGGACTGGATGTACTGGCAAAGGTATCAGGGCATATGAATTGAAGGAGGATGATCAAAATTTTGGTTGCATGGGGACATGCAACACCTTCACAGTGGGGGTATGTTGAGTCCCAAACTTGCATCTTTCCTATACACCTTTCTAGACTTTTTCCATTTACCTAGACCTCCTAAGTCATAAACATCATTTCATATTAATCATAAAAGAGCATTTAAAGTGGTTTTTAACTATGTTTTGTGTCTATTGTTTGAATTAGATTTTTTCTCATTGAGCTGCGGAATCTTGTCACTTTCCGCAGCTGCTTCAACTTTCCGCAGCCATTCTTTTAAAGTCTATATTGCAGGTGTCTTCAGGAAAATCAAGCCACATGGGCAAGTTGGAAATGACATGGACATGGACCGAGTCCTACTGGCTTAGTCGAATTCACCAAAGAAGGCCGTGGTCAAAGGTAGTCAAGCAGTGGTCAACCTAAGAGTCCTATGGTGACAGAACTCCGTTTTTCACCACGTGAAGACTTGCATGGCCGTTCCTAAATCTCAGGAGACATATCAACACCTATGAACTGCTCCATAAGCCGAATCCAACGGCCACCCTCCATAGATTTAATCTTCACGGCAGCCATAATGCTAGATTTCTGGACGTGGTTGTTCACGTGTCTTTTATCAGCGCAGATTGTAGGAAAGTAGTTATGTCATCCTCTATTATAAATAATGCGTTCTCATACGCATAGTAGCTAGCTTTTGTAATGTAATTTTTCTGTAAAGAAATCCCACTGTGCCGTGACATTATTTCCTTGTTATGACTGTGTTTTGAATACATGAGAAGACTCTGTTCATAAGCATAATTCGTGGTTGATAGTTGTTCCCCGAGGATTGTTCAGAGGGCTCCTGCACACGCCGAGGTTTTGTTTATTGCTGTATAGTTTCATGCTTTATTTCCTTACATTCATTATGCCATAGTTATTCACGTGTATATATTACATCTCTTATGGTATTAACATTTTATTTCTGTCCATAATTTTTCATGCTTTATACTGCTGTTAACTGATCAGTGTCTTTGTTCCAGATTACAGTAGGCAGCCCGGGCATTTGCACATAGTTTTACAATGACTAATGACATGGAATCGGTCTTGTCCTTCTGCTGATTTATTTTTCTTAGCTTTTAATTCCAGCACTGTTTTATTTATTTCAGTTTTGTACATTTGCTTTATTAGTTAGATTAGATATTAAATTACTCATGTCATTATCGGTTACCTCCGAAAGCCATAGCGAGACTAATGGTGAGGGATTGAAGTATGAGTGTGTAGTTTGATATTAGTTTATTTTTCTGCAAGTTAGATATTAAATTGCTCATGTCATTATCAGTTACGTCCGAAAGCCATAGCGAGACTAATAGTGAGGGATTGAAGTATGAGTGTGTAGTTTGATATTAGTTTATTTTTTTGCAAGTTAGATATTAAATTGCTCATGTCATTATCAGTTACCTCCGAAAGCCATAGCAAGACTAATGGTGAGGGATTGAAGTATGAGTGTGTAATTTGATATTAGTTTATTTTTCTGCAAATTAGATATCAGATTGCTCAAGTTGTTTATGATTACCTCCGAAAGCCATAGCGAGACTAATGGTGAGGGGTGAGAATATGAGTTGATGTAATTTGATTTTAGCTTTACTTTGCTTGCAATTCTTGGATTTCTTTGAGCACAGTTTCTTTTGTATTTAGACAGCAGCAAGGGTAATGGGTTTCATGATCAATAGTTCACTGTTTGTTTGACTGGTATAGTGGCACATTTTCATTTTCTTTTAGGAATTAATTTTGTCATTGCATGTTTTAAAACCCTTTTGAAGTTTCAAGTTTGGGAAATCATTATAAAGGACATCATTGCCTTGAAAATTTATATCCATACTTGTCTTTTAGAATTTCCATCTCACATTAGAAAACCAACCAAGATCAAAACCCCAAGATAAATAAAAAACCCAAAAACGACAAAAAGTAAGAGATAGGTTATCTTGCACATATAGTGCACCACACTTCGTCAGCTTACGAATCCCGGATTGACAAATTAATGTAGCAATTTAGGACACACTAAATTGACCAAAAATTTTGGCGCCGTTGCCGGGGAAGTGTAACTAGGTAGCCAATTTCTTTTTAAAAAAAAACAATAAAAAGAAGGGAAAATTTGATAACTTCTTGAAGTATGCTCTCCTCTTGCACCTAGTGTGATCTGGAGGATCATAAAAGAGAAGTTATTGGTTCAATAATTTCTTAAGTATGCTCTCTTCTTGCACCTAGTGTGACCTGGAAGATCAGAAAGAGAATTATTAGCCCAACTTAAAAATAAAAAATGACATGCATAGAGAAAGAGATTCTAGGGGAAGGTTTATAGCTAGAGCCAAGAGTTCGATTTTCACAACTACATCTTCTTCAAGGCATAGAAAAGATTCACCACCATCTACCCCTAGCCTTAAGATTCTTGGAATTCAAGGAGCAGCTGAATTAGAGGATTCTCCTACACCATCTACCAAATCTCATTTAGAAGAAGACCCTTTATGTACTTCTACAGGAGAGTATATTGTAATTAAAGAAGAAGAATCACCTGAAGAAGAAAAGGAAGAAACTCCCTCTCATCCACCCTTGATAGAAGAACCAGAGGACTCTAAGGACTCTAAAGAAACTATCATGACAGAGGAAGTAGTAGATGGATTCGGAGGTAGAGGTAGAGGTAGAGGAGGAGGAAATAATGGAGGCAACAATGGTGGAGGTGGAGGTAATAATGGAAGAAATAGGGAAGGAGACAACTCGTT
Source organism: Pinus albicaulis (assembly GCA_034641835.2). Lineage (NCBI taxonomy): Eukaryota > Viridiplantae > Streptophyta > Pinopsida > Pinales > Pinaceae > Pinus > Pinus albicaulis. The sequence continues at coordinate 813,121,743 of CM076574.1, read as the reverse complement.
TGGATTCCCTATAGTTGATGAGGAAACTCATACAACGATGAAAAACATCTCACCATCTGTCCTCCCCAACTTTTATGGATTCTGAAGTGAGGATCCTGAAACATTTCTGTTTGAGTTTGAAGTCGTGTGCCGAACCTATGACTATATGGAAGACTCTCAAAAACTCAAACTGTTTCCTTCAACATTGAAGGGAGCCACTTTGAAATGGTTCATGGGATTAGTCACCCAATCTATTATGACTTGGAATGATATGAAACAAACATTTTTGGATAGATACCTGGACTATTGCATGCCCACCAATCACAAGGATGAGGTATTCAAAATGGTGCAAAAAGAAGATGAAAATTTGGAGGATTTACTTGAAATATTTCAATACAACTTAAAAAGAGCAAAGATGAGCAACTTAGATGAGGAAACTCTGAAAGCCCTTCTATTAAAAGCCATCAAAGATGAATGGATAGATACTTTAAACATGATGGGGAAAGGAGACATTTCTCAACTTCCACTTCGTGACATAACAGAACTATGTGTCCATCTCTCAAGGGGAAAATCTAAAACGGAAAAAGGGCCTAGAGATCCTTCTCTTATCAGGGAAAACAAATCTGCAACTGGATCAGTAAGTAGGGCAGAGATTGGCAATATGCTTGATGAATTCAAAACTGATATCTTAGGGAGCCTTAGTGAACAACTAGACACCCTTAAAATTCAAAACAAGCAGAAAGCAGAAACCGATGCTCTAGCCATCTTTTGTCCGAAATGTAGGAAGAAAAATGATTTAAGGGAATGTCCCTTGGATGTAAAAGTTGTAGAAACATGTATGATTTGCTCAGAGAATCATGAGACCAAGGATTGTCCTTCAATTCCTGGACTCAAAGCTGTCTTTCAAGAAGATCCAAATTCAGTAGAATCTCTATGTTTTGTTGCAAGAAGACCTTGGCAGGGGCAACAAACTCAAGGGTTTAACAAACCTATGAATCTTCAACCCCCACCAAATTGGAATCCTTGGCAACAACCTTGGCCCCAACCTCAAAATTCATATCAGTCATGGGTACAAGGTATGCAAAATCCTTATGGGAGATTTGCTCAATTTTATCAATATCTTCCATCTTTTCAAAATCAACAAGCTCCACAACTTCCAAACCCAAATCTACAACTTTCATTGCCATTTCCACAACAACAACCTTCTCAACAAAATCCAAATCCTCAACTCATGCTTCCATTCCAACAAAAGACAAATCAACTTCCAGCTCAGCCATTTCCAAATCCTAACAATAAAAATCCTCAGAATACTTACATGATAGAAGGAAAAAAATTTCCTACCTATATGATTGTTCCTCTCAATGATGTACAACTCAGGTCTAGTAGAGTTTTAGAAAAACCTTCTATAGATGTCCAAGAGCAAGATACCTCTAAGGAGGAATCTCTTAAATTCAATAAGGGTTCTGAGGAAGCATCTCTTCAAAACTCAAACATTCAAAAAGACAAAGAAAAGTTAACCCCAACAACTCTTATAGTTGAGCAACCTGCATCTTCATCCACACCTCCTTTCCCTGAAAGATTACAAATTGATAAAGGGGTGGAAAAACAAATCTTGTTGCCTAACTATGATTTTCTAGATGAATTAAAGAATGTTTGTATCAAGATTCCCTTGCTACAAGCCATTAGAGAGATTCCTATTCTAGCAAAAACAATAAAGGAGTTGAGTCTCAAAAGACCAAGAAGGAAACTAAGAGATACAAGAAGACTCCACCTGGTAGGAAAAATTGCAGATATCATGATGGAAAAATTACCATGCAGAAGTATGTAGATCCAGGTAGTCCAATTGTCAAGACACATATAAATGGGATAGAAATTCCAAACACATTGATTGACTTAGGGGCTGCTATCAACATTATGAGTAGACAGACTATGGAACAACTAAAAATTCCTAACCTTCTTTTTACACCTACTTTACTGCAACTTGCAGATCGATCAGTTATTAAACCAGATGGTGTATTAGAAGATATTTCAGTCTCCTTAGATTCTTTGGAATATCCAGTAGATTTTATGATTTTGACTCCCAAGAGTAATCTAGGAGGGCACCCACTTATCTTAGGAAGACCCTGGCTAGCCACAGCTGATGCTTTCATTAGTAGTAGATCTGGTGATATGTACATTTCTAATGGTAATTAGACAAAGAAATTCAATTTGTATCCTCCAGAAAAAGCAATCACAGAAGTAGGAGACAATGAATGGGTCGATGATGAGGACACTATACAACCTGTCTTTACCATTTCTGAAATCAGTGAGGATAGTCAAATTCTGAACACATTAGAAAATTTTGAGATATCTTCAGAATATGACCCCACACAATTTCAGTTGGAATCTGACATTGAATATTTATCATCAAGACAAATGTCTCTTTACTCTATGGAATAGTTCGGTAGTTCTACCATTGAGATTTTTCCAGGAAAAACATTGAATATCAACAAAAATTTGGAAAAGTCACAACAAGAAGAACTAACCAAAATCTTGCAAAAACATTCTACTGCATTTGCATGGGAGTATATTGATATGAAAGGTATTGATCCTAAGACTTGCATCCATCATATCTATATTGACAAAAACAGTAGACCGATCAGACAACCTCAGAGAAGGATGAATCCAAACCTTAGGGAGATAGTGAAAGAAGAGCTCCAAAAACTACTCAATGTAAACTTCATTTATCCAATTTTAGATAGTCGATGGGTTTCTCCTTTGGTTATAGTACCTAAAAATAATGGTAAATGGAGGGTATGCATTGATTACAGCGAATTGAACAAAGCAACTTTGAATGATCACTTTCCTTTGCCCTTTATCGATCAGGTATTAGATACATTAGCAGGAAAAATGTACTTTTCATTTCTGGATGGTTTTAGTGGCTATAATCAAATTCAGGTAGCACCTGAAGATCAAGATAAGACCACATTTACCTGTCCATGGGGGACTTTTGCCTATCGAGTGCTTCCTTTTGGGTTATGTAATGCACCCGCAACATTCCAAAGAGCAGTACTAGGAATTTTTTCTGATCTAATCCATGATTGTGTAGAGGTTTATATGGATGATTTTACGGTTTATGGTAATTCATTTGAAGAGGCATTAGAAAATTTGGAAAAAGTTCTTATAAGATGTAAAGAAACAAACCTTTCATTAAGCCATGAAAAATGATTTATGATGTTTTCTGAAGGGATTGTTTTAGGACATCATATTTCAGGAGATGGGATTAAGGTTGATAGATCAAAAGTTGAAGTCATCTCCAAGTTGCCTATTCCAAATTGTCAAAGAGATGTTAGAAGTTTTCTAGGATTTACTAGATACTATAGAAGATTTATAGAAAACTTCACTAAAATAGCATCTCCACTCTTCAAACTTCTTACAAAAGACTGTGAATTCAAATGGGATCCTGATTGTCAATCAGCCTTTGAAACTTTGAAAACAAGAATATCTGAAGCACCTATCTTGAGAGGACCGAATTGGAAACTCCCTTTCCATATTTCTACAGATGCTTCAGATACAGCTCTAGGAGCTGTGTTGGGTCAAAAGGATTTAGTCCCTTATGCCATTTACTATACCAGTAAAAATTTGACTCCCACTGAGTTGAACTATACTGTAACTGAAAAAAGAGTTTTTAGTTGTTGTTCATGCAATCAATAAGTTTAGACATTATATAACAGGCTATGAAACTTTTATTCATATTGATCATTCTGCGATTAGATATCTAATGAACAAACCTGTTACTAATGGCATAGTGACAAGATGGCTCCTAATTTTGCAGGAATTCAATATTACTGTGTTGGATAGACCAGGGAAACAAAATACAGTAGCTGATTTCTTGTCTAGGATTCAAAATACTAAAGAAGATTCTCCTGTAGAGGATAAGTTTCCTGATGAATACTTGTTTGCAGTAACTACTAAGACCCCTTGGTATGCAGATATTGCTAACTATTTGGTTACAGGGAAACTGCCTCCACATTTATTTCCAAGTGAAAGAAGAAATATTATTCAGGAAAGTTCAAAATATTCATGGATTTCTAACGAATTGTTTAAAACAGGGCCAGATCTTGTGATCAGAAGATGTGTCAGGGAGGATGAAATGCCTGATATCCTCAAGGCATGTCATGATGAACCATGCGGTGGACACTTGTTGACAAAAGGACAGCCTATAAAATCTTCTCTTTAGGATATTGTTGGCCTTCCCTCTTCAAAGATGCAAAACAATATGTCAAAAGGTGTGACAGCTGCCAAAGAGTAGGGAAACCTACCCTTTCAAATGAAATGCCATTGCAACCACAGGTACTCATTGAACCCTTTGAAAAATGGGCTTTAGATTTCATTGGACCTATTAATCCACCATCTAAGCAAAAAAAGTATATATTGGTTTGTACTGATTATGTTACTAAATGGGTAGAAGCCAAAGCATTAGTATCTGCTACTGAAAATTCAGTTGTTCATTTTCTTTATGAGGATATTTTTACTCGCTTTTGTGTTCCAAGAGAAATTGTGACAGATCAGGGGAGCCAATTCACATCCAATTTGGTGGAGAAGTTGATGGAAGAATACAAAATCAAGCACAGAAGATCTACTCCTTACCATCCACAAGCAAATGGTCGAGTGGAGTCCACAAACAAAGTTCTTGAAAGTATCATCACCAAAACTGTTCATCTACATAGAAGAGATTGGGCAGAAAGGCTTCCAGAAGCCTTGTGGGCCTACAGAACTACATGGAGGAATACAAAAGGACATTCTCCCTATGAACTTGTTTATGGGAAAGAAGTCTTGCTCCCCATTGAGTTCCAAGTCAAGACCTTCAAGATAGCAGTTCAGTTGGGGATGGACTTATCAGAAGCCCAAAAGCATAGAATGGAGCAGTTGAATGAGCTAGATGAGATCAGACAAGAGGCAATTCTAAGAACTTATCTAGTTCAATATCAAAGAGCTAAATGGCATGACAAATACATCAAAGAGAAGAAGTTTCAAGAAGGAGATTGGGCATTGCTATTTGATTCCAAGTTTAAAGATTTTAAAGGAAAATTTCAAACTCATTGGCTTGGGCCATATGAGATTGACAAGATCTTTAGCAATGGAGTGGTAAGAATCAAGACCATTGATGAATCTCAAACTCCTCTTATTGTGAATGGCCACAGATTAAAGATCTATCATAAGCCACTCTCAAAAGAGGAATTTGTCAAAATGTTTCAAGATAATTCTGCAATAAGGCTAGTGAAGAAGAATCCTTCTTCTCCACCAGCCTAGCCTTTGTTCTTTTCAGTTTCAAAATAATAATAATAATAATAATGTATAAGCCTGAAAACCAATCACTGATTGGCAGTATTATACAGAAAATGTAGGGTGAAAATCAGGAACACTTGACACCCTATATTTTCCAAAAAAAAAAAAATCTCTCTCTCTCTCATTTCACAAGTTTTATGACAACCCACTCCATTTCATTCCACTTCATTCCACTCCACTTCATTTCATTTCACTCCATTTCATCTATTTCATTTCATTTCACCAATAAAAATTTTCCTTCATAACCATTCTCATTCAGTCAGTTATCATCTATCCATCTCCATTCACCCAAATAATTGTTGTGTCAGTTTCCGCAGCTGACACCAGTTTCTGCAGCCACCACTCTGTTTTTCAAAAAATTTATAGTCAGATGTTAGTTCAACAATCATGAAATCAAATGCAGGTATGAGGAAATATTATGAAGACATGAGGCATTCAAAAGCATCAACGAGGAGCAACTGATTGAAGACTAATGAAAAATTGCAGGAATTCCAAGGTATGAGTAGAAATTTATTTAAAATGGCATTCAAGAACATTTTTACATAGTTATAGACCATAGCTCCATTATATGCAATGATTGCGTTGATAATTCCATAATCGTTCCACGATCTCTATATGATTCCCCCACAATCCTTGCATTCATTTTTAAATGGCCTCATAATCAAGCTTTCGGTCTTCACTCGTGTTTGGCTATACTTTGATACTCCACCTGTAATTATGGAACATGGTTGATTTGACTACGGATTCTCTCAGTCGTAAAAAATCTGTAGTCGTTTCATAAACGTGCTTGCATCTACTCTGCAGCCACCCAATTTTAAAATACTGTCGGATGCACTTTACTCCCCCTACTGTTCTATTGACCTCACGGCTGCATTTCCACCGTGCTCACATAAGCCTTCACCCCATTTTGTTCTCTGTTCCACTTCATTCCATGTACCTATTATCTGATATCCGCTTACAGTCACTGGTCTCCTTCATAAACCCTGTTCATTTCCGCTAATTCAGTCGTCTTACCTTCGCTAAACCCTCCTCACGCAGACGAGTTTTAAAGAACAGAACGAAGGATGGGTCAGTTGTTGAGGACAGAACCAGAGGGACCCAAATTTATGGAAGGATACCTGCAAGTCAAAGACATATTGAAAAAGGAAAAATGGCTTCGGTTTATTCAAAATTTTAAAGGCTACAATAAGGAGGTAACAAAAGCTTTTGCGAGGTCTTTCAACGGTCTGGAGGTGGAAATTGGGGACCTCAAATTTACAGTGACTGAGGCATCCATAGCAGCTGCTACAGAACTCCCTCAAGAAGGTGAACGCTGGTTCAAGAACAAGAGCATTGGCGAGGAAGCCTGGAGAGTGATCCTACGTAACCCAGGTATGGATGTCACCATTTTCAAAAAGGGAATTCCTGTCCACGGTTTAAAAGAAGAGTGGGCCAGTTTACTGTTGGTTATTCAAAATTTTATCACCTGTGAGGGATGTTTTGGATCAATGTACATGTATCATACCCGACTGTTGATGAATTTCCTAGACAACCAGACCCTCAATCTGCCATACTTTTTACTAAACAGTTTCAAAAAGATGTCTGTAACCGTCCAAAAGCATCTGGGGGACGTAGAACCACATTTGTATCACCATGGTCTCGTGAAAATCTTGATAGAAAAACAATTAAAGGAGAAAAAGGACACCTGGGAGTAGTTTTTAATTAGAAATTTCTTTGAAGAACCCCAAGAAACCCCTGAAGGCAGTACATCAAAAAGAAGTAGAAGAAAGAAAACAGGTGATAAAACTCAAAGCACTCCTACTAACACAGTTGAAAGAACTAGTAGAGAAGAAATACTGTCTAAAAGGAGGAAGGAAAAGACTAAGGGTAAAAAGCCAACAAAATCAAAAGAGAAAAGAAGCATTGACGTTGTGCATCAAACCCCTTCCTCAAAAGAAGACCATCAAGTATTGTCTGAGAGACTAGTTCACCTTTAGGAACAGTCAGCTATGTCCAAAAAGAAAGGAAAAGAAAAACAGAAGGAAGAAGACAGTAGTCCACAGCATGTAAGAAGAAGCAGCAGGCTTAAAGGAAAGTGGAGGAAAGCACAAACAAAAGGACCCCATTTTATTGATTTGGTAGAAGGAACACCTGAACAAACTCCAGATGGCCATAGTCCACCTCATTCTTAGCCAAAGGTTGAAACTAATCCTCAAGATGTTGACGTGAGTCCTTTTCAGCCAGATTTTGAAGTCAATTCTCCTCCACAGCATTTTGGGGACAGCCCAAGGAAAATGACACCCGAGATAGATCCAAAGCAGCAAGAGGTGTATGATTACATAGAATCCTTAGAAAGAACAGCCACGGGTCCTAGCACTTCATCCACTCAGCCTCACACAGCACAAGAAGCTCTAGTCCAATCGTTGAAACAAGAAGTCTTTGAGTTGGAGGTTTTAAATAGACATATTAAAAATTAAAATGAAGCATTAAAGGAGAAAATAAAATTGGACAAGATCATTCATGATAACACTATGCTACATCTAGGACTGTGGCACAAAAAGAACAGGAAATTGAAGAAGAAATGAAAGAAGATAAGTAGAGCACTGATTAATCTCAAATTCAGATGCTTGATGAAGAAGCCTAGAATGCTAGCAGCACCAAGAAAGAGGAGAAGAGGACTGGATGTACTGGCAGAGGTATCAGGGCATATGAATTGAAGGAGGATGATCAAAATTTTGGTTGCATGGGGACATGCAACACCTTCACAGTGGGGGTATGTTGAGTCCCAAACTTGCATCTTTCCTATACACCTTTCTATACTTTTTCCATTTACCTGGACCTCCTAAGTCATCAACATCATTGCATATTAATCATAAAAGAGAATTTAAAGTGGTTTTTAACTATGTTTTGTGTCTGCTGTTTGAATTAGATTTTTGCTCATTGAGCTGCGGAATCTTGTCACTTTCCGCAGCTGCTTCAACTTTCCACAACCATTTTGTTAAAGTCTATATTGCAGGTGTCTTCAGGCAAATCAAGCCACATGGGCAAGTTGGAAATGACATGGATATGGACCGAGTCCTATTGGCTTAGTCGAATTCACCAAAGAAGGCCATGGTCAAAGGTAGTCAAGCGGTGGTCAACCTAAGAGTCCTACGGTGACAGAACTCCGTTTTTCACCACGTGAAGACTTGCATGGCCATTCCTAAATCTCAGGGGACATATCAACACCTGTGAACTGCTCCATAAGCCGAATCCAACGGCCACCCTCCATAGATTTAATCTTCACGGCAGCCATAATGCTAGATTTCTGGACGTGGTTGTTCACGTGTCTTTTATCAGCGTAGATTGTAGGAAATTAGTTATGTCATCCTCTGTTATAAATAATGCGTTCTCATACGCATAGTAGCTAGCTTCTGTAATGTAATTTTGCTGAAAAGAAAGCCCATTGTGCCGTGACATTATTTCCTTGTTATGACTGCGTTTTGAATATATGAGAAGACTCTGTTCATAAGCATAATTCGTGGTTGATAGTTGTTGCCCGAGGATTGTGCAGAGGACCCCTGCACACGCCGAGGTTTTGTTTATTGTTGTATAGTTTCATGCTTTATTTCCTTACGTTCATTATGACATAGTTATTCACATGTATATATTACATCTCTTATGGTATTAACGTTTTATTTTTGTCCATAATTTTTCATGCTTTATACTGTTGTTAACTGATCAGTGTCTTTGTTCCAGATTACAATAGGCAGCCCGGGCATTTACACATAGTTTTTCAATGACTAATGACATGGAATCAGTCTTGTCCTTCTGCTGATTTATTTTTCTTAGCTTTTAATTCCAGCACTGTTTTATTTATTTCAGTTTTGTACATTTGCTTTATTAGTTAGATTAGATATTAAATTACTCATGTCATTATCAATTACCTCCAAAAGCCATAGCGAGACTAATGGTGAGGGATTGAAGTATGAGTGTGTAGTTTGATATTAGTTTATTTTTCTACAAGTTAGATATTAAATTGCTCATGTCATTATCAGTTACCTCCGAAAGCCATAGCGAGACTAATGGTGAGGGATTGAAGTATGAGTGTGTAGTTTGATATTAGTTTATTTTTCTGCAAGTTAGATATTAAATTACTCATGTCATTATCAGTTACCTCCGAAAGCCATAGCGAGACTAATGGTGAGGGATTGAAGTATGAGTGTGTAATTTGATATTAGTTTATTTTTCTGCAAATTAGATATCGGATTGCTCAAGTTGTTTATGATTACCTCCGAAAGCCATAGCGAGACTAATGGTGAGGGGTCAGAATATGAGTTGATGTAATTTGATTTTAGCTTTACTTTGCTTGCAATTCTTGGATTTCTTTGAGCACGGTTTCTTTTGTATTTAGACAGCAGCAAGGGTAATGGGTTTCATGATCAATAGTTCACTGTTTGTTTGACTAGTATAGTGGCACATTTTCATTTTCTTTTAGGAATTAATTTTGTCATTGCATGTTTTAAAACCCTTTTGAAGTTTGAAGTTTGGGAAATAATTATAAAGGACATCATTGCCTTGAACATTTATATCCATACTTGTCTTTTATAATTTCCATCTCACATTAGAAAACCAACCAAGATCAAAACCCCAAGATAAATAAAAAACCCAAAAACGACAAAAAGTAAGAGATAGGTTATCTTGCACATATAGTGTGCCACACTTCGTCAGCTTACGAATCCCAGATTGACAAATTAATGTAGCAATTTAGGACACACTAAATTGACCAAACACGCTTCTGCAAAAATTATTGCATAAATTTAAAACACGATCTCCAATTGCAAACACATGAAGAAAGATGAATCACACATAACACAGATGTTTTTACCGGGAAAGCATAAAGATAAAAACCCCACTATCATATATTATTTATATATCATGGATCATGAAACAATCTCATACAAAACTATAATCCAAGAGCTCTCAATACAATATACAATCGTCTCACACTGTCATACAAAAATTGGCAAATACATGCGCCAATTTACTGCCTCTTGACAGCCTACCTCCACTACGCAATCCCTGTTGATCACGATCCATGAATGAATGAGATCTTGCCTTTCCTTGACTGGGAAATTCTCATTGGCATCTCCAATGTGTGTGTGGTTGCATGAGTGCACCCACTAATTTCACAAAAAATAGTCAAACTCTCCCTTTCACCTATCTCTCAACTGGGTCTCCACTGGATCTGACATGCATGTAGTTAACAGTAGTAAATCTTCAGTTGCATGTGAAACCACTGCTTGTGAATTAATTAAATAATTAATTCACTGATCTCTCACTAGTGTACCTTTAGTTACAACTAGCACAACTAAGTTTAACTCACTTAACTGAGTTAAACTACATTACAACTCACATAACTACACATCAAACTATGTTACAACTTCGAATCACTCAGTTACAACTAAGTCCACTTTCATGTCCCACCAACCAACCTTAGAACTCAAAATTCCTTCAGCTAACTGGTTTTCCACTTTAGTTAACTGAAATCAAGTGCTTCAAGAGAATAGATTAATATTTATTGTCCAATTATTATTAAGAGATAATAATAATCGACATGCATTCTATTTTTAGACATGTGATATATAAATAGACTTCGCACATGCATCTAAAATTAGAATCTCATCTATAAATAAAATTTTCTCAACCATCTATAAATAGACTCCCGCTATAAATAGAATTTTCTCAACATTCTAAAAATAGACATACACCTAAAAAATAGCTTGCGGGCCCCACCTAGTGTAGGTGCTTAATTTTCACTAGGATCATCTTCTTGTTGAATCTCAACACTCCTTCTCAACAAGAAAGGGATTATCCTTCACCCCGATCATGTCTCTATGTTATTCGAATTTGCTCCTGGTGAGCGCCTTCGTCAGAATATCTGCATCCTGATCTTCTATAGGAATGTACTAAAGCAACATGATCTTTCGCTGCACAATCTCTGATATAATGATACCGGATGTCTATATTCTTAGATCTATCATGAAACACAGGATTAATCGAGAGTTTAATGCAACTCTGATTATCACAATGAATCACTGTAGGATCTAAATGAGAACCAAACATACCAACCAGGATCTTTCTCATTCATATAGCCTCACATGCAGCTTGACTTGTTGCCATGTATTCCACTTCTGTTGAGTTGAGTGCCATGGATCTTTATTTCCTGTTGTACCAAGAAACAGTTGTAGATCTGATACTGAAGACCCCTCCTAATGTGCTCTTTCTATCTGTTGTGATGCCTACCCAATCTGCATCCGTGAATCCATGCAACTTCTCATTCGTCTGTTTGTACCATAATCCATACTCAAATGTGCCCCTGAGATATCTCAGGACATGCTTGCCCACTTTCCAAAAGAGCTTGGTAGGCTTAACCATCTCTTGACTAAGCTGGTTCACCGCATAGCATATGTCTAGTCTTGTATTTACTAAATACATTAGCGAACCCACCAATTGTCGATAGTTAGTAGCATCCACTACCTCTCCAGATGTAGTGTCCTCTTTCCTCCAGTTTCCTGGAAGAGGAGTATCCATGGGTTTGCAGCCCTCCATGTGAAACTTACCCAGTATCTCCCTTGCATACTTGCCTTGAGACACAAAAATCTCACCATCTCGCTACCATATTTCCAATCCAAGGAAATAATGAAGGAGGCCAATATCCTTCATCCTGAACTCCTTTGCAAGGTCCTCCTTTCATGAGTGTATCAGCTTCTCATCACCAGTCAGTATTAAATCATTAACATAAAGAACAATGTTTAAAATCCTACCCTCCACCAAAATTTGGCATAGGTTTTCATCTGTCTCACTCTTGGTGAAGCCAAGTCCAGCAAAATAGTTGTCTATCTGAGTGTACCAAGCACGGGGTGCTTGCTTTAGCCCATACAGTGCTCTTTTGAGTTTGCACACATGCGACTCACTGCTGAAGATCTCAATTCCTTCAGGATGATCAATGTACACTTCTTCCTCAATGATCCCATTAAGGAATGCAGTCATCACATCCATATGATGAATGTGCCAACCCATCTGCGCTGAGAGAGCAAGGATGGTCCTTATGAAAGAATACAGTGCGACAGGTGCAAAGGTTTCTTTGCAATCAATCCCCTCGATGTGTGAGAAGCACCGAGCCAAAAATATGGCCTTGTATTTCTCAACACTCCCATCAATAGCTTGCTTTACCTTGTAGATCCATCTTGAATCTAACATTTATTTATCAACCGACCTTGGAGAAATTTCCAAAGCACTGTTTCTGACAATGGAGTCATACTCCTCCACCATTGCATCTACCCATGTGGGCTCCTGCACTGCTTTCTGAAAGGAAGATGGCTCAGTCACAATACATTTTCTCATGAGAGCCATGTATCTAGTGAATCGGTCAGGATATTGTCTCTATTTGCGCTGTGAAGTAGGGACTCCTACATTTTGTGCCACATCAAGCTTCAGCCTCTCAGCTTCTGTGGTATGCCTTCTATCAGTTCTGATGTTTGGCTCTGCATGAGTGGACTCCTCCACTCCATCAACCTCCTCCTGTGGCTGATCCACATCTAGAGACTCATCTTTGGGAACCAAAAGTTCCTCCTCTGCATGTAATTCTATCTCCCTCTCAAGCGACAATTTCATGGCTTTCTCCTCATTGAATTTTATATCCCGTCGCACCAAGTGATTCAACTGTTTGGAAAATACACACAATATTTATGGGGTGTTTCTGTGTACCCCACAAATATCCCAACTTCAGCAGTCAGCTTCGTCTTCTTCCTAGCGTTCTTGGTCACATGCACATAAACAGATGAGCCAAAAATCTTAAAGTGAGAAACATCTGGTTTCTTACGAGTAAAAGCTTCTTGAGGTGTACTCATGCCAAGTACTCTATGAGGACAATGGTTTTTCACATAAACCGCAGTGTTGCATGCTTCCACCCACAAATGAATTGGTAGGCCCTGATCATGCATCATCGCTTGTGCAGCACCCACAATCGTTTTGTTCTTCCTCTCCGCAACCCCATTTTTCTATGGGTTATCAGGCGCTATGAGTTCTCTTCGAATTCCTTCTTTGCTCCATAATTCTTTGGATTTGTTCAAGATGTATTCTCCACCATTATCGCTTCGTAGAGCCTTCACTTTCTTCCCCGACTCTTTCTCCACCAATGCCTTAAACTCACATAACTTTGAGAATGTTTGATCCTTCTTCTGCATGAAGAAGATCCAGCATATACGATAAAAGTAATAAAAAAAAATAACATAATACCTGTGCTTTGTCGTTGAAGAAACTGAGAATGGCCACACACATCTGTGTGAACTCTCTCCAGGATCATCGAAGCGTGGTTCTCCTTTTCATGAAAGGTGGACTTTGCATACTTCCCCATGGTGCAATCCTTGCACTGATCTAACTTAGCGAGTGTTCCCATTGGAATTCCAATAGATATTTGTTGCATGACTTTCAAGGCTCCATGATGAAGATGGCCCAATCACCTGTGCCGTAATTTTCCCTCATCCTGGCTCACCACTTTTTCTGCCTTGCCCATCATAGCAGTGCAACCATCTACCTCCAGCTTGTAGAGATTCTTAACTCGAATCCCTATCCTCTTGGCTTGACCTGTTGTTTTATGTCGTAGGAAACATTTTCCATCTCTGAAAACAACATCATAGCCTTTGTCCTCCAACATTGTGACTAAGGCCAATTTTTTCTCTAGACCTGGAACATGCATAAAATATTTCAAATGAAATGGTTTACCTAACTCCCTCTCAGAGGTAATGGTACCAATTTCAGTCGCACTGTATCGTCCATCGTCGCCCATCTCTATATGAATTTGGATATCTTTCTCCTCCAAGTCACTGAAAATCTCCTTATCTCCCATCATGTGGAAGGAAGCACCACTATCAAGATACCACACGAATCCCATTGCGCTTAAAACCAAGCATCTGATCAAAGAGAAATAAATTTCAAATTGTGAGGCAAGGGCCTCACTAACTACAGCTCCAGCAGCCTTCTTTTTCTTCTTCTTCTTTGGGAAGTTAGTGGTGAGATGCCCATGTTCGTGACAGTGAAAACACTTAACCTTGGACAAATCCATCTTCTTGCCTTTAAAATCAAATTTTGAATGGAATTTCTTCCCCTTCCCTTTCCTTTCCTTGGCAGCCAAAGCACAATCCTCTTCATCATCATTCTTTGATGAAGAGCCATCTTTGGTGTTCTGTCTGAACTCCTCCTGCACTATATCTGACCACAGTCATTCCCAATCAGCAGTTTTTCCGGTCCATTGACAGAGTGATAACAGTGCCAACTCTTAGGAAGTCCCAAGAGATCCAAGCTCACCAAACCATTATCAGCAACTATGATTCCCACACTCCCCAATTCATCCTGACATTGGACAAACCTTGTGAGATACTTAGGAATATTGTCGCCCTTCTCCATCTTGATCTTTCTGAGTTTATCCTTTAGTGCCAATTTCCTATGGTCGTTGCTGCTTTGGAAAAGATCCGTCAAAGCCTTCCACATAGCATATGGAGTGGCTTTCCCTCGAAGGCTTGAGAAAATATTGTCTCGCACACCTTCCAACAGAATCCTTCTCGTCTTCACTACTTTATTTTGTCATGCGTCAAGTAATGCAACATCCGTCGAAGTGGGCTTAGGAACATCATTGTCGATAAATTCCTTCAAGCCATTATCTTCAAGCACTACGTCCATCCTATCCTTCCATGCAATTTAGTTCGAGCTGCCCTCGAGTGCATACTCTAGCCACAAACCATTGAAATCCATTTTGATGTTTACTCAACCGTCGCACCAAGAAATTCTTACAGCAAATTTGAATTGCTTCCACCAACAAACTCAACTACTGCTTCAATTTTGCAATCTTCTTTGCTCCGATACCATGTATAAATTTTAATACAAATTATGTATTCCATAGATTCTCCTGATCTAACAATTATATGCCACTGTTAAATACAGAATCACTTCTACAAAAATTCTTGTGGAAATTTAAAACACGGTCGCCAATTACAAACACATGAAGAAAGATCAATCACACATAACATAGATGTTTTTACTGGGAAAGCATAAAGATAAAAATACCACTATCATATATTATGTATATTTCATGGATCATGAAACAATCTCATACAAAACTCTAATCCAAGAGCTCTCAGTACAATATACAATCATCTCATACTGTCATACAAAAATTGGCAAATACATGCGCTAATTTATTGTCTCCTAACAACCTGCCTCTACTACGCAATCCCTGCTGATCACAATCCCTGAATGAATGAGATCTTGCCTTGCCTTGATTGTGAAATCCTAATTGGCATCTCCAATGTGTGTGTGGTTGCATGAGTGCACCCACTAATGTCACAACAGATAGTCAAACTGTCCCTTTCACGTATCTCTCAACTGGGTCTCCACTGGATCTAACATGCATGTAGTTAACAATAGTAAATATTTAGTTTCATGTGATACCACTGCTTTTGAATTAATTAAATAATTAATTCACAAATCTCTCACCAGAGTATCTTTAGTTACAACTAGTTACTGTAGAAATTTTAATACAATTATGTATTGCCTGGATTCTCCTGATCTAACAATTATATGCCATTGTTAAATACAAAATCCTTCTACTTAAATATTTGCATAAATTTAATCGCCAATTGCAAACACATGAAGAAATATAAATCACACATAACACAAATTTTTTTAACGGGAAATCATAAAGCTAAAAACCCCACTATAATATATTATGTATATATCATGGATCATGAAACAATCTCATACAGAGCTCTAATCCAAGAGTTCTTGGTACAATATACAATCGTCTCACACTGTCATACAAAAATTGGCAAATACATGCGCCAATTTACTGCCTCTTGACAACCTACCTCCACTGCGCAATCCCTACTAATCACAATCCCTAAATGAATTCGATCTTGCCTTGCCTTTACTGCGCAATCCTCATTGGCATCTCCAATGTGTGTTTGGTTGCAAGTGTGCACCCACTAATGTCACAACTAATAGTCAAACTATCCCTTTCACCTATCTCTCAACTGGATCTCCACTGGATTTGACATGCATGTAGTTAACAGTAGTAAATATTCAGTTGCATGTGAGATCACTCCATGTGAATTAATTTAATATTTAATTCATTGATCTCTCACTAGTGTATCTTCAGTTACAACTAGCACAACTGAGTTAAACTACTTTACAACTCACATAACTACACATACAACTCTATTACAACTTTGTGTCACTCAGTTACAACGAAGTCCACTTGCATGTCCCACCAGCCAACCTTAGAACTTGTAATTCCTTTAGTCAATTGGTTTGCCACATCAGGTAACTGAAATCAAGTGCTTCAAGAGAATAGATTATTGTTTATTGTCTAATTATTATTAAGAGATAATAATAATCGACATGCATTCTATTTTTAGAAATGTGATCTATAAATAGACTTCGCCCATGCATCTAAAAATAGAAACTCATCTATAAATAGAATTTTCTCAACCATCTTTAAATAGACTCGTGCTATAAATAGATTTTGCTCACCATTCTAAAAATAGACATACACCTAAAAATAGCCTGCAGGCCCCACCTAGTGTAGGTACTTAATTTTCACTAGGATCATCATCTTTTTGAATCTCAACACTCCCTCTCAACAAGAAAGGGATTATCCTTCACCCCAATCCTGTCTCTATGGTATTCGAATTTGCTCCTAGTGAGCGCCTTCGTCAAAATATCTCCATCTTGATCTTCTATAGGAATGTACTGAAGCAACATGATCTTCCGCTGCACACAATATCTGATATGATGATATCGGATATCTATATGCTTAGATCTATCATGAAACACAAGATTAATCGAGAGTTTAATGCAATTCTGATTATCACAATGAATCATTGTAGCATCTAAATGATAACCAAACAAACCGACTAGGATCTTCCTCATCCAGATAGCCTCACATGCAACTTGACTTGCTGCCATGTATTCTGCTTCCGTTGCACTGAGTGCCATGGATATCTGTTTCCTGGTGTACCAAGAAACAGCTGTAGATCGGATACTGAAGACCCCTCTTGATGTGCTCTTTCTGTCCGTTGGGCTGCCTGCCCAATCTACATCCATGAAGCCATGCAACTTCACCTCATTCGTCTGTTTGTACCATAATCCATACTCAAATGTTCCCCTGAGATATCTCAGGACATGCTTCCTCGCCTTCCAAAAGAGCTTGGTAGGCTTAAACGTCGCTTGATTAAGATGGTTCACCGCATAGCATATGTTCGGCCTTGTATTAACTAAATACATGAGCGAACCCACCAACTGTTGATAGATAGTAGCATCCACTACCTCTCCAGATGTAACATCCTCTTTCCTCCAGTTTCCTAGAAGAGGAGTATCCATGGGTTTGCAGCCCTCCATGTGAAACTTGCCCAGTATCTTCCTTACATACTTTCCTTGAGACACAAAAATTTCACCTTCTCGCTACCATATTTCCAATCCAAGGAAATAGTGAAGGAGTCCCATATCCTTCAACTCAAACTCCTTTGCAAGGTCCTCCTTGCATGAGTGTACCAATTGCTCATCACCAGTCAGTATTAAATCATCAACATAAAGAACAATGATTAAAATCTTACCCTCCACCACAATTTGGTATAGGTTTTCATCTACCTCACTCTTGGTGAAGCCAAGTCCGGTGAAATAGTTTTCGATCCGAGTGTACCAAGCACAGGGTGCTTGCTTCAACCCATACAACGCTCTTTTGAGTCTGCACACATGTGACTCGCTACTGAAGATCTAAAATCCTTCAGGCTGCTCAATGTACACTTCTTCCTCAATGATTCCATTAAGGAATGCAGTCTTCACATCCATATGATGAATGTGCCAACCCATCTGCACTAAGAGAGCAAGGATGGTCCTTATGGAAGAATACCGTGCGACAGGTGCAAAGGTTTCTTAATAATCAGTCTCATCGATTTTTGAGAAGCCTCGGGCTACAAATATAGCCTTGTATTTCTCAACATTCCCATCAGCAGCTTGCTTTACCTTATAGATCCATCTTGAACCTACCACTGATGGCTTAGTCACAATACATTTTCTCATGAGAGCCATGTATCCAGTGAATCGGTCAGGAGAATGTCTCTGTCTTCACTGTGAAGTAGGGACTCCTTCATTATGTGTCGCATCAAGCTTCAGCCTCTCGACTTATGTGGTACACCTTCTGCCAGTTCTGATGTTTGGCTCTGCGTGAATTGACTCCTCCACTCCATGAATCTCCTCCTATGGCTTATCCACATCAAGAGACTCATCTTTGGAAACAAGCAGTTCCTCCTCTGCATGCAAGTCTAGCTCCCTCTCAAGCGACAACTTCATGGCTTTCTCCTCATTGAATTTTATATCATGTTTCACCATGGTCATTCGACTATTTGGAAAATACACACGATAATTATGTGGTGTTTCTATGTACCCCACAATTATCCCAACTTCAGCAGTCGGCTCCAGCTTCTTCCTGGCGTTCTTGGTCACATGCACATAAACAGATGAGCCAAAAATATTAAAGTGATAAACATATGGTTTATAACCAGTAAAAGCTTCTTCAGGTGTACTCATACCAAGTACTCTATGAGGACAACGATTTTTCACATAAACAGCAATGTTGCATGCTTCCGTCCACAAATGCATTGGTAGGCCCTGATCATGTAGCATAGCTCGTGCAGCACCCACAATCGTTCGGTTCTTCCTCTCCGCGACCCCATTTTGTTGTGGGTTATGAGGCGCTATGAGTTCTATACGAATTCCTTCTTTGCTACAGAAGTCTTTGAATTTGTTTGAGATGTATTCTCCACCCTTATCGCTCTGCAGTGCCTTCACTTGCTTCCCCGACTCTTTCTCAACCAATGCCTTAAACTCACAGAACATTGAGAATTTTTTATCCTTCTTATGCATGAAGAATATCTAGCATCTACGAGAAAATTCATCGATAAAAATAACATAATACCTATGTTTTTTTGTTGA
The DNA here is from genome assembly GCA_034641835.2 of Pinus albicaulis. Lineage (NCBI taxonomy): Eukaryota > Viridiplantae > Streptophyta > Pinopsida > Pinales > Pinaceae > Pinus > Pinus albicaulis. The sequence goes on along the minus strand of CM076574.1, from coordinate 813,102,429 downwards.
AGCAGCCGAGAATGGTCCACACATGTCTGTGTGAACTCTCTCCAAGATCACCGAAGCACAATTCTCCTTTTCATGAAAGGTGACTTTACAAACTTACCCATAGTACATCCTTTGCACTGATCTAATTGCACAAGTGTACCTTTGGGAAGTCCAGTAGAAATCTGCTGCAAAATTTTTAGGGCGCCGTGGTGAAGATGGCCCAATCACCTGTGCCATAATTCGCCCTCATCCCGACTCACCACTTCTTCTGCTTTGCCCACCATTGCAGCGCATCCATCTACCTCTAGCTTGTAGAGATTCTTAACTCGAATCCCTATCCTCTTGGCTTGACCTATTGTTTTATGTCGCAGGAAAGCTTTTCCATCGCTGAAAACAACGTCATAGTCTCTATCCTCCAACATCACGACTGAGACCAAGTTTTTCTTCAAACCTGGAACATGCATAACATATTTCAGTAGAAATGGTTTTCTTGACTCCCTCTCAAAGGTAAAGGTAATGGCACTGTATCGTCCATCGTTGCCCATCTCTATATGTATCTGGAGATCTTTCTTCTCCAAGTCACTGAAAATCTCCTTAGCTCCCGTCATGTGGAAGGAAGCACCACTATCAAAATACCACACCAATCCCATTGCGCTTGAAACCAAGCATGCGATCAAAGAGAAATCAAGTTCAAATTGCGAGGCAAGGGCCTCACCAGCTACAACTCCAGCAGCCTTCTTGTTCTTCTTTTTCTGTGGGCAGTTAGTGGCAAGATGCCCATGTTCATGACAGTGAAAACACTTCAGCTTGGACAAATCCAACTTCTTGACTTTAGCCTTGAATTTTGAGTGGAATTTCTTCCCCTTCCCTTTCCTTGCCTTGAAAGCCAAAGCACAATCCTCTTCATCATCATGCTTTGATGAAGAGCCATCTATGGTGTTCCGCCTGAACTCCTCCTACACTAGATCCGACCACAGTAGTTCCCAATCCGATAGTTTTTCCCATCCATTAACAGAGTCTTGATAATTGTGCCAACTCTTAGGAAGTCCCAAGAGAGCCAAGCTCACCAAATCATCATCAGCAACCGTGATTCCCACACTCCCCAGTTCATTCCGACATTGGACAAACTTTGTGAGATACTTAGGAATATTGTCGCCCTTCTCCATCTTGATCTTTCTGACTTTATCCTTCAGCGCCAATTTCCTATAGTCGGTGCTGCTTTGGAAAAGATTCGTCAAAGCCTTCTACATAGCATATGGAGTGGCTTTCCCATGAAGGCTTGAGACAATATGGTCTCACACACCTTCCAACAGAATCCTTCTTGTCTTCGCTACTTTCTTTTGCGAGGCGTCAAGTAATGCAGCATTCGTCGAAGTGGGCTTAGGAACATCACTGTCGATGAATTCCTTCAAGCCATTATCTTCAAGCAACACCTCCATCCTATCTTTCCATGCAATGTAGTTCGAGTTTCCCTCAAGTGCATACTCTAATCGCAAACTTGCATACTCTAACTGCAAACCATTAAAATCCATTTCGATGTTTACTCAACTGTCACACCAAGAAATTCTTGCAACAAATTCGATATGTTTCCACCAAAAAACTCAACTACTACTTCAATATTGCAATATTCTTTGCTCCGATAACATGTAGAAATTTCAATAAAATTATGTATTTCCTGGATTCTCCTGATCTAACAATTATATTCCACTGTTACATACAGAATCCTTCTAATTAAATCTTTGCAGAAATTTAATTGCCAATTGCAAACACATGAAGAAAGATCAATCACACATAACATAGATGTTTTTACCAGAAAAGAATAAAGCTAAAAAACCCACTATCATATATTATGTATATATCATGGATCATGAAACAATCTCATACAAAACTCTAATCCAAGAGCTCTCAGTACAATATACAATCGTCTCACACTGTCATACAAAAATTGGTAAATACATGCGCCAATTTACTGCCTCTTAACAGCCTACCTCCACTACGCAATCCATATTAATCACAATCCCTGAATGAATTTGATCTTGCCTTTCCTTTACTGCGCAATCCTCATTGGCATCTCCGATGTGTGTTTGGTTGCAAGTGTGCACCCACTAATGTCACAAATGATAGTCAAACTATCCCTTTCACCTATCTCTCAACCGGGTCTCCACTAGATTTGACATGCATGTAGTTAACAGTAGTAAATCTTCAGTTGCATGTGAGATCACTCCATGTAAATTAATTTAATATTTAATTCACTGATCTCTCACTAGGGTATCTTTAGTTACAACTAGCAAAACTGAGTTTAACTCATTTAATTGAGTTAAAATACTTTACAACTCACATAACTATACATCCAACTCTATTACAACTTTGTATCACTCAGTTACAACGAAGTCCACTTGCATGTCCCACCAACCAACCTTAGAACTCGTAATTCCTTCAGTCAACTGGTTTTTGACATCAGTTAACTAAAATCAAGTGCTTCAAGAGAATATATTATTATTTATTGTCTAATTATTATTAAGAGATAATAATAATCGACATGCATTTTATTTTTAGACATGCGATCTATAAATAGACTTCGCCCATGCATCTAAAAATAGAAACTCATCTATAAATAGAATTTTCTCAACCATCTATAAATAAACTCCCGCTATAAATAGATTTTGCTCAACATTCTAAAAATAGACATACACCTAAAAAAGCATGCGGACCCCACCTAGTGTAGGTGCTTAATTTTCACTAGGATCATCATCTTGTTGAATCTCAATAGTTACAACCAGCACAATTGATTTTAACTCACTTAACTGAGTTAAACTACTTTACAACTCATAACTACACTTCCAACTTTGTTACAACTTCGAATCACTCAGTTACAACTAAGTCCACTTACATGTCTCACCAACCAACCTTAAAACTCGAAATTCCTTCAGCTAACTGGTTTGCCACTTCAGTGAACTGGAATCAAGTGCTTCAAGAGAATAGATTAATATTTATTGTCCAATTATTATTAAGAGATAATAATAATCGACATGCATTCTATTTTTAGACATGCGATCTATAAATAGACTTCACACATGCATCTAAAAATAGAATCTCATATATAAATAGAATTTGCTCAACCATCTATAAATAGACTTCCGCTATAAATAGAATTTTCTCAACATTCTAAAAATAGACATACACCTAAAAAATAGCCTACGGGCCCCACCTAGTGTAGGTGCTTAATTTTCACTAAAATCATCATCTTGTTGAATCTCAAAAAAATGTATCACATTTGCGATACTAAGAAGGTGGAAGATGAAAAGCACTTCATTTTGAATTGTCTGACTCTTATTCACATCTGCTATTAATTCCCTAACATTTGCCACACTTCCAATCTTATTGACTTATTAAGCCAGCCCATTTACAACGATCTACGAGCGCTTCTTTCCCTTCTCTTCAATCATAGAAACAAGATTTTGAAGAATCACACTTGGATTCTTTTTTCACATGGTTTAATATTAATGTCTTAAGTTTATAATCTCTTCATTTTATAATATTAATCCTATGGTTTGATATTAAACTTTTGGGCTTATTGATCCTTTGTGTTTATAATATTAATAATATTTAGGGTTTATAATGATTCTTAGGTTTGATATATTAATCTTAGGGTTTATAATATTAATCCTAAGATTTATGATATTAATCCTAGGGTTTAATATTAATTTTTTGGATTTATAATCCTTTGGGTTTATAAAATTAATTATTTAGATACCTACATTTTAATATTTAGCCTTTGTCTTTAATATTATAATATTAATGTATTGGATGTATAATATTATTAACCCCTTTAATTTATAATATTAAATCCTTGGGCTTATAATACTTTGATTTTTAATATTAATCCATTTACTAATATCAATAATATTTTTATTTTACTATATTATTGATAATATCAATAATATTATTATAATATAATAATTACTATTATCATAATTATAAAATAATAATAATATTTTATAAGATAATAATAATTATATATTTATTAATATTAAACCCATACTCATAATGTTTATTGGCATATATCAACCACATTTATTAATGTAATTGTGCTAGTATAATAGATAAAACTAGCAATTGCCCCTAAAGGTGCAAAGATACACTGAAGGTATGGAAGATTGGGAAGATCATCTCCCAAGATCTCGGAAGATTTGTCTTTCATTATTGTGCTTGAAGTAACAAGTTTGTGTTGTGGTTATGCATACAACATCTTGAATGAGTTATGAACAAAATATGTAAATTGTGTGTGCATAATTGTGCTTGAAGTAATAAGTTTGTCTTATGGTTATGCATAGAACATGTTGAATTAATTATCACCAAAATATGTGAATTTTGTGTGCATTGGGGTGGTTGGCTTACTGTTGGGTGCAGAGTTGAAATCCCTTCTTTAATTGTAGATATTGTACAATCTAAAACTTAGATAATTTGAAATGAATGATGACCAGTGATATATGATGTGCCACAAAAATTGGCATTAGCAATAAGACTCTTTGACATAGTAAAATTTAGCAAGTTTGAGTTTAAAATCTACTCATGTAACCTTTCATTCTATATTTTTATTTCTCATGAAGTCATAAATTTTACCCATACAACCAATTAAAAAATGTATGTTTTAATAACTATTAATGACAAGTTTAAGTTATTGGTTACCCATCATTTTTCATTTTTATTTATTTTTTACAAGGACAACAAGTTTACCCATAAAACCAATTGAAAAAATATATATTCTAATAACATTACACTTTATATTTTATTTTTATAAATACATCAAATTAATTTTAATATATTAATTTCTATTTAAAATTTTGATGAAAATTTAAAATAAATAAATGAATCAAAACATAAAGGGAAAACAATATAACTTTCTAAAAATCAAACTTTTTTACTATAACCTAAAGCAAATATAACCTGCATGCAATGAAATGCATTTAAAACGAAGTAAACATATTTCTAATATCCTACTTTAACATTATTTAGATTTTTTTATATATAAAAAAATACAAGGAAAAACTGAAAACCTCTTATTTCACATCCTATCCAGGGGTTCATTCACTTTCTGGCTGCGTTCAATTGTTAAGTTACCGTGAGCTTCACTTCTCATGAGTCTCTCATACAACCCATTGAAAAATATATGTTTTAATAATTACTATTAAGTTACCGTGAGCTTCACTTTTTATGAGTTACTCATACAACTTATTGAAAAATATATGTTTTAATAATTACTGATGAAAAAAATACAAGTAAACCTATTTCTAATATCCTACTTACTTTAACATAATTTCCAGTTTTTTTTGTATCAAAAAAATACAAAGAAACGCTGAAAAACCTCTCCTTTCACACCTGTTCCGGGTTTCATTCAATACCTCGCTGCATTCAATTACCCTCTTCACTTCTTAGTGAGTAAATTCCATTCATTTACACCTAGAAACAGATTCAAGTGAAATGGAACATATTTGAACCTTCTTACACAAACTCAACGTCATAAGCTTCAAACCCTAAATCAAGTTCTCATAGACTATTATCATTCACATGGCCGTGTTGAGACTGATTTATATGTACAAGCAATAAAACCCCGCAGATAACTTAGAGCTCAAAAACCCTATTATCATTCACATGGCCGTGTTGAGACTATTATCATTCATAAGCTTCAAACCCTAAATCAAGTTCTCATAGACTATTATCATTCACATGGCCGTGTTGAGACTGATTTATATGTACAAGCAATAAAACCCCGCAGATAACTTAGAGCTCAAAAACCCTATTATCATTCACGTGGCCGTGTTGAGACTATTATCATTCATAAGCTTCAAACCCTAAATCAAGTTCTCATAGACTATTATCATTCACATGGCCGTGTTGAGACTGATTTATATGTACAAGCAATAAAACCCCGCAGATAACTTAGAGCTCAAAAACAAAGGGTCAAGGCAAGCAATAAAACCATTCTCTGAAAACCCCTAAAATACCCCTGACCTGCCTCTAATAAACCATTCTTTGAAAACCCCATAAAATACCTTTCCCATAACACTAAATCATAAAAATCTTGTCACAGCTACAACCAGAAGAAAAATACCAACCATCAAAGAGTAATCGAATAATAAGGCCATTTAGTGCAAAATACCAAAACGAAAATCGAATAATAAGAACATCCTCTGTGGTTGCCATGAGCTTCTTGTGGGCAACCCTGCATCCGCTGAGCAACGAATTTATTTTGGCGAATGACATACATTTGATTTGCAGCGGCTCAGGCGACAAGAAGGATTCAGATAGGCATACTTGGGTTCAAATTTTCTTCGCCCAATTCATCCAATTCTGTCTCAGATACTGCCTCCACACAAAACCCTGCACTCCCCTCGACGCTCCTTTAAGTCACTGCTAGGATCTTCACATACCCAGCGGCGGACACATATTCCATCTCCTTTTCGCCCAGATGATAGTAGTGAGGCCATACTTCTACCTTACCAACTACGGAGACTCAATGCAAATGGAAAATTGACCGAGAGGGGGGACGATCAAAGTGGTAAATTTGATAAGTTTGAAGGACAAAAATGAAACCTAGAGATTGACTGGGTTGAACAAGTCCAATTTAACAGTGATAAAAATTTATTAATGTAATTGTACTAATAAAAATATTTTAATAATGATGAAAAATTATTGCTTACACAAAATAATATGACATACTTTTCACTAATTCTATAATAAAATTAACCTAAAATAATAAAAATAAATACCACAATTCAATTCATATCATTAAGAGGGATTCTTCACTAATTCTACAATAAAACTAAAATACAACACCGAAAACAAATATTAAAATACAATTCATATGGAACCCATTTAAACTCTGTAAACAAACCATGTATACCGTTCAAATGAAAACCCAATATGGAGAAATGCCTTGATATTAGTGTTTGTGCCTCTAAGAACTTGGTAAAAGTTTCATTAAATATGTTAATTATAGTTAAACAAGAGATCCACTCTTACAAACAGAAAACATCTAAGACCGGCTGTCTAATAATCCTCCATGACAGTTCACAGGAAATCATGATGCTATATATGCGCTCATGTCCTTGCCATTGTTTTTAATGTTTGCTGGCCCAAGATCTCCGTGTTAATGTATGTGTGCATGCCTATAAAGCTAATAGGGATAAAAAGGGCGAAAAAAACTCTGAAAGCCTTGGATTTTGTTTTGATTACGATACCATAACCATACTACGCTCCGCGTGCGTGCAGATGAAGTTAATGGTCATTAAAAAAATAAAATAAAAATGAAAGCCTTAGCTTTTGTTTTAATTACAATACAGTTATCTATATTATAAAAAGATTTTTTTGAGTTTCAGGTGTTGAAATCTGGTGACAAATTTTTGAGATAAAATCTTGGTTTTTGTTATTTAAACTGGTTTTTTGACTTTATATATGGATTCAGAACTCTCAAAAACCTCTCGGGCACTTGGATTGTGCAAAATTAGTTCTGGCCAAATTTTAGAGAAATTACACCCTAAAATACCACCATAAAAACCTTCAAAAAATAACATTAAAAACTACTCGATTATAAACTACATTTCGAGGTGACAGATTTTTGAAAAGAAGGAGCAGAGCTTCAAATTTATTACGAAACGAAACATTTAATCTCTGTGGTTTATCTTTTCATCCATACAGCATATGTTCCAACAACTGAGAGCAGCCGACACAACGCACTTCGAAAATATTCTATGAGACCAACAGCTTCCCTGCTTTTCACTTAAAAAGCAATTCAATCCATAATGATTCAGCTTAAAAAAATAAATAGAAACTCGAATTTATCTGAAAGAAATCCAATAAGTAGGAGTGCCTCTATCTTAGAGCTGTATTTCTTGGAACACGAAAAACATTTTATTTATCTCACAAATTATCTGAGGTCAATGACACTTCAACAGTATAACCAGAACCAGAGGATCTCACAAATTATGTGTGTGTAGGTCAATGACATTTCAACAGTATGACAGAGAGGCACTGTTACAAGCAGAAAATAAGGAAGACAGATACCTAGTACAATTCAAATGGAATGGAACCCAACTGTCTATCCATGTGTATAATTCAAATGAAATCCAATGTGTATAATTCAAATGAAATCCAATATGTCCAAAGGCCTTGACCTTAAAATTATACTTCTTAGAATATTAAATTTTTATTTAACCTCACAAACAACCGAAATCGGTCAATGACACTTTGTTAGTATGACCAGAACCATAAAGGCACTGTTACTGACTCTGCAATAACACTTAGTTCAACTCAAATGGAACCCAGTATAAACCTGTGCACATTTCAAATGGAACACAATATATAATAAATTTTTCATTTCAACTCACAAACAACCGAAATAGGTCAATGACACTCTGTTAGAACTCAGTATGACCAGAACCAGAAAGGCATTGTTACTGACTCTGCAATAACACCTAGTTCAACTCAAATGGAACCCATTATAAACCTGTGTACATTTCAAATGGAGCACAATATATAAAAATGCCATGAGACCCATAGGTCAATGATACTTTACCGGTATAACCAGAACCACAGAGGGACGGTTACAGTTGGGCCGTCTACTCACTCTCCAAGAAAACTCTGAAATCGGATACCTACTACAACTCAAATGGAACCCAGTATAACCTTGTCTACATTATAAATGAAGCCCAATACATAGATATACCTTGAGACCTTGAAGCTGTGTATCTTCGAACATGAAAAAAGTTCTATTAATCTCAAAAATAGCCAAAATAGGTCAGACAGAGTAGCAGGATTCAGTATGACCAGAACAGAGAGGCACTGATACAAGCAGAAAATTATTAAGACAGGTTGTGTAGTAATTCTCCAATAAAATGCTGAAAAGTGAAAACAAATGCCTCACACAGTCTAATGGAACTCACTATAACATGTGTACAATTCAAATGAAACCTAACAGGTAGATATGCCCTGATCTTCAAGCTGTGCTTTTTACAACATGGAAAAAGTTTTATTGATCTCACAAATACGAATAACCAGAACCAGAGAGGCACTGCTACAACCAGAAAATTACTAAGTCAAATGCCTAATACAGTTCAAATGAAACTCAGTATAACTGTGTCTAATTCAAATGAAACCTAACATGTATAAATGCCCTGACCTTAAACTGTGCTTCCTAGAACATGGAAAAAGTTCTATTAATCTCATAAATAACCAAAGTTTTATTAGCATAGCCAGAACTAGAGAGGCACTGTTACAAGCAGAAAGTTATTAAGCCGTGATGTCTACTAGTTCTCCATTAAGACGCCGAAAAGAAATGCCTAACACGGTTCAAATGGAACTCAGTATAACATGTGTCCAATTCAAATGAAACCTAACATGTAGAAATGCCCTGACCTTACAGCTGCGATTCTTAAAAGATGGAAAAAGTTACATTCATCTCACAAATAATCAAAGTTCTATTAAACTCACAAATGACCAAAATAGGTACATAACACTGTTACAAGCATATAATAACTATGATGGACAGTACTAATTCTTCAACAAAACGCTGAAAACAATTACCTAGTACAATTCAAATGGTACGTAGTATAACTATTTGGACAATTTAAATGGAACCCGATATGTAGAAATGCCTTAAAACATGGAAGAAGTTTTATTAATCTTGAAAATAACCAAAACAGGTCAATGACACTTTAACCGTGTAACCATAACCAAAAAGCATTGTTACAGAGCTGAAAATAATGAAAATGTACTGCCTAATAATACCTTGTACAATTCAGACGAAACCAAACATAATCATGAGCAATGGTTATGGCTGATTACATTCAAACCAATAAACCATGTACAGTGGTTGTGTCTGGTTACATGACAATCTGTTCGAAACTCCATGTGAGAAGCACACCGATAGAAAAACTTATAAATCTGTTGGAGATCCCCATGAGAGGCATTGATTGACAGAGTGGGAAGTCCCCCAAGGAAAAGCATGGCCTTATTGGAATGGCCCATGAGACATAATTTGGCTCAAGGAAAGGGAATAGCCTAAATGAATTGGCCTATTTAATGCATGATTTGGGTTTTACCATCAATATAGGAAATCGAATATGATATAGTGAATGATCTATGTTAGGGTAGTTCTCCCAATAACAGATTTATTTATAAGTAGCCAAGCTGGCCAACATTATGGATCAGGCAGGTGAGCATTTAGCTTAACACAATGAAGAATCTATAAACCTTTTACATGCAATTTTTAGGTTCTAATATCATGGGCTACCAAAACCATGTATCCAAAATCACAGAACCTATCAACTTGGACTCTTTCTGTGACTTTTACTGAGACAAGTTTATCAGAGGAAAAGAAAGGATGAAAAGAGTTGGAATAGAGAAGCAATTCTAAGGTTTGTTTATTTGGTTGTTGTTTTGTTGTTTTACACAGTTATTTAGTTTTCTTAAAAAAGGCAAGGAGAAGGTTGAGTAAATAAGCATAAGCATACTAAACTGACAGGGATCAAACAGTATCATTAGGTGAGTAAACAAAGGCATAAACAGGTATTTTCACATCATAACCAATCAAACAATACCTGACAAACACACTCAACCCCCCAGTGAATACTATTTTGGTTTAGAGACTATCTGAAACCGCTGCTTATACTCCTGCTCAAACGGATTCCTTGTATTGCAGGGATAATCATTGATGCAATCACTCCAGACGTTGTAATCAGAGGGTTTCGGCTCCCTGAGAACCTCCCATACAGCAGTATTGCACTTGAAGCCTGAGCCCAGAGCAATCTGCCACAGGCGGTCACCTTTCTTCATCCGCCCCTTGGCCTCCATGTAGGCCACCTCATACCAGAGCCCACTGGAGGAAGTATTCCCAAACCTGTGAAGCGTCATGTGGGCAGGCTCTGTGTCGTAATCCGTCAGCCTCAGGCTCTTTCCGATGCCGTTGATGACCGCCCGCCCCCCCGGGTGAATGCAGAAATGCTCGAAGGCTAGCTTGAAATTGGGCACATAGGGCTTCAGGTCCTTGATTTTCAGGAGCTTGATGCAGAGCATGTTGTAGACGAAGTAGAGCTGTTCTGAAAAGGGGAGAACCTTGGGCGCTAGGGTTGTGATATTGTTTTTCAGGGCGATTCCTGCAGCTTCGATCAGGTATGTGCTGAGAGAAACCCCCATGATGTTTTCATCGTCCTCTCTCTGCACTATGCTGTTGTAGGCCTCGTCGTTTTGGCCGAGATGGGTTCTGACAGAATGCAGAAGCTTCATCTTGGCCCTGCGCGCATCACTGGGCTTGTTCGAGATCAGCAATGCTGAACCCCCAACACGGAACAGACAATTCGACATCATCATCGGCTTGTCGTTGCCCACATAACGATTCATGGTCAGATTCTCGCTGCTAACCAGAAGGGCATAACAATTTTTGTGAACTTTCAGCAGATCCTTCACCATGTCGACTCCTATTATCCCGGCGCTGCACCCCATGCCGGAAATATTGAAAGACTTGATGTCTTCCCTCATGCCATAATGGTTCACAATCCAGGCCGACAGAGACGGGGCCGGCGCAAAGCAGCAGACATTTATTATAAGTATGTCAATGTCGCAGGGTCGAATCCCGCTGTCGGTGAACAATCTGTCGAGTGTAGAAACAAAGGCCTCCTGCATCTCCAGCCACCCTTCGTCCATGGACGACACAATGTCGCCCTGGAAGAAGGAATTGGGCGCGTAGGTCTCCTGCCCGAGGCCTGATTTTATGTGAACATTTACCACGAATTTCAGCGACTCTGGCATCGGATCGCCCTTGCAAGTGACGTATTCCGAGAGCTCTGTGTTCATTTTTCGGTCTTCCGGGGGCTTGTAGCAGCTGAAGGCCACCAGGTAAGCGCAGGAGCTCCTCTGCCTTTGAATGTGCCAAACTATTCCCACTGCCAGCACAGACATCACGGCCACCCCAAGTTCCAGGGCCGAAGTAGGGATCGAAGACAAGAGGGAGCTCGCCCCTTCCATGATTTGGCCGAGAGATATGAACGATTCATACAAATCCATCTCTGCTCGATGAATTTTTCAATTAGCGTACCACCAATCGATCGATGGAATATACCCAACAAGGCCGCCTATATATGATTCAAATTTCAGCTAACGCAAAAGGAGGACTTCAAACCGTCGGGTATTGTCTTGAATGCCTGATAATGCCTGATACTGACAAAATTATGCAAGCCAAGTGTTGGGTGCTGTATTGAATGCCTAATACTGACTAAGTTAAGCAAGCCAAGACCGCCATTAATGAACCAGATGAATTGGTGAGTGGCTATTCGATGAATGAATAAATAGGGAGTGGGATAGCGTCATAAACCATACACCCTCCTAAATAACCTGAAAGGATAAGTTATTATCGGAAGTTGCTCTGCCATTCCACCGAGTCTCCATTCCGTCTCAGCTTCAAAATCTCCATTCTTTTTCAAATTTAAATTTCATAATCTCCATTCTTTTTCAATTTCAAATTTCATAAAAGAAGTTGAGGGGGAACTTAATTATGAAAGAAAAACTGTTTTAAAAGTATTTAAATTTGAAAAAAAAAATTATAAGAAGAATAAATAAAAAAGAGTGAATATGTTTTATGTTGGGTAAGTGAGCACCCAAGGGTGTGAAGTGGTAACTTATCCCATGGAGTGCCACTCTTCACCGGCAAACAAAAATACCGTGGGCTATATATTTTTCTAAATAATTTGAATGAATAAATTAAATAAGTTGCAAGTTTTTATTAGGGTCAATTTGTTTTAGAATCTAATTTGTTTTATAAAAACTAATTACATTAAGTTTTTATAGTTACGTTGATAAATGTGTTGGTTTGGAAATAGATTTCAAAATTTTAATTTAATTAAATTACTAAATAAATAATAAAAATCTAAAGTTTATTGAGTATATTAAAGTATTTATAGTGATATACAAGAATCAACAGTTTTCAAAATAGTTATTTTGTTTTTTCTTTTTAATTAAATTGATTAATTAAAAAAATCTAGTGAATATATTAAAGTATTCACAATGGTATACACAAATCTAAAGTCTGCAAAATAGTTATGGTGTTTTTTTCCTTTTAATTAAATTGATTAATTAAAAATGAATTCTCAGAGGATATTAAAGTATTCATAATGGTATACACAAATCAAAAGCTTGCAAAATTGCAAAATAGTTATGGTGTTTTTTTCCTTTTAATTAAATTGATTAATTTTTTAAAAATCCAGTATATTGAAGTATTCATAGTTGTATACACAAATCAAAAGCTTGCAAAAATACTTATGGTGTTTTTTTCTTTTTAATTAAATTAATTAATTAAAAAAATCCACCAAATATATTAAAATATCCATAATTTTAAACACAAAACAAAAGTCTACAAAATAATTATAGTGTTTTTTTCCTTTTAATTAAATTGATTAATTAAAAAATATTATAAATAAGTAATATAAAGTGAATTATGATATTTTAGATATGTGATATTGATAAATCCATTATATTGGTCAATAAAGTCTATTTATAAATTAAATATCTTTATATTTATAATAAAACTAAAATTTTAGTGTTTCGTATTTTTAAAATATATATGTTTAACTTATATTATTTAATAATAATAATAAATAGATTTATAAATGTTTTAATATTTATTATAAATAAATTCTAATTAAACTTTATTGACTACTAAATGGTTGAGCAAATTGATCACTAAATGGTTGAACTAGTTTAGGACTTAGATTGGTATAATATTAATGACAATATCTATAATTAGACTAATTAATCAAATCTTTCTTTCATTAATTTTTTTTATATTTTTGAACTAGTTTAAGTACTTAAACTAATATCTTCAATTAAATTAATTAAATAATTTTTTCTTTCATATTATAATAATTTTTTGGGGAAATCACATAAATTTTTTTATAAAGAACGTGTTTCTAACTACTGAATGTAATTCATCCTCAAGATAATAAAAATTATAACGGAGGTGTTTCTAACTACTGAATGTAATTCATCATTAAAATAATAAGAATTTTCTAATCAGACTATCCATATATATATATATAAATCTTTCCTAATTCAATTTAAATTTAAAAATAAATAAATATCAATTATATAAACTTTAAAAAGCCACAAATAAAATTAGTTGAGTTTATGAGCCTCAAAAATTATATAAATTTTATTTCAATTATACTGCTCTGGTTTTGTTTAATAAAAGTCATAGTAAAATCCAGTAAATTCCGAGGTTTAGTTCATTATAAAATCCAGTAAAATCCCATTATCAAATCACATTGTTTTCTCATATGATAAAATTAAATCGCTGTAAAGTTTTGGTTGTCTTTTTAATTTTTGCAGTAGTCTAAAAAAAGCAATAGAATATTTTAGAATTCGGTAAAGATTTTGAAAAAATCTGGCAAAGATTTTATCATAATCTTGTTTACAGTTGTTAAACTTCAGTGTTTTGGGTGTTTTAAGAATTTTTCATAATGCTAATCCATTTTCACTATAAAAAATGCAATTAAAACACTCCAACTACCTAATTTTTTAAATTTTTTTAAACTGGATTCCGACTATGCTAAATAGACAACTTCCTAATTTTCTACCAAACACTTATAAACTCATTACTGCACAATTAATTTAGAAAGCTCATAAATAAGTTTTTCCGTCAATGAAAACGTGAATTCTGACGTCACCAACTCCCAAGAAAGTTCAGTGGCGGCTGCTGTAACACATCGACGACATTGGGCTTCACTGTCTACAGCAGTGAGTGAGCTGTAAGCCCTTCCTGATCTGCAACCGTTTCACACTAGAACGCTGGAATTTATTAAAGATCTGATAGCGGGTCACTGTAATTTGCACCGAACGCTTCTTATGTGGCTTTTGTCCATTTGGTTCTGAAAGTTTGGTATCAGTATTCATTTATTAGCTTAAATAGATATCTAACTCAAACAAAGAAATCAATGTTTTAGATATTGAAATATACTTTTTATATTGGATCATGCATGGAGTTTAAAATTACTACACAAACTACGTAAATACGAGTTTCAATTCATAAGGATGGCATGGATCTCTCACTACACAATCTCTATAAATAGAATTTTTAATTCATAAAGATAATATGGATCTGTTATTATAAGGTTTGGCATATTGCGGATTGGTATTACAAATTTAATAATGATTCGGGAAAACAAAAACTAATTTTTCAGGGATAATTATGTAACTCATAAATGTAATGATTAAAGCATTAAACTTAGAGGATTTTACAATAACAGATTGAAGTTTTAATTTTTAGTTTATTATATAGTGTGGAAGAAAGGAAAGGATAAATAGATCATTAATAATTCTAGGGAGTTTGGATGTTAACAACATTATTATTATAATGAATGATAGTGTCATCTATACATTACATATACAAATTTACCATAATAAAAATAATTTAAATATGTAAAACTCATCTTATACGAGTTACTAGACTACCTTAATCACTTGTTGAATTGAACTATGTAAATAATCTTGGTAAATAATCATGGCAATTGAAAACACATTTAATCTTATCCACTTACGCATACAAGTGGTAACCTTCCAGCACGTAAAACTTAACTTTTTAATGTTAATACACTAAACATACAGTGCATTCGAGGATTAACTCTTCAGAACCAGATTTGACGGTCTTTTGTGCGGACATATTGGTTTATGTGTTATTTATGGTTTCATTAATTTAACTATACAACTCAGGTTAAGGCTTGATCGTTAGCTTCAATTCACTGTGAAATGTTACTTCTCTGGAAATCACAGCTGGTAGCATTAAGAAACTTCTCGATCCTCCCACTGACTGTCAACTTTCAGTGGCAAGGGAAGGACACCTGCACCATTCTTAACCCTCGATCCGATCCGATCCGACGACCTCCGTGGCTGCCGACAGGAATAGGGTAACGAACTCCCTACCCCAACCCAGTTCTCCTGCTCATTTCACCTCTGTGAAACTATGCTCTGCTATGAGGCCGAACCTGAAATCTCTCAGCTACTAGAGATCCTTTAGGTGACTTCTAAATAGCTTCAAAGACTTTGTCCATGTAATTTAGCAAACAGGAATCTCCACTTGAAGGGTTATTTCGTTTACTACGTTGTGCTTTTTTCTTTGTAATTTCTATTAGTCCTAAGGCGCTCAGTTTTTTTTAATGTCGGGGTTCTAGTTTGTTTACAAGGTTATGTGAATTCTTGCTCAAGCACCCGCAGGAAGTGGCCGGACCTTGGTAGGGTTTGCATCACAAGTCGACTCAAACCCTTCCTCCTATTTTCTACAATTATGGTCTTTCTTATTTATTTTTTTATACAGTGGTCAAGTTTCTCATAATTCTTGGGGTTTTTGGCACAGATTTTTACAATGGCTCGAATCTCCCGCCTGCAATGGATCCTTACAACCTTTCCCAGCTTCACGCCAGCCCTTCAGCTTGCCAGGTAGGTATTCTCACAACCTCACAAATTTAATGGCTAAGTGCATTTCTCTGTCAGTCTGGGTCTTGGATTTAAGGAACCCCCAAACAATGTGGCAGGGTTCGATGGCGTCTTCCCTCAAACTGGTTATGGGGAGAAGATTACCAACAGTTGTGGTCATTTATCCTCGTTTTGTTGAGGAACTGACACTATAATTATAATGGTTAAGTCTTCCTTTTGGAGAAGCCTGCCTTCTAGTAAGATTGTATATAAGTTTATTCCTTCGGGAAGTTTTGAGATGTACAGTAACTCTAGCACTCCACTCTGAGCAGCTTATAATGTTTGTATAGTTTTGGTTCATCTGGTATCTATTGTTAAGGATAATGGCAAGGTTGCTTTCTAAGTAATATCTTCCATGAATTATGGGATGTACTTATTTCATGTCTTGCAAACACGAACGTTGAACATTTCTGTTTTCATGATTTCTATTCATGCTTCTAGTTTAATGGTTTACAAATTTAGCTGAACATTGTTTGTTAATTATAGCTTTCTCTGACATTCTCACTCGTGTTTCCATAGCTGTGTTTTTCGTTATGAATTGAGTTTATGTGATGTGATAATTTCTCTCTCTTCACAAACCCAGAGGATGTAAGAGCTCTTATCCAACTCCTTGGTTGGTTGCGTTTTAAACCTTCGCGACCCTTCTCCTTGTCAAATTATCTTGATATATGTGTAGGCTGGGGATTATCATGGAAACCCTCGACTTCCAATTTTGGGGTTTATTTGTTAAGTATATTTCCTGGAAACTTATCTTGTTCTTGTTTGTTTTTTTTTTCTAGATTTACTCTCGAGACTACTGTATATTGGAAAGAAACCTACACTATATTTTACATGTATAAATTTGCTTTCATTTTCACAAGTACAGGTGTTACCCTAGCCCGAATTGGCTGGAACTCCATTTATGGTGAAAACAGGGTTTTCTGGTGCCCACATCTTTCTTCTAAAGAAAATAACATCTACATTTATAGGCAAAATTCTATCTTTAGTCCTGTCAAAACATATTTCACAACTATAGTCCTTATGTTTCCGTTATCTTTCCTTCTAATACAGTACAATAAACAATGCAATTTTCAAGGTAAATACAACGTTATCTTTACTTGATAGATAATTTCTCACCTGTCTATTCTGTGTTATATTTTAATCATTCACAAATGAAAGTTTCATACAGTTTACAAGTATTTTATCAGCATAAATAACTCAAAACATCACACCATTTAAGAAACTTATTTGGATATATCTGCCTTATTGGTTAGTCCACCAAACCATGAGTGAGGTGATCACGTCCTCCACTCCCCCCGAGCTCCTCACAAAAGCAGAAAAACATAAAGGAGTTAGACCTCAAGACGTCATGCCCAACATTTCCTCCAAACCCAACAATAGAGTTCCACTAGTTTTTCATCTAGCTCTAGACTTCTCTCTGTTCACAACTATTTGTTGCATTTTCTTCCCTATTGCACAAAACCCCTTCCCCTGTCTGAGAGTTCTTTTTTGTTCTCCAAGGGGAAAGTAACTGTCAATAACCATTTCTTCCCAACCACTCTGGAGTCTTGGAATTCATTTACTAACTAGGCATGGAAATTCCAATGTAAATATTTATTTATCAAAATTAAACTTAGGTTCATAATCCATTTAACATATTCAATAGTTGTTCCTCATTAATATTCAAAAGTAACTTTTGCAAAAAGTTCTTTAAAAGTAAACAGAATAACTAAGTTGGGTGTTACATCTTCCCCCGCTTAAGGAAAACATCGTCCACGATGTTTTACTCCATCCCAGTAAATAGTTCTGGATATGCTTCTCGAATAAGGCCTTCATCTTCTGAAGTAGCCTATTTTGGGCCAAAGTGATTCCACTGCACTTTAACCTGGGAGATGGCTCGCCTCTAGAGCGTTATTTATCTCTAATCGAGAATACGTTGAGGCTCTACTAGAAATTCACCTTCCAATTCGACCTGCAACCAACAAACATTTAATCAATTAATTAAGTACTAGTCCTTTTTCCAGAGGACATATTATCAATTACAATTTACCTGCACATTATGCCAATATATTACATGCTTTGGGTCGTGCACATATTATTTTAATATAGATACATGAAATACGTATTGAACTTGTATGTGACTAGGTAATGCCAACCAATAGGCCACTGGCCCTACTCTTTCCAGAATCTGGAAGAGTCCACAGAACAGGGGAGCCAATTTGGCACAGTTAGTCCATCTTAGAGCGCTTTTCTTGGGTTTAATTTTAACATACATGTGATCCCCCACTTCAAACTCTCGATAGGTTCCTTTTCGATCCACGTAAACTTTCTGCCTGTCCTGGGCAGCTTTTAGATTCTGTCGGATCTTCCTTACTTCACGCTCCATCTCTTCCAACATCTCTGACCCAAGCATTAGTTTAGTTTCTGGACTGCTCCAATTTATAGGTGTTCGACATTGTCTTCCATACAATTCCTCAAAGGCACTCATCTTGAGAGATTCTTGGTATCCATTATTGTAATCAAACTCTACCAAATGAAAATACTCTTCCCACTTTGTGGGCTGCTACATCACATACATACGTAACATGTGTTCTAATATTTGGTTTACTCGCTTAGTATTCCCATCTATTTGTGGATGGTAGGTAGTGCTAAACTGGATTTGTGTGCCCAGACCGATGAACAGTGCCTTCCAGAAGGCTGATGTGGACTTCATATCTTGGTCTGAGATGACAATTTTCGGAATACAGTGTAATCTAAACACCTCCCTCATAAAGATATATACGATTTGTATTGTTTCGTAATTGGACTGGACCAGAATAAAGTGAGATGCCTTGCTTAGCCTATCAACCACCACCATAATGGAGTAATTGTGTCTCTTTGTTCTTGGTAAGCCTGTAATAAATTCAAGTGAAATGACTTCCCATTTCCACTCTGGTACATGAATTCGTTGTAGTAAACCTACCGGGTGTTGATGCTCCACCTTCACCCGTTGACATTCCAAACACTTGGTCAAATATTCAGCAATATTTTAACGCATCCCAAGCCAAAAGTAGTCTTTTCTGATTACTGTCAGCATTTTCTGGTAACCAGGATGTCCATCATAGGAGCTTCGATGATACTCATCCAAAATAAGCTCATTCAAGCTTATCTGATTAGGAATGTATATATTTCCTCGGAAAACCAATAGTTTTTCATTTTTAATCCTATAATCTTATTTTTTTTCCTGATTTTTTGCTTCTTGTGCTTGTTTCCACAAAAACTAATACTCAGGATCTTTTTGTGTTGCCTCCTTCACTTGCTCTTGGAACTTAAATTCCACTTGGTTAAAATAAATCTCATAAACACAATGTAGTTTCCTACTTAAGACATCAGCGACATGATTCTCCTTACCTTTCACGTGTTGAATTCAAAATCGAATTCACTCAAAAATGTGTTCCACTTTGCTTGGTGAGCATTCAAGTCAGTCTGCTTAAAATAGCTAGTTGGGCTATTGTGATATGTTTTTAGCATAAACTTTTTCCCCAATAGATAGTTCCTCCATACTTTGAGGATGTGTACTACTCCGGTCAGCTCTAGATCATAAGCAAAATATCGCTGCTCATAATCTTTCAACTTTCTGGATTCATATGCGATGATTTTTCTGTCTTGTGACAACACTACTCCCACCCCTTCTTTGCAAGCATCGGTTTAGACTTCAAACTCCTTGTTTGGGTCAGCCACCTTCAACACAGGAGCAGTAGTTAACAATTTCTTTAACCGTTCAAAAATGGTTTGACATTATTGGTCCACTTAAAAATTCACCCTTTTCATTGCAAGGAGGAAATGGGGAAAGCAATTTTAGAGAAGCCTTTGATAAAATGTTGGTAATAACCAACCAAACCCATGAAGGAATGTATGTCTGGTACGTTTCTCGGTACCCTCCACTCCATAATAGTCTTTATTTTCTTGGGATATACTGATATCCCTTCAACATATATTACATGGCCCAAATATTGGATCTGCTCTTTGTAGAAATCACACTTGCTTAATTTTGCATAGAGTTGATGGTCCCTCAAAATTTTTAGCACCAAGGGTAAATGTTCCTTATGTTCTTCCATGTTTTTAGAATAAAATAATATATCATCAATAAAGATCAAAATTATTTTTTCCAAAAATGGATGGAATATGCCATGCATCAGACTCATGAAATTTGATGGTGCATTAGTTAACCAAAATGGTAAAACCATGAACAATACCCATAAATTTGGCATTTATTATATATATATATATATATATATATATATATATATATATATATATATATATATATATATATATATATATATATATATATATATATATATCCCCTCATCTTGTATCTGTATATGGTGATATCAAAATCTTAAATATATCTTTGAAAACATTGTTTATCATTTTACTTGATCGATCAGATCATCTATCTGTGACAGTGGATACTTGTTTTTAACAGTCAGTTTATTAAGCTGCCTGTAATCCATAAACATCCTCATCGTACCATCTTTCTTTTTAACGAATAGCACCAGTGACCCCTAGGGAGACACACTAGGATGGATGCACCCCTTGTCAAATAATTCCTGCAGCTGCATTTTTAGTTCAGTCAGCTCAGGTACACTCATTCGGTACAGTGCTCGTGACACAGGTTTTGCCCCTAGTGTTAATTCGATGGTGAAGTCGATATCTCGTTTTGGAGGTAGTCCCGATATGTTTTCAGGAAACACATCCATAAAGTCATGAACTACCGGTATATTCTCCAACATATGGGTCTTGTCCTTAGAGTTGGAGAATCCTACTTGAATGGCATAAATTTGACACCCCTTCTGGATGCATTTACCCAGCTGAGATGTCGTGATGGGGCACAATTGGAGTGGTTTCTTAATTCCTTGTAACTCCTGGCGAGTACCATATTTAGCCATATAACTGATGTTTTTTTTCTTGCAATCCACCACAAATCAATGCCCTTAATCTAACCAGTCCATTCCCAGTAATAAATCGTAGGAACCCAAAGGTAAAATATTCAACTCCAAATTTATATGTTGGGTTCCTATGTCTAAAGGGCATTTTGAGACTTTGGAATTAACCCTCCTCCTTGCCCCGGTGGTTTATTACACCAACTAGAGACTTTTAAATTTCAGACTTCATAAATTAAAATTTTCAACTATTCTGAGATTTATATAGCTTAAATTGACCCCTGGGTCAACCAAAATAGATACATCATGGGAAAATAATTTACCTTATAGTGCTATCATTGTTGGCTGGTAATCCGCTTGCCGGTCATCTAACGTAGCATTGATTCTTGGTATATTCCTCGCAACATCTCCCATTGTGGATGCTTCCTGAAAATTGGCCATAGTTTCATTTCTCCCACGACGATGAAATTTTTTATAATAGTGTGCTTCACTGCAGCCCCAACATTGCAATGGGGGTTTATGGATCTTTCCATGATCTGGTCTGTTGGATGCTTCAGTAGGTCGGTCCTCTGCTGGCCATTTTGGCTTTTGCTAACTTCTCCCATATGGTTTACCTGTTGGGTTCCTTGTAGCATTTTTATAGTTACCCAACCTATTATTTTTTTAAACTTTGGGTGCTCTTCTGCCCTTTCCCTAGCAGCCAACTCCTACAAACATCCCCTTTCATTTTCAATTGCTAAGAGCACATTCGTGCTTTTCAAATTACCTCATCCATAGTCTTTGGATTGAAAAACTCAATCCTTTTCTTCATGAGTAGGTAAGCTACTCAAGAACCACTGTACTTTTTCTTTTTCATCCCTTAAGTACGGTACATACCTTAATAATGAGGCAAAATTAGTTATGATTTCCTCCATGGACAATTGTACCAACCTCAAATCATGAAATTCACTTGATTTTTTATCATAGAAATTCTCTATTAGATATTTTTCCTTGAAATACTGTTGGAACTCATCCTAAGTCACATTCTGATCTTCGATTCCCCATACATTCTTAACTTCCTCCCACCATATGGTATCATTTTCCCATAACTGGTATATAGCCAACCTAGCTTTGAGCTTGCTACTATATTCATAAACTTGGAAATATTTTTTATGTTAATTATCCATGCTTTTGCCACTTCTTTAGCTTCTTCGTTAAACGTGGGAGGCTTAATTTTTCTAAATCCCCCCTAAAGCTCTACCTTTTGTTTCTTCATCTCTTACTGATCAGAAGCATTTCCAGATTCTGCTTCATTGTAGGTTCTTCTTCTATTACTTCGCTAGGTATGGCTTCCTTCCAGATTGTCATTAGCTTGATGTTGTTGTTCACCTTCTTCACAAATGCCCCTTTCAGGACTAGGTTGTGTTGTACGATGATTCTACCTCTATGATAGGCTTTTGAGAATCATTTCTTGCTCCCGCATTAACCCTTCATTATCACCTCTTACTCGAACCATTTCTTCCTAAAGGTTTTGCACTGTATCCAACAGTTTACTGGTCTTACGTTGTTGCTCTTCGAGTAATCTGTTGGTTTGCTAATGCTAATCGACACTCAACTATACCCACATTTATGGGTTCATTATTGGGTTCGGTAGAGCATGAGCTTCCCCTGTAGCTCTGGGTGCTTGATATCCAGGTCCTCTTCTCATGCTGAACAATCAACTATCTCCTAGCTTCCTGTCACTGTGCACAGTTACCAGATACACTTTTTAATAATCAAATGGCCCATTTGGGTCCCAAAGTGTGAACGCTTCTCTGATACCACTTGTCACCTATACACTACATATACAATTTTCCATAGTAAAAAAAAAATTAAATACGCAAAAATCATCCTACATGAGTCACTGGACTACCTTAATCACTTTTTGTTCAACTGAACTATGTAAATAATCATGGTAATTGAAAAACATTAAAAAGAATTAGTTCCACCTTTTTCTATCTTTATAAACATTTAATCTTATCCACTTACACATACAAATTGTAACCTTCGAGCACCTAAAAATTAACCTTTTAACATTAATACACTTAACATTACAGTGCATTCGAGGATTAACTCTTCACAACCAAATTTGTGGCCCTCTATGCGGAAATATTGGTTTATGTGTTATTTTTGGTTTCATTAATTTAACTGTACAACTCGGGTTAAGGCTTGACTGTTAGCTCCGGTTCACTGCCAAAAATTATTTCTCTGGAAATCTCCGTTGGTAGTGTTAAGAAACCTCTTGATCCTCCAATTTTCTGGCACCTTTCGATGGCAAGGGAAGGACACCTGCACCATTCTTAATTGTCGGTCCGATCCGACAGCCTCCGTGGTTGCCAACGGGAATAGGGTAATGACATCCCTACCCCAACTTGGTTCTCCTGCTCATTTCGCCTTCGTGGAAATGTGCTCCTCTTTGAGGCTGAACCTGAAATCTCTCAGCTACTAGGGATCCTCCAGGTGACTTCCGAACATCTTCAAAGACTCTGCCCAAGTAATTTAGCAAACATGAATCTCCACTTGAAAGGTTATTTTGTTTACTACACTGTTCCTTTTTCTCTTTAATTTATGTTAGTCCCAAGGCACTCAGATCTATTCATTATCGGGGTTCTTGTTTGCTTACAGGGTCATGTTAATTCTCGCTCAAGTGCCGACAGGAAGTGGTCGAACCCCGGTAGGGTTTGCATCATAGGTCAACTCAAACCTTTCCTCCTATTTTATGCAATTATGGTCTTTCTTATTTTTATTTTTATACAGAGGTCAAGTTTCTCATAATTCTTGGGTTTTCTGGCACAGGTTTTTGCAAGGGTTTGAATCTCCCACTTGCAATGGATCCTTACAACCTTACCTGGCTTCACGCCAACCATTCAACTTGCCAGGTAGGTGTTCTCACAACCTCACGGATTTAATGGCTAAGTGCATTTATTTGTCTGTTCGGGTCTTGGATTTAAGGAACCCCCAAACCCTTTGGCAGAGTTCAACAACGTCTTCCCTCAAACTGGTTATGGAGAGAAGATTACCAACAACTGTGGTCATTTATCCCTGTTCTGTCTGACATTGTAATTATAATGGCTAACTCTTCCTTTTGGAGAATCTTTCCTTCTAGTAAGCTTGTATATAAATTTATTCCTTTGGGAAGTAACTCTGGCACTCCACTCTGAGCAACTTATAATGTTTGTATATTTTTGGTTCCTCTGCTATCTATTGTCAATGATAATGGCAAGGTTGATTTCTAAGTAATATCTTCCTTGAATTATGGGATGTACTTATTTTATGTCTTGCAAACACGAATGCTGAAAATATTTGTTTTCATGATTTCTATTCATGCTTCCAGTTTAATGGTTCACACAGTTAGTTGAACATTGTTTGTTAATTATAATTTTCTCTGAAATTCTCACTCGTGTTTCCATAGCTGTGTTTTTCGTTATGAATTAAGTTTATGTGATGTGATAATTTCTCTCTCTTCACAAACCCAGAGGATGTAAGAGCTCCTATCCAACTTCTTGGTTGGTTGAGTTTTAAACCTTCGCAACCCTTCTCCTTAGTCAACTTATCTTCATATATGTGTAGGCTGGGGGTTATCATGGAAACCCTTCTAGTTTTGGGTTTTATTTGTTACAGTATGTTACCTGGAAACTTATCTTATTCTCGTTTTTTTTCTTTTTCTAGATTTACTCTCCAGATTACTGTATATTGGGTAGAAACCTGCACTATATTTTACATGTATAAATTTTCTTTCAGTTTCATAAGTTGAGGCATTACCCTAGCCCAAATTGGCTAGAACTATGTTTCTAGTTAAAATGGGGTTTTCTGGTGCCCACATCTTTCTTTTAAAGAAAAGAACAGTTACAGTTATAGGCATAATTCTATCTTTAGTCTTTTCAAAACATATTTCACAATTATAGTCCTTGCATTTATGTTATATTTCCTTCTAATACAATATAATAAACAAAGAAATTTTCAAAGTAAATACAACATTGTCTTTATTTCACTGATAAGTTCCCGCGTGTCTATTCTGTGTTATATTTTAATCACTCACAGATGAAAGTTTCATACAGTTTACAAGTATTTTATCAACATAATGTCTATTCTGTGTTATATTTTAATCACTCACAGATGAAAGTTTCATACAGTTTACAAGTATTTTATCAACATAAATAACATAGAACATCACACCATTTTAGAAATGTATTTGGAGATTTCCACCTTATTGGTTAGTCCACCCAACCATGAGTGAGGCAATAACATCATCCATTCCCCTCGAGCTCCTCACCAGAGCAAAAGAAACATAAAGGAGTTAGAGCTCAAGACGTCCTGTCCAGCCTTTCCTCCAAACCCAACAATAGAGTTCCACTGGTTTTTCATTTTTTCTCCAAAGTGAAAATAATTGTCAATAAAGTGTTTATTTCCAATCAATCTAAAATCTTAAAATTCATTTACTAACCAAGCATAGAAATTCCTAAATGTGATTTTTTATTATTATCAAAATTAAACTTAAATTCATAACCCATTTAACATATTCAACATTTTTTCCTCATTAATAGTCAATAGTAACTTTTGCAAAATGTTCTTTAAAAATAAATAGAATAACTAAGTTGGGTGTTGGAGATAGTATGAAATTCAAGAATATATGTAACTAAAATTTATAAACATTTTAGTATTTTTATAATTTTTTCTTTCTTTTGACCTAAATGCTTTATATTATGTGATTAAAAATATATAGATTTTAATTATTATAAATATTAAATATTAAAAAATATAATATTTAGTTTCATGATAAAAAAAATTAATATAATAATAAATACAAATTAAAAATAAAATTTAATTATCATTTTTAAAAAATTATAAAATAATTTAAAATATATTTTAATTAAACTGATTAATTAAAAAATGTAGTATAAACAATTGTTATATAAAGTGAGTTATAGTTTTTTAGACATGTAATATTGATAAGCCTATACTATTATAACAAAGCTTATTTACATTAAAAATCTCTATAATAAAATAGGAATAAATTTTCATTATTAAAATTATATGTTTGAAATATATTGATTTTTTACTATATTATTTATAATAATAATTTGAAAATAAGATTATAATTTAATTATTTTAATTTTAATAATATAAGTTGTATCAAATAATAAGTGTTTTGATGTTTATTATAAATTAATAACTCTACACTTAATTTATATGACTAAAGCAATTAAAAAAAAATTAAAAATATAATATTTTTAACATTATCTTATAATTAGACTAATTAAACCAATATAATTAAACTATATTTTTAACTCCATTTAAATTTAAATTAAACAAAATATATATGATTTACTTTCCAAAAAAAATTGAAGGCCACCAATACAATTACTCCAGTTAAAATGAAATAAAATTTATAGTTCAATTCTGCTGTTCTGGTTTTGTTTGATAAGATTACTAATAAACTCAGCGAATTCCCAGGCTTTGTTTAATAAAATTCATTACGAAATCCAGTAAAATCCCATTATCAAACCGCATTATTTTCTGATCATATGATAAAATTAAATCACTGTAAAGCTTTTGTCGTCTCTATAATTTTCCATGAAATGATTATAATCTTGTCACTGCACAATTAATTTACAACGCTCATAAATAAGTTTCCTCATCAATGAAAACGTGAATTCTAACGTCACCAACTCACGAGAAAGTTCCGCGGCGGTTGCTGTAACACATCGACGACTTGAGTTTCACTGTCGACAGCAGTGAGTGAGGTGTACGCCCTTCCTGATCTGCAGACTGTTTCACACTAGAACGCTGGAATTTATTAAAACGTTTTCCAATAATTTATTTTACATTACTTATTTTTTTACTATAAATATTTAGTTATTTGTTGTTGTTTAATGTGAAACAATAGATAAATATTATTTTATTTTTTTCAGGTAATACAAATTTATTTTTTATCATAATTAATTAATAAAAAAATTAATTTAAAATTAAATTAAAAAAATACATATTAAAATAGAAAAAACAGATTTAATCTAAAATTCTTAAAATTATGATTTTTTTTAACAACATTATATATATATATTAATAAATATAATATAAATATAATATTATATTTATATCGACAAGCTAGAAGGTTGTTTAGAGGAAGCATAATGTGTTGGCACGATCTTAGCTAGGATAGTCATCATCCATCTTCTCTATGCTGACGATATTGTTCTTCTCGCAAGGTGCTCATCTAATCTTGATAAGCAACTTAGACTTCTTAAGGATTTATGCTTTACCATGGGTATGTCTGTTAACACTGACAAAACAAAAGTTATGATTATCAAATCCAAAAAGGACACTTACGCTAATTTTATGTATGACAATAGTAACTTGGAGGAAGTGTCTTCTTACAAGTACCTAGAAATTGATATTCATCACAAGCTCAACTGGAACTATAGCATTCAGAAAATGATTAATGGGGGGTGGAAAGCTTATTTTGGTCTTGAAAATAATTGTAAAACGACAAACCTCATAATGTGGGATAGAAAGAAGTTCCTCTTTGAAACTTTAGTCACTCTTGTTATCTTATATGGATGGGAGGTTTGGGGTTGCAACATCTCTAGAGAATCCTGGAGAAATATTGAGCAAATCCAGAAGCATTTTATAACGTATAACCTTAAAATTAAAAGCAATACACCCTATCCTATTCTCTTTATAGAAGTAAGTATTTCCCCTATCGAGAGCCTAGCTATGACTAGGCTTCTGTTGTACAAGCACAAGCTCAATAGCATAGGAGACCATAGACTTCCTAAGCTAGCTTTAAATTCCAGCCAAAACCACCTATGACTTAAATGAGATTGGTATAAAGACACCAGGGCCTAGTTAAACCATTGGGAGATCGACGAGAATGTTGCATTGCAAAACATCAATAACATTAAAAAAATTGTTACTGCTAAGTTCAAAGAAAAAATGTGGTGTGAGAAAGATCTAGCAGCGAAAAGAATTTTAAGGTATTATAAGGAGGTGATCAACCTCACCTTAGAAGATCAAAAGTATCTCTTTGTTTTAACTAGCTCAAAGAAGAAAATTAATAGAGCCAAGATTAGAACGAACTCTCATGAACTCCATAGTGAAACAGGTCGTTGGACAGTTCCTAAAACACCATGGATGGAAAGGATTTGCCATCTCTGTGAGAATATGAACATCGAGGATGAAAATCACTTTCTCTTAGAGTGCCTCGCGTACAACCACATTAGAGCTCAATTTCATAATCTTTGTTGCCATACTAATCTTTCTAGCCTTTTAAGATGTCAAAATTACATTGAGCTCGGGAGACTTCTCTCCAAGCTTTTTGGGCATAGGAATAAAATCTTATATCAAATTAAATAACTCTTTTCTTTAGGTTTGATAGATCAAAGATTGGTCTGAGTGGACGTTAACCATCATCATCATCATTATATATATATAATTTCACTATTACAAAATTTAAAACATGAAGTGTTTTATATATATAGAATTTTGGCTTATGTGATCTATCATAAAATTATATAAAATTATTTGATAATAATCACATTCAAATGATATTTATTTAAATATTTTAAATAATATATAAATATTTAATTAATAAATATTAATAAATAAACTCAATTTGAAATAAATAAATTCAATCTAATTAATAAATATTATTAAATAAACCTAATTAGATTAATATATATTTTGAAATATATTTAATTATATAAAAAATTTAATACCTCAAAAAATTTTAATTTAATCTTAACCATTATAGCTTACAATTCTATATTATTTATGTCTATTTACAAATAAGGTATTTAGTATAGAGTATTTAAAATAAAGTATTTCAATTTAATATTTGAAATGAATAAACTCTAATTAAGTAATCGGTATTAATAAATAAATTTAATTTAATTAATAAATAGTGTGAAATATTTTTTATTATATAAAAATATTTAATGTTTTTAAGAAAAGGTTAGTTAAAATTTGAACATCTCAACATACACCTCTATATTATCAATGCTTTATTTTAAAATAAGGTTTTTAGATTAGCGTATTTCAATTTAATATTTGAAATAAATAAACTCAATTTAATTAATAATTATTTTGAAATGTTTTATTTATTTATTTATTATATTATAAAGATTATAATATATTTGAATTTTGAATATTGCAATTTAAAATTTTAAAAAATATGTTTATTTTAATAGGGTATTTAGATTTTTAATTTAATAATTATAATGGATGAAAGAGATTCAATTTTTATTGACATTTATAAAATATTTACCTCAGTATGTTTGTTTATTTTATAATTCAAATTTCGAGATTTTAATATACTTTTTAATAATTAAACTTCATCAAATTTTGTAGTAGTTAACAAATAGAAGATTGAGATTTTTTTATTATTAATTTTAAAATTTGATCAAGTAAGTAACGTTTAATACTAATCTTAATCTTAAAGTTTATTAATATGATAATATTTTGGGTTTATAATATTAGAAAATTTGGGTTTGTGTTATTATTTTAATGCTAAAATAATAACATATATATTTCAATACTAAAATAAAAATAAAAATATTCTAATATTTAAATATTAAATAATAATACATTAATATATTGACTTGATCATTAATTAATTATGGTAAACTATGGTTCAACGTTACATTGTGACAAAGTTTGTCTCAATATGAAAGTAAACCATAGTCCAACGTTGCAGTGTGACAAATATTGTCACGATATTAAAATCAATCATGGTCAACCATAATCCAATGTCACATTACGACAAGGATTGTCTCAAAAGGAAAATCAACCATGTTTATTTTAGTGTTTAGAATATTTATCTTAGAGTTTATATACCTTGGGTTTATAATATTAATCCCTTGGGTTTAATATTATTTCCTTGGGTTTTTAATCCCTCGCAGTTTTTACAAAGCCTCCATTCATTTGGAATGAGCAACAAGAGCTCCGCAGCGATTTCATATGCAGCTAGGGTTTCTTGCATCGGCCATCAGAGTGGCTTGACGACGACCCCTTGGGCTTGCTCTATTGAGGGTTTACAGGCAGGGATGCTCCCTCCCGTTAATACTACTTCACTGATATGGACTAGCGGTCCCATGAAACCTTCTGCGGATGCTCCTTGCCCCCCTTACATCCCTATCGGCCTCTGCACTTGGCCGGAATCGAACACAGGCCCATGTATCTTTTTCATATACATGATTCGTTTCCTCGGCGACACCCTCTTTAAATCGAGCTGGCATTCATTATCGATTAACCAAGACAACCTACTGAAATGTGTACCGGAGGCATATTGGATGTACAGGGCTATTTGTGACCCCCTGCGGACTTGCCGACTACAGTCATCTCACTGCAGCGATATTTATTTGCGACCTTGGCTTGCTGGCAACTCTCTGCTCCTCACATTTTTATACTGCTGCTGTGCCAAAACACCATACCCTCCGCGGACCTGGACTCTGCGACCATTGCCGACTCCCAGGGAGGACCACATAGCCATCACTGGCAACAAGGTACGCTCTGCTCGTTTTCAGATTTATATTAAGCCCCCTGTGGGGAACTACATATCAATATGGGCACAGGAAAACAACGGGGTGGAAATCCTGAAACAAAGTATCAGTAAAGCATCTAGCTATCCTAGCCAACAACAGACCTTAATATACAGAGGGAGATCCCTCAAGAACAACGACACAATAAAATATTACTCTATCCAGCCTGGAGCCACCATCATTCTCAATCTGAGACTGAGGGGTGGATTTTCTACACAACACAGAGCTCAAGGATCAGCTATGGGCACAAGCTCTCCAACAACCGAAACCCCAAAAGGACTCTCATACAAGAACATTTTACAAGGGAAAAACAAAGCAGCTACCCCTATTGAACCAGTTGATAATGCATCCAAACCATACATTGTGGAGCAACTAAACTTTACCCCAAAACTGAACATAGAAATGCCAGAGATAGATGAACACAAAATTTCTTTTGAATCACAAGCACTAATTTATAAATTTAACATCTTCTGGCCCAAACCAATGGAGCTCTTTCGTTGGATTTTCACCAAATGGACTATGGAATGTGAAATTCACCTTTGTTCTAAGGGGTTTTTCATTGTCAAGTTTTTATCTTCAGAAGCCAGAGAAGTCATTCTACAGGGGGGACCGTGGTTTTGGGGATCCACTTGGCTATTCATCACCCCTTGGTTCCTGGATTTTGACGCAAACACCATGGAAGTGACCAGAATGTCGGTCTGGGTTCGGCTTTACAACCTTCCATTACAATTTTGGAATGAAAATATACTGGCTGGTATCGGAAATATCCTTGGGAGATATATTAAAATAGATACACAATGCTTGGAGGAGTGTATCTACACTTTTGCACGAATCTGTGTGGAGGTGGACCTTAGTAAAGGGCTGCCAGAATGCATACAACTAATACATAAACAACAGAAATGGACACAGCATCTTGACTTCGAAAATACAACATTCAGATGCCGAATATGCAAGAATACCAGTCATCTGCAAAATACATGCCTGGAAGCAAAAAGAGATAATAGAAAAAAGAAGAAACCTCGGAAAGCCTCCAAAGGTTGGCAATTTAGCTCAAATGAACCAGAACAGGAAAAAAAAGATGAGGAGGATGTCCTCATCCCAAATAAGAACAATCTGACAACCACTGAACCAGAAGCAAAAGAACAAGAGATGCAAGACCCCTTTGATATTACCTTGGATCAACTGGCAAAGGACAATGGGGCACCAGATATAGGGGGAACAAAAGACAACACAACTCAGACACTTCAGATTTAAATAAGGACAATGGAGAAAATATCGTAGACACACAAATTGCCCTTATCTCGGCCACGCCAACACAAGGTGCTTGGTAGAAGGTTGAAAAAAACAAACAAAGAAAAACTTAATTTTTCTCCCCATGTACTATAACTGTTACTTGCAACTTTAGAGTCCATATTTTTGACAAATCTCTACTTGTGTTACATGTGATTTTGTTTTCAATAATAAAATTACGATTTTTCCTTGGGAAAAAAATCCCTCAGGGTTTTAGTAATAATCTCTTGGGTTTATATTATCAATCACTTGGGTTTATTAGTCTAAGGGTTCATATTCCAAGGGTATAACATTATTCATAAGATTTCTAATATTATTCCTAGGGTTTAATATGAATCCATTAGGTTTATAATCATGGTCAACCATAGTTCAACGTCACATTGTGACAAATATTGTCTCAATATAAAAATCAACCATCGTCAACCATGGTCAATCATGGTCAACCATGTTTATTTTAGGGTTTATAATATTTATCTTAGGGTTTATATACCTTTGGTTTATAATATTAATCCCTTGGGTTTTTAGTATTAATCCCTTCGATTTATAGGTTCCTTGGGTTTATAATATCAATTCCTCGGGTTTAGTAATCTAAAGGTTCATATTCCTAGGTTATAATATTATTCATAGGGTTTATAATATTAATTCTAAGGTTTAATATAAATCCCTTGGGCTTATAATTATGGTCAACCATTTTCCAACATCAGATTGTGACAAAGATTGTCTCAATATGAAAATCAACCATGTTTAACCATCATCAATCATGGTCAACCATGGTAAATAATCATGGTCACATTGTGACAAAGATTGTATCTTGGTCCAACGTCACATTGTGATAAAGATTGTCTCAATATGAAAATCAATCATGGTCAACCATGATCCAACGTCGCATTGTGACAAAGATTATGTCAATGTGAAAATCAATCATAATCAACCATGTGTATTTTAGGGTTTATAATATTTATCATAAGGTTTATATACCTTGGGTTTATAATATAAAAAATTTGAAAATGTGAAAATATGAAAATTGATATGAAAATCAACCATGGTGACAAGGATTGTCAATGAAAATCAACCATGGTCAACCATGGCTAATCCTAGTCGACTATGGTTAACCATGGTCCAATTTTATATTGTGATAAATATTGTCTTAATATGTAAATAAACCATGGCCAATCATGTTTATTTTATCATTTATAATACTTATCATAAGGTTTATATACCTTGGATTATAATATTTATTATAGTGTTTATCATAGGATTTTCTTGATATGAAAATAAATCATTGTCAATCATGGTCCAATGTCGCATTGTGACAAATATTTTCTCAATATGAAAATAAACAATGGTCCAACGTTGCATTGTGATAAATATTGTCTCGATATGAAAGCTAATCATGGTCAACCATCATCAACCATTGTCCAACGTCACATTGGACAAGGATTGTCTCAATATAAAAATCAACCATGGTCAACCATGTTTATTTTACTGTTTATAATATTTATCTTATGGTTTATATACCTTGGGTTTATAGTATTAATCCCTTGGGTTTAATATTATTCCCTTGGTTTTATAATCCATTGGGGTTTTATTATTGATCCCTTAGGGTTTTAGTATTGATCCCTTGGGTTTACAATATCATTCTCTTGGGTTTATTAATCTAAGGGTTCATATTCCTAGGGTATAATATTATTTATAGGGTTTATAATTTTAATCCTAGGGTTTAAAATAAAACCCTTAGGTTTATAATCATGGTCAAACATGGTCCAACATCACATTGTGACAGAGATTGTCTCAATATGAAAATCAACCATGTTTAACTTTTATCAACCATCATCAACCATGTTTGTTTAAGGGTTTATAATATTTATCTTAGGTTTTATATACAATGGGTCTATAATATTAATCCCTTGGTTTTATAATATTAATCTCTTGGGTTTATTAATCTAAAGGTTCATATTCTTATGGTATAATATTATTCATAGGGTTTAAAAAATTAAACCTAGGTTTAATATAAATCCCTTGGGTTTATAATTATTGTCAACTATGGTAAACCATAGTCCAACGTCACATTGTGACAACTATTGTCTCAATATCGAAATCCACCATGTTCAACCATCATGAATAATCATGGTGACATTGTGAAAAAGAATCTATTGGTCCAATGTTAAATTGTGACAATCATGGTCATCCACGGTCAACCATGGTCCAACGTCGCATTGTGACAAAGATCATCTCAATATGAAAATCAACCATGGTAAACCATGGTCCAACGTTGCATTGTGACGAAGACTTTCTTAATATGAAAATCAATCGTGGTCAACCATGCTCCAACTTCGCATTGTGGAAAAGATGGTGTTAATATGAAAATCAATTATGGTCAACTATGTGTATTTTAGGGTATATAATAGTTATCGTAGGGTTTATAATATAAAAAATGTGAAAATATGAAAATTAATATGAAAATCAATCATGGTGACAAGGATTGTCTCAATATGAAAATCAACGATGATTAATCCTGGTCAACCATGGTTAACCATGGTCCAACATCACATTGTGACAAAGATTGTCTCAATATGAAAATCAATCCTGGTCAACCATGGTCTAATGCCATATTGTGACAAATATTGTATTAATATGTAAATAAACCATGCTCAACCATGCTTATTTTAGCGTTTATAATATTTATCATATGGTTTATATACCTTGGTTTATAATATTTATCTTAGTGTTTATCATAGGATTTTTTCGATAAGAAAATAATCATAGTCAACCATGATCCAACGTCACATTGTGACAAAGATCTTCTCAATATGAAAATCAACCATGGTCCAACGTCGCATTGTAACAAACATTGTCTCGATATGAAAATCAATCATGGTCAACCATGGTCCAACGTCACATTGTGACAAGGATTGTCTCAATATGAAAATCAACCATGCTCAGTGATGTTTATTTTAGCATTTATAATATTTATATTAGGGTTCATATACTTGGTTTTATAATATTATTTCCTTGGGTTTAATATTATTCCCTTGAGTTTATAATCCCTTGGTGTTTTAGTATTAATACCTTAGATTTATTATTTCATTGGGTTTATAATATCAATCCCTTGGGTTTATTAATTTAAGGGTTCATATTTCCTAGGGTATAATATTATTTATAGGGTTTATAATATTAATTGTAGGGTTTAATATAAATCCCTTGGGTTTATAATCACGCTCAAACATGGTCGAACGTCACATTGTGACAAAGATTGTCTCAATATGAAAACAATTCATACTCAACCATTGTAAACCATCGTAAACTATGTTTTTTTTAGGGTTTATAATATTGATTTTAGGTTTTATATACCTTGGGTTTATAATATTAATCTCTTGGGTTTATAATATAAATCTCTTTGGTTTATTAATCTAAGGGTTCATATTCCAAGGGTATAATATTATTCATATGGTTTATAAAATTAATCCCGGAGTTTAATATAAATCCCTTGGGTTTATAATCATGGTCAACCATGGTCCAACATCACAATGTGACAAAGACCATCTTAATATGAAAATCAACCATCATCGATAATCATGGTCACATTGTGAGAAAGATTGTCTTTTGGTCCAACATCACATTATGACAAGCATGGTCCAATATCGCATTGTGACAAAGATTATCTCAATATGAAAATCAATCATGGTCAGCCATGCTCCAAGGTCATATTGTGGCAAAGATTGCGTCAATATGAAAAGCAATCATGGTCAACCATGTTTATTTTAGGGTTTATAATATTTATCTAAGGGTTTATATACCTTGGATTTATAATTTAATCCCATGGGTTTAATATTATTTCCTTGGTTTTATAATCCCTTGGGTTTATTAGTCGCTTAAGTTTATAATCATGGTCAACCATGGTCCAACGTCACATTATGGCAAATAGTATCTCAATATGAAAATCAACTTTCTTCAACCATGGTTAATCATGGTCAACTATGGTCCAATGTCACATTGTGACAAAGAATGTCTCTATATAAAAATAAACTATGGTTAACTATGTTCAAGCATGGTCAATCATAGTCAACCATGGTCCAATGTCACAGTATGACAAAGATTGTTTCAATATGAGAATAAATTATGGTCAATATGAAAATCAACCATAATCAATCATGGTCAACAATCATCTAACATCACATTGTGACAAAGATTGTCCCAATATGAAAATCAACCATAGTTAATCATGGTCAAACGTGGTAATTCATGGTCAACCATGGTTCAATGTCACATTGTTACAAATATTGTCTCAATACGAAAATAAACCATGGTCAATCATGGTCAACCAAGGTCAATAGATAAGGTCACAATGTGACAAATATTGTCTCATGGTCCAATGTCACATTATGACAACCATGGCCAATCATGGTCAACCATGGTCCAACATCGCGTTGTGACAAAGATAATTTCAATATGAAAATCAACCATGGTGAACCATGGTCCAACATCACATTGTGACAAATATTCTCTCAATATGAAAATCAATCATGGTTAGCCATGGTCAACCATCATCAACTATGGTATAATGTCACATTGTGATAAAGATTGTCTCAATATGAAAAACAACCATGGTAAACCATGTTTGCTTTAGGGTTTACATACCTTGGGTTTATTAATCTAAAGGCTCATATTCCTAGAGTATAATGTTACTGATAGGGTTTATAATATTAATATTAGAGTTTAATATAAATCTCTTGGGTTTATAATCCATTGAGATTATAAAATAAATTCATTGAGTTTATTAATCTCTTGGGTTTATAATACCAATAATTGCTTTTATTTATGATATTAATCTCAAGAGTATAGAATATTATTTTTTTGGGTTCTCAATATTAAACCGTTAGGTTTCTAATATTAATCCCTTGAGTTTTTAATATTAATCCATTGAGTTTATTAATCCCTTAAGTTTATAATAATAATTCATTGAGTTTAAAATATTAATCATTTGTGTTTAATATTATTTCATAGAGTTTATAATATTAATAATTTTTTGGTTAATAATATCAATATTTATTATATTATTGAAATTGGGCACATAGAGCTTAGGTCCTTAATTTTCAAGCTTGATGCAGAGCATGTTGTAGGCCAAGTAGAGCTGTTCTAAAAGGGAAGAACCTTGGGCGCCTGTGTTGTGATATTGTTTTTCAAGGCGATTCCTGCAGCTTCGATCAGGTATGTGCTGAGAGAAACGCCGATGATGTTTTCATCGTCCTCTCTCTGCACTATGCTGTTGTAGGCCTCGTCATTTTGGGCGAGATGGGTTCTGACAGAATGCAGAAGCTTCATCTTGGCCCTGCCCGCATCACTGGGCTTGTTCTAGATCAGCAATGCCGAACCCCCAACACGGAACAGACAATTGGACATCATCATCGGCTTGTCGTTGCCCACATAACGATTCATGGTCAGATTCTCGCTGCTAACCAGAAGGGCGTAACAATTTTTGTGAACTTTCAGCAGATCCTTCACCATGTCGACTCCTATTATCCCGGCGCTGCACCCCATGCCGGAAATATTGAAAGACTTGATGTCTTCCCTCGTGCCATAATGGTTCACAATCCAGGCCGACAGAGACGGGGCCGGCGCAAAGCAGCAGACATTTATTATCAGTATGTCAACGTCGCAGGGTCGAATCCCGCTGTCGGTGAACAATCTGTCGAGTGTAGAAAGAAAGGCCTCCTGCATCTCCAGCCACCCTTCGTCCATGGACGATACAATGTCGCCCTGGAAGAAGGAATTGGGCGCGTAGGTCTCCTGCCCGAGGCCCGATTTTATGTGAACATTTACCACGAATTTCAGCGACTCTGGCATTGGATCGCTCTTGCAAATGACGTATTCCGAGAGCTCTGTGTTCATTTTTCGGTCTTCCGGGGGCTTGTAGCAGCTGAAGGCCACGAGGTAAGCGCAGGAGCTCCTCTGCCTTTGAATGTGCCAAACTATTCCCACTGCCAGCACAGACATCACGGCCCCCCCAAGTTCCAGGGCCGAAGTAGGGATCGAAGACAAGAGGGAGCTCGCCCCTTCCATGATTTGGCCGAGAGATATGAACGATTCATACAAATCCATCTCTACTCGATGAATTTTTCAATTAGCGTACCACCTATCGATCGATGGAATATACCCAATAAGGTCGCCTATATATGATTCAAATTTCAGCTAACGCAAAAGGAGGACTTCAAAGCGTCGTGTACTGTCTTGAATGCCTGATAATGCCCGATACTGACAAAATTATGCAAGCCAAGTGTTGGGTGCTGTATTGAATGCCTAATACTGACTAACTTAAGCAAGCCAAGACCGCTATTAATGAACCAGATGAGTTGGTGAGTGGCGATTCGATGAATGAATAAATAGGGAGTGGGATAGCGTCATAAACCATACACCCTCCTAAATAACCTGTAAGGATAAGTTATTATTGTAAGTTGCTCTGCCATTCCACCGAGTCTCCATTCCGTCTCAGCTTCAAAAATCTCCATTCTTTTTCAATTCTAAATTTCATAATCTCCATTCTTTTTCAATTTCAAATTTCATAAAAGTTGAGGGG
This sequence comes from Pinus albicaulis, assembly GCA_034641835.2. NCBI lineage: Eukaryota > Viridiplantae > Streptophyta > Pinopsida > Pinales > Pinaceae > Pinus > Pinus albicaulis. Next base: position 813,063,613 of record CM076574.1, on the reverse strand, counting down.
GAACTTAATTAAGAAATAAAAACTGTTTTAAAAGTATTTAAATTTGAAATTTTTTTTTATAAGAAGAATAAATAAAAAAGAGTGAATATGTCTTTTGTTGGGTAAGTGAGCACCCAAGGGTGGGAAGTGGTAACTCATCCCATGGAGTGCCACTCTTCACCGGCAAAACAAAAATTCCGTGGGCTGTATATATTTCTAAATAATTTGAATGAGTAAATTAAATAAGTTGCAAGTTTTTATTAGGGCCAATTTGTTTTAGAATCTAGTTTGTTTTATAAAAACTAATTAGATTAAGTTTTTATAATTACGTTGATAAATGTGTTGGTTTGGAAATAGATTTCAAAAATGTGTTTGTTTGGAAATAGATTTCAAAATTTTAATTTAATTATATTACTAGATAAATAATAAAAATTTAAAGTTTATTGAGTATATTAAAGTATTTATAGTGGTATATAAGAATTAAAAGTTTGTAAAATAATTATTGTGTTTTTTCTTTTTAATTAAATTGATTAATTAAAAAAATCTAGTGAGTATATTAAAGTATTCACAATGGTATACACAAATCAAAAGCCCGCAAAATAGTTATGGTGTTTTTTTTCTCTTTTTAATTAAATTGATTAATTAAAAATGAATCTTTTGAGTATATTAAAGTATTCATAGTGGTATACACAAATCTAAAGCTTGCAAAATTGCAAAATAGTTATGGTGTTATTTTCCTTTTAATTAAATTGATTAATTAAAAAAAATCGAGTATATTGAAGTATTCATAGTTGTATACACAAATCAAAAGCTTGCAAAAATAGTTATAGTGTTTCTTTCTTTTTAATTAAATTGATTAATTAAAAAAATCCACCAAATATATTAAAGTATCCTTAGTTGTATACACAAAACAAAAACCTACAAAATAATTATAGTGTTTTTTTCCTTTTAATTGAATTTATTAATTAAAAAATATTATAAATAAGTAATATAAAGTGAATTATGATATTTTAGACGTGTGATATTGATAAATCCATGATATTGGTCAATAAAGTCTATTTATAAATTAAATATGTTTATGTTTATAATAAAACTAAAATTGTGGGGTTTCATATTTTTAAAATATATATGTTTAACTTATATTATTTAATAATAATAATAAATAAATTTATAAATGTTTTAATATTTATTATAAATAAATTCTTATTAAAATTTATTGACTACTAAATGGTTGAGCAAATTGATCACTAAATGGTTGAACTAGATTAGGACTTAGATTGGTATAATATTAATGACAATATCCATAATTAGATTAATTAATCAAATCTTTCTTTCATTAAATTTTTTTATATTTTTGAACTAGTTCAAGTACTTAAACTAATATCAGACTAATATCTCTAATTAAATTAATTAAATAAAATTTTCTTTCATATTATAATAAATTTTTGGGGAAATCACATAATTTTTTTTATAATTTTTTTATAATTTTTTATATCCATAATTAGATTAATTAATCAAATCTTTCTTTCATATTATGTTTCTAACTAATGAATGTAATTCATCATCAAAATAATAAAAATTGGCTGATCAAACTATTCATATATATTAAATGTTTCCTAGTTCAATTTAAAAAAATAAAAATAAAAAAAAATCAATTACATAAACTTTAAAAAACCACAAATAAAACTAGTCCAGTTTATGAGCCGCAAAAATTATATAAAATTTATTTCAATTATACTGCTCTAGTTTTGTTTAATAAAACTCATAGTAAAATCCAGTAAATTCCGAGGTTTAGTTTAATAAAGTTCTTTATAAAATCCAGTAAAATCCCATTATCAAATCACATTGTTTTCTCATATGATAAAATTAAATGGCTGAAAAGTTTTGGTTGTTTTTTTAATTTTCGCAGTAGTCTAAAAAAAAGTAATAGAATAGCTTAAAATTCGGTAAAGATTTTGAAAAAATCTAGCAAAACTTTATCAGAATCTATCTTATTTACAGTTGTTAAATTTCAGTATTTTGGGTGTTCTAAGAATTTTTAATAGTGCTAATCCATCTCCACTATCAAAAATGCAATTTAAACACTTCAACTACTTGATTTTTTGAATTTTTTTCTACTAAATTCCGACCTAACTATTCCATATGATAGACAACTTAGTAATTTTCTACCAAACACTTGTAAACTCATTACTTCACAATTAATTTAGAAAGCTCATAAATAAGTTTTCCCATTAATGAAAACGTGAATTCTGACGTCACCAACTCCCAAGACAGTTCAGTGGCGGCTGCTGTAACACATCGACGACATTAGGCTTCACTGTCTACAGCAGTGAGTGAGCTGTAAGCCCTTCCTGATCCGCAACCGTTTCACACTAGAACGCTGGAATTTATTAAAGATCTGATAGCGGGTCACTGTAATTTGCACCAAACGCTTCTTATGTGGCTTTTGTCCATTTGGTTCTGAAAGTTTGGTATCGGTATTCATTTATTAGCTTAAATTGATATCTAACTCAAAGAAAGAAATCAATGTTTTAGATATTGAAAGATACTTTTTATATTGGATCATGCATGGAGTTTAAAATTACTACACAAACTACGTAAATACAAGTTTTAATTCATAAGGATGACATGGATCTCTTACTACACCATCTCTGTAAATAGAATTTTTAATTCATAAAGATAACATGGATCTGTTATGATAAGGTGTGTCATATTAAGGATTGGTATTACATACTTAATAATGATTTGGGAAAATAACAACTAATTTTTCAGGGATAATTATGTAACCTATAAATATAACGATTAAAGCATTAAATTTGGAGGATTTTACAATAACAAATTGAAGTTTTAATTTTTTAGTCTATTATATAGTGCGGAAGGAAGGAAAGGGCAAATAGATCATTACCACTTACAAAGGGAGTTTGGACGTTAACAACATTATCATTATAATGAAGGATAGTGTCATCTATATATTAAATATACAAATTTACCATAATAAAAAGAATTTAAATATGCAAAACTCATCTTATACGAGTTATTAGACTACCTTAATCACTTGTTGTTCAACTGAACTATGTAAATAATCATGGCAATTGAAAACACATTTAATCTTATCCACTTAGGCATACAAGTGGTAACCTTTGAGTACATAAAACTTAACCTTTTAATGTTAATACACTTAACATTATAGTGCATTCGAGGATTAGCTCTTCACAACCAGATTTGACAGCCCTTTGTGTGAACATATTGGTTTATGTGTTATTTATGGTTTCATTAATTTAATTGTACAACTCGGGTTAAGGCTTGATAGTTAGCTCTGGTTCACTATGAAACGTTACTTCTCTGGAAATCATAGTTGGTAGCATTAAGAAACTTCTCGATCCTCCCACTGACCACTTTTCGGTGGCAAGGGAAGGACACCTGCACCATTCTTAATCGTCGATCCGATCCGACAGCCTTTGTGGCTGCCGAAAAGAATAGGGTAACGAACTCCCCACTCCAACTTGGTTCTCCTGCTCATTTCACCTTCGTGAAACTGCGCTCTGCTCTGAGGTCGAACATGAAATCTCTCAGTTACTAGGGATCCTCTAGGTGACTTCTGAACAAATTCACAGACTTTGTCCATGTAATTTAGCAAACAAGAATCTCCACTTGAAGGGTCATTTCGTTTACTACACTGTGCTTTTTTCTTTGTAATTTATGCTAGTCCCAAGGCTCTCAGATTTTTTCATTGTCGGGGTTCTAGTTTGCTTACAGGGTCATGTGAATTCTTGCTCAAGCGCCCGCAGGAAGTGGCCAGACCCCGGTAGGGTTTGCATCACAGGTCAACTCAAACCCTTCCTCCTATTTTCTGCAATTATGGTCTTTCTTATTTATTTTTTTATACAGTGGTCAAGTTTCTCATAATTCTTGGGGTTTTTGGCACAATTTTTTGCAAGGGTTCGAATCTTCCGCTTGCAATGGATCCTTACAACCTTGCCTAGCTTCGTGCCAGCCCTTCAGCTTGCCAGGTAGGTGTTCTCACAACCTCGTGGATTTAATGGCTAAGTGCATTTCTCTGTTCATCTGGGTCTTGGATTTAAGGAACCCCCAAACACTGTGGCAGGGTTCGATGGCGTCTTCCCTTGAACTGGTTATGGAGAGAAGATTACCAACAGTTGTGGTCATTTATCCCCTTTCCGTTGAGGGACTGACACTATAATTATAATGGTGAAGTCTTCCTTTTGGAGAAGCCTGACTTTTAGTAAGATTGTATATAAGTTTATTCCTTCTGGAAGTTTTTAGATGTACAGTAACTCTGGCACTCCACTCTGAGTAGCTTATAATGTTTGTATAGTTTTGGTTCCTCTTCTATCTACTGTTAATGATAATGGCAAGGTTTTTTTCTAAGTAATATCTTCCATGAATTATGGGATTTACTTATTTTATGTCTTGCAAACACGAATGTTGAGCATTTCTGTTTTCATGATTTCTATTCATGCTTCCAGTTTAATGGTTTGCAAAGTTAGCTGAACATTGTTTGTTAATTATATTTTTCTATGACATTCTCACTTGTGTTTCCATAGCTATGTTTTTCGTTATGAATTGAGTTTATGTGATGTGATGATTTCTCTCTCTTCACAGACCCGGAGGATGTAAGAGGTGCTCCTATCCAACTTCTTGGGTAGTTTCATTTTAAGCCTCTACGACCCTTCTTCTTAGTCAGCTTATATTGATATATGTGCAGGCTGGGGATTATCATGGAAACCCTCAACTTCCAATTTTGGGGTTTATTTGTTACAATATATTGCCTGGAAACTTATCTTGTTCTCGTTTGTTTTTTTTTCTAGATTTACTCTCCAGACTACTGTATATTAGAAATAAACCTACACTATATTTTAAATGTATAAATTTGCTTTTAGTTTCATAAGTACAGGCATTACCCTAGCCCCAATTGGCTGGAACTCCATTTTTGGTGAAAACATGATTTTTTGGTGCCCGCATCTTTCTTTTAAAGAAAATAACATCTACATTTATAGGCAAAATTCTGTCTTTAGTCGTGTCAAAACATATTTCGCAACTATAGTCCTCACGTTTCTGTTATCTTTCCTTATAATACAGTACAATAAACAATGCAATTTTCAAAGTAAATACAATGTTATCTTTACTTCATAGATAAGTTCTCGTCTGTCTATTCTATGTTATATTTTAATCATTCACAGATGAAAGTTTCATACAGTCTACAAGTATTTTATCAACATAAATAACTTAGAACATCACACCATTTAAGAAACTTATTTGGAGATATCTTCCTTATTGGTTAGTCCACCAAACCATGAGTGAGGCGATCACGTCCTCCACTCCCCCCGAGCTCCTCACGAAAGAAAAAAAACATAAAGGAGTTAGACCTCAAGACGTCATTCCCGACCTTTCCTCCAAACCCAACAACAGAGTTCCATTAGTTTTTTATCCAGCTCTGGACTTCTCTCTATTCACAATTATCTACTACCTTTTATTCCCTATTGCACAGAACCCCTTCCCCTGTCTGAGAGTTCCTTTTTGTTCTCCAGGGGGAAAGTAACTGTCAATAACCATTTCTTCCCACCCACTCTGGAGTCTTGGAATTCATTTACTAACTAGGCATGGAAATTCCAATGTAAATATTTATTTATCAAAATTAAGCTTAGGTTCATAACCCATTTAACATATTCAATAGTTGTTCCTCATTAATAGTCAAAAGTAACTTTTGCAAAAAGTTCTTTAAAGGTAAAAAAAATAACTAAGTTGGGTGTTACATCTTCCCCCGCTTAAGGAAAACATAGTCCACGGTGTTTTACTCCATCCCAGTAAACAGTTCTGGATATGCTTCTCGAATAAAGCCTTCATCTTCCAAAGTAGTCTATTTTGGGCCAAAGTGCTTCCACTGCACTTTAACCTAGGAGATGGCTCGCCTCTAGTGCGTTATTTATCTCTGATCGAGAATACGTTGAGGCTCTACCAGAAATTCGTCGTCCAATTCGACCTGCAATCAACAAACATTTAATTAATTAATTAAGTACTAATCATTTTTCTAGAGGACATATTATCAATTACAATTTACCTGCACGTTATGCCAATATATTACATGATTTGGGTCGTGCACATATTATTTTAATATAGATACATGAAATATAAATGTACTCCCCATGACCCAGCATGCCAGCTGGGACAGGCTATCGTCTCATGGCAGCTCCCTGTAATCAGCAAGATTGGCAAAGTATGACAGCAGGGAGAACACCGTTTCAACCACTTTTGGATTCTAGGATCTAGCCCTCCCGAATCCGGAGAGGGATCTCTCCAATAAGTGTAAAGATGGATTTATCGTTAAAGGTTTTGGGTATTGATATTAGGCTAGTTATGAAGGCCGAGGGTTTTGTTTTGTTTTGGATGGTTGAGCATGATTATGGCTTGAGTGGAAAGTTCTAAATGCAAAGAGTTTCAAAGATGAGAAGTTGCAAGCAAATAGAACAAGCTTTGTCCAAAAAGATAAATAATTGTAGGTTTTAGTCCATTTGGCTATGGAGTTATAATAGGGTTTAATTGAAACAATCAGGTTCAAGAGTGGTCTATGGGGCAAGTCATCTATGTCTAAGGATCTCTTTAAAGTTGATTTATGGAATGAAATGATACAACAAGAAGGGGAATTAAACAAATGAAGGACAAAGAGCAGCCCAAGATCTGGTAAGTACTTTGAAACTAGCCAGCCTTTGAAAAACACTTAAGAATAACATAAAATCAATCTAGGATCTGGTAAGTACTTCGAAACTAGCTAGCCTTTGATATAATTTCAATAGAAAAACAATTGAATACAAGGGAAACACAAATGATAACAAATAATGGTCTAAGATCTGGTAAGTACTTCGAAACTAGCCAGCTTTCAACACATTCCTAGGGAAACTTTCAGTCAGTATTTTTGGATAAAACTAGGACCAGGGCTCACCATATCTTCCTTAGTTTATCTCTACTTAACATGAAATGAAAATAACTTTCAAGAATAACAATTAGCTAAACAGGAGGACGAGGGAACGCCGACATTCCTACTGCTTGAACTAAATTAAATCATTCCTAAATAACACAAATTGGAAGAAAACATTCGAATAAAGCTTATCAGTCAGAGAAGGGTATTGTCATACAGTAAGTACTAACTCTATGCTTGCTGTTCTTTATCAGAGAAGATGAAAAAAGTGGAAACATAAATAAAATAACGATTTACAAGAAGAAAAACATCACCGTAGACATACACCAGGATCCCATAAATCAACTTGTATTGATGCTTCAAACCAGTTACAACTTTAAGTCCAGTGTTTTAGGTCAGCAATCATCTTCACTACTCAGCCTAACTATTCTATCACAAGTAGAGCTTCAAGAGCCTTTGAACACTATTTACAATTAGAAGTTTCGAGCACAAGTATATTTCAAAGTTCTGCAACCAACATTTTCTCATCTTCTACAGGAGTATTTATAGAAGGAATGAGGAGGTGGGATCTGATAAAAGATCCCTTGGGTCAATTAATACAGACTTAATAGCTTCTCGGCCTTTGAGGGGCTTGATGGAGAAGTTTACATATGTTTCCTCTGTATTAATTGTTTTCCATTTAATATTTAAGCTCGGTGGGGGCCTTTGTTGACTTTCAGGCTCTGTTTCATGTAGTAATAACTCTGCTGAAATTTTTGCAATTAGTTATTTTAGCATAATTAATTCTTCGGCTGTGCTGAGGCTAATATATTTTCTCTGATCAATAACTTCGGCTTCTATTTTTAAATGCTTGTGGCTACAGGTGGCATTGGTAGCTGAGAGGAATCAATTTGCCTCTGATGTGGTGGTGGAGGCCTTTCTGTTTGATAAACACTCATAATTTTCTCTTAACTGTGTTTTAATTTGGAGGATTAGGATTTTGATAATCAATCTTAGCCGTAATCCCCTCAAAATTGTCTTCAATCCTCTGTTTTGTTGTATTTTGTCTTCGGCACTGATACTCTTTTGTTTTTATTTCATTTTGTGTGTTTTGTTGATGTGCAGGGCCACACAGGGCTCATATGGCATCAATGCCCATGAAGCATTGATGAAACGTGGCGTAGAACCCTTTGTATGGATTATTCTTTAAATAAACAAAGCTCCGAGGATCGTCACCCTCGGCTTTATCATTTCTCTTTAAAATATTTTGAAATTCATTTGAACCTGCAAAAAACACACAACTATTATGAAATCCTGCGTTTATTGGGTAAACTGCTTCAGAGGGTGTGGGGAAGGAGCGTGGCTGTTGGATGTAGCATCCAACGGTGGAGATCTTCATAGAAGGGGTCAAAAAGAGAGCAGAGGAAGCTTTTAAGTCGGATCCATCGATCTGCAGAGATTCGACGGTCAAGATCTAATTGGGAGGAATATAATGCAAATGGTCTGTTTACAGCGGAATGGTGGAAATATAAAGGAATAAGGTTAAAAACCTTAGGTGGAGGAAGAAATGAATTAAAAATCAAAGGGATTTCAGGATGAATATGAGCTATTGGATAAGATTGATTCGTAAAGATCAACGTCTGAGAAGGCACACGATGAATCACAATGGAAAAAGGGGAAGCAGTTTCAGGAGGTAAAACCACTGTTTTCTCATGAGAAAAAGGCGGGGAGGCGGTTTTGCCTTTTGGAACGTGATATGCCATGAAATACCTAATAATGACAATTATCCACCGAGACTATCCTCGATCACATACACCCGACTTATATGCAACACATAATCTTCCACTCGATCATCAAACATGCGGAAATAAAACAAGCTGATAAAGACATCAAATCATCATACATACTAACACGCATGTATGGGGAAAGAGAAGGAAAACTCGCAAATATTGTGCATATTATAATGGAGAAATCATGTAACAAACTCAAGACAATACTCCTCACAAGTACTCAAGACTATCTCTCATGAAGTTACACACAAACTAGTCACAACAGGGCCACTGCTCAAACCACTAACTGCCTTTGCCCCATGGAGAAATCCAGCCTTTTCTATATAGAGATCAAAGGTTCGAATATCCTTGGCTTGACAACGCAATCATCATGGGAAATTTCTCCAAGTGTGGTGCAAATCTCATGCACAACTGATGTCGCCACTGACAGCTAACTCCACCCTTTCATCTATCTCTTTCACTGGTCTCCACTGAACTGTCCATGCACTATAGTGAATTGATGTGTTCTTGAGTTGAATAATGAGTTACTAATTAATGAATTAAATAATATTTAATTCACTCCACTCATAACTAGTTGATTAGCTAGTTAAACTAATCTCAACCAGTTCAACTAAATTAAACAGAACACAACTCCACTAGCTGTCTCATTAACTCCACCAAAATTCTGCCACTGAAGTCCTAACTGAAGTCAACCATGCATGATGCCATCAAACCCTAGGAATAGCGTAATTCCTCTGTCAGATGCATGAGCCACTTCCAAGGCTCGAACTGAAGTGCTCCAAGAGAGTAAACTGAAGTTTATAGTCCAAATACTATTAAGGGTAAATAATATTTGACTTCCCTATTTTAAGGAGAGGCAGTCTAAAAATAGACTTCGACCTATAGGTCCAAAAAATAGAGTCCCATCTATTTTTACCAACATGACACATACTCCAAGAATCTCATACTGCAATCCCCTGACCATGCTCCATATGTCTAAAAATAGACATAGTCTAAAAATAGATTTTGCGCCAGAATTTGCCTGCGGGCCCACTTAGTGAAGGCGACTTCATTTCACTAAGCTCCATCATCTTGCTGCATTTTCAACACTCCCTCTCAGCAAGATATGGATTATCTGCAACCCCTATCCTGCCTCTGTGGAATTCGAACTTGCTCTTGGTGAGCGCCTTCGTCAGGATGTCGACATCCTGATCCTCCGTGGGAACATATGAAAGCATCATGATTCTCCGCTGAACACAATATCTGATATGATGGTACCTGATGTCGATGTGTTTGGACCTATCATGAAATACTGGATTGGCCGAGAGTTTAATGCAACTCTGGTTATCACAGTAGATCACTGTAGGCTCCAAATGCAACCTGAACAATCCTGCGAAGATCTTCCTCATCCAAATAGCCTCGCATGCAGCCAAGCTAGCTGCCATGTACTCGGCCTCTGCTGAACTGAGTGCCACGGATCTCTGCTTCCTGCTGTACCAGGAAACTGCTGTCGACCCAATGCCGAAAACTCCTCCAGAAGTGCTCTTCCGGTCCGTTGGGCTCCCTGCCCAATCTGCATCAGTGAAACCAGAAAGTTTCACTCCATCCTCCTGTCTGTACCATAGACCATATCCCGATGTGCCTTTGATATAGCGCAATACATGCTTGCCTGCCTTCCAAAAGAGCTTGGTAGGCTTAACCATAGCTTGCGAAAGCTGGTTAACTGCATAGCATATATCGGGTCGTGTATTGACCAGATACATAAGCGACCCCACCAACTGTCGATAGACAGTGGCATCCACTACCTCCGCTGAAGTAGCATCCTCCTTCTTCCAACCACCAGGAAGAGGAGTGTCAACAGGCTTGCAGCCTTGCATGTTGAACCTCTCCAGAATCTCCCGAGCATACTTGCCCTGAGAAACAAACAGTCCTCCACTGCGCTGCCAAATCTCCAATCCCAAGAAATAATGAAGGATGCCCAAGTCCTTCATCTCAAACTCTCGTGCAAGATCCTCCTTGCATGAAAGTATCAACTGCTCATCGCCAGCCAAAATCAGATCATCTACATACAGTACGATGATCAACAGCTTCCCCTCCACCACAATCTGGTACAGGTTTGGATCCGCCTCACTCTTGGATAATCCAAGCCCGGTGAAGTAGCTGTTTATTCGAGTGTACCAAGCACGAGGTGCTTGCTTCAGCCCGTACAGTGCTCTCTTGAGTCGGCACACATGCGACTCACTGCTGAAGATCTCAAAACCTTCAGGCTGCTCGATGTACACCTCTTCCTCAATAACTCCATTGAGGAACGCAGTCTTCACATCCATCTGATGAATGTGCCACCCCATCTGCGCTGAGAGAGCAAGGATCGCCCGTATGGAAGAGTACCTTGCGACAGGTGCAAAAGTCTCCTCATAGTCAATCCCCTCGATCTGTGAGAAGCCACGGGCGACAAATCTCGCCTTGTACTTCTCCACACTCCCGCCAGCCGCCTGCTTCACCTTGTAGATCCATCGCGAACCTACAACTGATTTCCCAACCGGTCTTGGGACAATCTCCCATGCACTGTTCCTGATGATCGAATCATATTCTTCGATCATGGCATCAAACCATGCGGGTTCCTCCACAGCTTCCTCAAAAGAGGATGGCTCTGTCACAACACATTGACTCATAAGAGCCATGTATCCAGTGTACCGATCCGGTGACTGTCTCTGTCTGCGCTGTGCTGTAGGTGGTCCTACAACCTTCTCTGCATCTCAAGCCAGTCGCTCAGCTTCTGTAGTGCGCATGCACCCTCTGATGGTTGGCGCTGCCTGGGTGGTTTCTTCCACCTCCCGAACCTCCTCTTGTGGCTGATCCACATCCGGAAGCTCCTCCTTAGGAACTAACAGCTCCTCATCTGCATGCAAGTGTAGCTCCCTCTCAAGCGAACACCGCATGGCTTTCTCCTCCTGAAATTTTATATCCCGTCGCACAACAGTCTTTCGACTGTCTGAAAAATACACCCGATAGTTGTGAGGTGTATCAGTGTACCCCACAAATATTCCAACCTCAGCAGTTGGATCCAGCTTCCTTCTCGCATCCTTCGTCACATGCATGTAGACAGGAGAACCAAAGATCCACAAATGGGAAATATCAGGCCTCTTGCCAGAATAAGCCTCCTCCGGTGTACTCATGCCAAGAACCTTATGAGGACAACGGTTCTGCACATACACTGCTGTATTGCATGCCTCAGCCCACAAGTGAAGGGGTAGGCCCTGATCATGCAACATCGCCCGTGCAGCACCCACGGTCGTTCTGTTCTTCCGCTCAGCCACCCCGTTCTGCTGTGGGTTATGGGGTGCGATGAGCTCTCTCCAAATCCCTTCTGCGCTGCAGAAATCCTTGAATTCAGCCGAGATGAATTCACCACCGTTATCACTCCTTAGAGCAATCACCTTCTTCCCCGACTCCTTCTCGACCAGTGCTTTAAACTCACAGAACTTCGCGAATGTATCGCTCTTCCTCTGCATGAAGAAGATCCAACACTTTCGAGAGAAATCATCAACAAAGATCACATAATACTTGTGCTTTTCTGTCGAAGCAACTGAGAAAGGACCACACACATCTGTGTGAACTCTCTCAAGGATCGTCGTGGCGCGACTATCCTTCTCGTGAAAGGTGGCTTTCACATACTTCCCTAAAGTACACCCCTTGCACTGATCTGACTGCGCAAGGGTGCCCTTAGGAAGCCCAGTAGAAATCTGCAGCAGAATCTTCAAAGCTCCATGGTGAAGGTGGCCCAATCTCCTGTGCCACAGTTCGCCCTCATCATCCCGGCTCACCACTTCTCCCGCTTTGCATGCCATAGCCGCGCAGCCATCTACCTGCAACTGATAAAGGTTCTTGGTTCGAACCCCTATCTTCCGGGTCTCTCCAGTAGTCTTACTGCGCAGGAAGGCTTTTCCTTCGCTGAAGACCACATCATACCCCTTATCCTCCAACATCGCCACAGAGATCAAGTTCTTCTTCAATCCAAGTACATGCATGACATCCCTCAATATAAAGGGCTTACTAGACTCCCTCTAAAAGGATATGGTACCGATACCAGTCGCACTGTATCTACCATCATCGCCCATCTCGATGTGCACACCCAAATCTTTGTCCTCCAGATCTGAGAACAAATCCCGATCTCCCGTCATATGAAATGACGCATCGCTGTCCAAGAACCATACCGATCCCATCACACTTGAAACCAAGCATGCGATCAGTGAAAAGTCAAGCTCGAACTGTGAAGCCAAAGCTTCTCCATCTGCAAATCTTCCCACTTGCTTGTTCTTCTTCTTCTTTGGACAATTGGTAGCATAATGTCCGTGATCATGGCAGGGAAAACACTTCACTTTCGCCATATCCTGCTTCTTTCCCTTTGCACCGGAATGAGAAGTTTTCTTACCCTTCCCCTTCTTTGCTTTGGCAACCAAAGTGCAATTTTCTTCATCAGCTCCCTTTGATGAAGATCCATCCCGAGTAGTCCTCCTTATCTCCTCCTGCATGAGATCCGCCCAAAGGCGCTCCCATCCCGGCAGCTTCTCCCGACCATTGACACTATCTTGATATGAGTGCCAAGCCTTCGGAAGACCAAGGAGAGCCAGGTCGACTATGTCCTCGTCTTCGACAGTCACCCCCACACTTCCCAGCTCATCTCTGCACTGAGTGAACTTCGTGAGGTATTTGGCGATACTGTCGCCCTTCTCCATCTTGATGTTCCTGAGCTTATCTTTGAGCGCCAGCTTCCTTTGGTCGCTCTTACTCTGAAATAGATCCGTCAAAGCTTTCCACATTAAATATGGAGTAGCCTTTCCATGCAGGCTGGATACAATATGATCCTTGACGCCCTCCAACAGGATCCTTCGACATTTCACCATCTTCTTTTGCCATGCTTCGACTTCAGCAGCATCAGTGGGATTTTGGACATCCGTATCTACGAACTCCTTCAGACCATTATCTTCTAATACTGCCTCCATGCGATCCTTCCATGCAACATAATTCGAACTGCCTTCAAGAGCATATTCGAGTTGCAAACCGTTGAAAGACATTTTCAACACCGGCACCAAGAAAACAAAACTGCTGCAAAATTCAAATTCCACCTCAAAGCTCAACCGCTCTAGATCTGTGAGAAAAAATTATTTCTAGCACAGAGATTGACTGCAAGGGGCATTTACAAGACCTTTCACTTTCCGAAGAAAGATGAATCCGGAGGCTACCTGGCCCGCATGCAGACTCTGTCTACCGAAATAAGTTTGTAATCACTGTGATGATCAATCTCTGCTTCAATAGCTCCGATACCATGTAGAAATTTGCTGAATAATGATTAATTATCCACCGAGACTATCCCGATCACATACAATTCGAATTTATATGCAACACATAATCTCTTCCACTCAGATCATCAAACATGCGGAAATAAAATCAAGCGATAACACATCAAATCATCATACACATTAACACAGTATGTATGGGGAAAGCTTATAGCTGAAAACCCCACAGCTATTGTATATATTATAATGGAGAAATCATGTAACAAACTCAGTACAATACTCCTCACAAGTACTCAGTACTTTCTCATGAAGTTACACACAAACTAGCTCAGTTTTGAACAGGTTACTGGTTCAAAACTCACCGCCAATTGCCTTGCCTCTATTGCGCAATCCAGGCCTGTCTATATAGAGATCCAAGGTTCGAATCTCCTTGGCTTGATAGCGTAATCATCATGGGAAATTCCTCCAAGTGTGGTGCAAATCTCATGCACAACTGATGTCGCCACTGATAGCTAACTCCACCCTTTCATCTACCTCTTTCACTGGTCTCCACTGAACCGATCATGCACTGTAGTGAACTGATGTGTTCTTGAGTTGAATAATGAGTTACTAATTAATGAATTAAATAATATTTAATTCACTCCACTCATAACTAATTGATTAGCTAGTTAAACTACTCTCAACTAGTTCAACTAAAATAAACAGAACACAACTCCACTAGCTGTCTCATTAACTCCACCAAAATTCTGCCACTGAAGTCCTAACTGAAGTCAACCATGCATGATGCCATCAAACCCTTGGGAATAGCGTAATTCCTCTGTTAGATGCATGAGCCACTTCTGTAGCTCGAACTGAAGTGCTCCAAGAGAATAAACTGTTGTTTATAGTCTAAATATTATTAAGGGTAAATAATATTTGACTTCCCTGTTTTAAGGAGAGGCAGTCTAAAAATAGACTTCGACCTCTTTGACCTCAAAAATAGAGTCTCATCTATTTTACCAACATGACACATACTTCAAGAATCTCAAACTGGAATCCCCGAACCATGCTCCATATGTCTAAAAATAGACATAGTCTAAAAATAGATTTTGCGCCAGAATTTGCCTGCGGGCCCACTTAGTGAAGGCGACTTCATTTCACTAAGCTCCATCATCTTGCTGCATTTTCAACAATGCATCCCTGCCCGACACATGGCATTAGAAAACCACCTATTTCACATGCCCTTTGGAAAAATAAACTTCGCGCCGAAAACTACGCGATATAGAATGTGGGTCGTCAGATCTGGGGCCTCAGATCTGACGGTAGAGAACGAGCGCGATATGGGATAGATGCGCGGGCGGTAAGAAGATGGGTGGTTTTCAATTTGGGCTGTCGGATCTGAGATTTGAACGGCAGAGATCAAATCTGGAGGTTGGATGAAATAATACAATAGCAGAGGAAGGGTTGATGAGGGCGATTTATCTACAGAGATCAACGAACGAGATTAATCGAAAAAAATCAGAACGCAGGGCGCATGAATTTAAACCAAATTCGGGAAAATGCGATCTGGACCGTCCGATATGGACATGTGGACGACCCAGATGCAATCGAAGATTGGCGATCGACGGGGCAAAGAATTTGGAGTGTGATGGAGCGATTGAGCACTGACCGTTGATATGAGGATCAAATCAATGGTGGGGAATGAATCGAAGGATTTTGAAGACGGAGGAAGGCTAGCAATCGGAGCAAATGTGGGCTGTTGGATCTGGGAAGGCGGGGAGGAGATCAACGGTCCAAGATAGATCGGGGAATGGCCAATCGGAGGGGACAAAAAAATGAGCCCGATAAAACTTGCGATGCGATCATGCGCTGGCCGTTTGATCAGCTCAAGATCAACGACGGAGATTGCTTTAAAAGTGAATCGGTGGAAACCCTTTGAAACATATGAAAAACCCAAAATTTAATATAATACAAAGTTTTGGCTGTCGGGCGGGTTATATATATATGAAATGGATAGGCACCCGTCTGCGAGGCCTTTGGTCTCTATGAAATATAATATGCCCGGGGCGTATATAATAAAGGGCCAATCGCATCGGAACTATCCGGCTCGGTCTTTTAATCTAACCATTCGATTTTTGCGATGCGATTGGTGCTTGGGAGTTTAACTCTTGGTCCCGGGAAAAGTTATATGGAGTAAAGTGGGGGGGTAGAGTTTAATACAATGGGGCTTAAATCGCATTGGATCTTTTGATGCGGGTCTTTCAATCTACCCATTTTTTCATTAAAAAAAACATAACTCTGGCGGGTTTGGACCAAAACTTTAGGAAAGTGGGTTTTTTTGTTTACAAAGGAAAATATCAATCGGGAAAGGATTATTACAATGTTTTAGCGCCCGATTGCGGGCACAAGGGTTATATGAAACAATAATATGATCGGGGTTTATAAAACAGAGGGATAATCGCATCGGAAAACTTTGTGAGGCAAACAGACTTGCGCGCTGCGTTTTGTTCTGACGCAATAAGCGCTTGGGACCTTTAGCACTTGGTTCCAGCACCAAGGCGTATGGAGGGGAAGTGGTTAGGACTTAGCCCAAGGGGGCTTAAGTCTGTAATACAAAAAAGTGTATTTTTATGAGTTTTTGAGGTTTTTCTAATGGATTTGGGGGTTTCGACAGAGTTAAAAAGGAGTTTTAAACTCTGTAAAGGGGATTTCATGAAGGGGAAATGGGGAAGACTGAAAAATAGAGGAATTTCATGGGAATGAAAAGGGGTAAAAATGGATGTTAGTTTTGAAGTGGAAGGAGGGGAAAATGGTGTTTGCAGCAGTATTTTATCTTATGGAATCATCAGAATTTCTGATTTCTAAATGGAAACAATAGTGAAGATTGAGACAAGGGCATGATGTCTTCAAGAATCTTCAAGAGATAACACTTTTTAGCAATACATTTTTTTTCTTGAAGGCTCCAAAAATGTTTTAGCCACCATTTGATATGACAAATTTTATTGGTGGCTAACAGTGGCTCCACTTGGGGATGGTGCCTTCTTGAAGGCATCAAGAACTTCAGACTTGCATTCTCTGGGAGGCTGATCAGTGCCTCATCCATAGGGCTGCCTTTCTCTACCTGGATGATATTCTTTTGCTCTGAAAACATATTAGCAACCATGGAATGGAACTTCATCAACACAAGCTTTCTACCTACCCAATCCTACTGATCTAACATTTTTTCTTCTTTAGAGTGCACTTGGATTGGAAAACTATTTTCACAACATTTTATTCTTTTGAAAGCATAAAACTAATCTAAATCTACTCCTTATTTCTCCATGAACTTAGATTAAATAGTTGAGTCCATATGATTCTCTACCTAATCTACCAATCTGTTAGGATTAAACAGTCTAATAGATTTTATTCTCTAAATTCTACAACAGAAATTAAAAAGCATACAAGTTAGGATTGAACAGTCTAACTTGATGCTGATCTATGGCATAAAAAAAAAGCCGCACATAGATATTATTTTGCAGAAAATTAAAAAAAAATGGAAGGCTTAAGATATGAAAGTTTCAAAGCACTTCCTTCATCTTTTTACAACTCTATTTTTGCCTCTTGTTTGAGCTATTCTTTGCTTGTTCACTGGTTCAGATTTTGAGGTGATTAGAACCAGTTTTTATCTTTGTTTTGACTTAGAATTTGAAACAGATTTGAGTCATTTATGTTTTGGAATCATAGGTTCAGATTTTGAGCATGTTTGAACCTTTAATTTCTAGCCTAATCTACCTACTGATAAGCCAAGATTAAACGGTTTGGCAAATCGAATTCACTATCCTATCAACAGTAAATTTAAAACTAATTATTCAAGATTAGGCTGTTTGACTAACTAGAAGTGTGTTTTTCAGGAGTGGCATTTAAGCTTGCACACTTTCATATTTGTTTCTCTTTTTGTTGGTATGGGGCTGTACCTTTATTGTTTTTACAATCTGCCCTCTTTTCTTTCTTTCACTGTTTTTGTATTTTTGATTTTTATAACTTTTAATGCAATGATGGATGAAATATTCATAATGGGAAAAAATATAAAAAGACTTTCAGAAGATGACATGGATTAAGAGAAGTAATTTTTGAGCATCCTGCCATTGACAGGTCCCCCAAACAACTCTGCTCCATTCAACGCCTGCAAGAAAAAGGCATTATTACTAGCAGCTGAATGAAGGGAGTAAGGGCTAAGCCATAAGTTGTCAAATTTTCCATGCTTGCCCTTGTATTCCCTCCTTGAGTCACACTTTAAAACTTTGTCCACAATATTGAAATTGCTGGCCTTTGTTCTTTTGTCAAAAATAGTTTTAATGTTGTCCTGCTTTTGCAATGCTTTGTTATAAACCTCCTTTCTGGTTTGCTGAAGGTGAATAGTCTGATTTATCCTTCTGATCATGTCATTATCTTTAGACTGAACCTCATAACTAGCATACCAAGGTTGGTAGGAAAGATTGCATCAGTGCTATACACAAGCTGGTAGGGTGACATGCCAATAGATTTCTTCAAAGTCAGTCTGTTAGCCCAAAGTGCATGCACAAGCTTTGTGTGCCAAGACCTTTTGTTGTCCTCCAACAAATTCTTGATTATGTTCACTAAAATCTTGTTTGAGGATTCTGCAAGTCCATTACCTTGAGGGTAATAGGCCGTGGAATGCCCCAATGTTATCTGATACTTGTGACAGAACTCAACCATCTTCTTTGATCCAAATGCTGCTACATTATCAGTGATGATCTTGGTAGGAAAGCCAAATCTAGAGAGAATATTATTCTCCATGAATTTTATAATAATAGAATCATTGACCTGTCTATAAGGAATAGCTTCTATCCATTTAGTGAAGTAGTCTGTGGCAGTGAGAATCCATCTATGTTGAGCTGAAGATGATGGATGGATTTCACCTATGAAGTCAAGTCCCTACTGTTGAAAAGGGGCTTCAACAGTGATTGGATGCAGAGGTAGAGGTAGAAGGTTCCTTTTGCCTTCAAAAATTTGACATTTATGACAGGCAATTATCATCTTGTGCACATCAAGAAAAAGAGTAGGCCAATAATAACCAACCCTCAAGATTTTGTTGGCTGTTGTCTTCCAGTATAAGTGGCCTCCACACTCTCCTTCATGGAACTCGTGCTTAACCTTCTCTGCATCATACTCAGGCAAACATTTAAGCAATATACCACTTGCATTTTTCCAATAAAGACATTTATCTATAATGCAATAGTTTACAACTTTCAATTTCAAAAGCCTTGCCTTTGTTTTTGTCAAACTAGGAGGTGTATTCAAATTAAGCAAAACATAAAGAAT
Source organism: Pinus albicaulis (assembly GCA_034641835.2). NCBI lineage: Eukaryota > Viridiplantae > Streptophyta > Pinopsida > Pinales > Pinaceae > Pinus > Pinus albicaulis. The sequence goes on along the minus strand of CM076574.1, from coordinate 813,044,354 downwards.
ATCAACATACCAAGAGGAATTCAAAAAATGGTCTTCAACAATGGGAGTTGAGATTTCCTCTTGATCATCTAAAGCATTAATCATATTAATATCAAGAACTTCAAAATTGGATTCAGCCATCAACCTAGCTAGACCTTGGCCTTTGATGAGTTTAGTGGGTTTTATCTCTAAATCATATTCAAGAATAACAACAATCCACTTACCCCTCTTACCATCTGGGTCCTGTGTTAGAATGTCTTTCACAACTGAATTTGAGACAAAGGCAATGATGTGTGAGTGCAAGATGTATACTCTGAAGTCGTTTAAAGCTTTAACCAAAGAAAAAGCTTGCTTTTCCATAATGTTATACTTCAGAGGGGCATCCCTCAAAGCCTTGCTAAAGAATGCAATAGGCTGCTCTTGTCCTTGTTGATTTTTCTGTAGAAGGACAACAGCTATTGTATGTTCTGATGCAAATGAAAAAATATAAAAATCTTTTTAAAAATCAAGACTTATTAGAACTGATGTTTTGGTTAACGCTTGTTTCACTAGTTCAAAGGACTTCTTTGCTTTTAAGGTCCATTTTACCCCTTGCTCCTTCTTCAGCATGTTTGTAATATTTCTAAGGAGCTCAGCCAAGTTGGGGATGAACCTTCTCAAAAAGTTAATCTTTCCAATGAAAGATTGCAACTCTTTGATGTTTCGAGGATGAGAGATTTGTAGTATGGTCTCAATCCTCTTTGGATCTATCTTAATACCCTCTTCTGGAATAATGTGCCCAAGAATTTTACCTTCTTGGAGACCGAAAAGTGTTTTCTTAGGGTTCAGAGATATACCAAACTTTCTGCATCTCTCGAAGACTGTTCTTAAATGTTCTAAGTGCTCTTCATCTGTCTTTGAAAAAACAGTGACATCATCAAGGTATATAATGATGAAGTAGCCTAGTTCTTCGGAGAATACTATGTCCATGGCTCTTCGGAAAGTTTCTCCAGCATTCATTAGAACAAAGGGCATTTTCACATACATGAAAGTGCCCCATGGTGTAGTAAAGGCTATCTTTAATTGATCATCAGGGTGAACTAAGATCTAATTATACCCTGAGTAGCCATCAAGCAAAGAAATTATTTTAGGCCCTACCACCCTCTGTAAAATATGATTCATCTTGGGCAAAGGGTAGTTGTCTTTCAATGAAGCTTTGTTTAAGTCTCTAAAGTCTATACAAAGCTTGATCTCTCCTGTTTTCTTCCTAACATACACCAGATTAGACACCCACTCATAATATCTAATAGGGACAATAATACTAGCTCCATACATTTTCTTGATTTCCTTCTCAACCAAAGGAAACTGAACAGGGTTTATTCTGCAAAGCTTCTATTTGAATGGTTTTTGGTTTTCCTTGAGAGGGATTTTGTGCTGTATTATTTCAGTGTCATAGGATTTAACGTCTTCGTAACTCCACGCAAAAACATCAGAAAACTCCTTAAACAGCTCTATGTATTTGAGTTTAATGTGAGTTGGTAAGGTCTTAGACAGTTTAATCATCATTGGTTTAAGTTCACTGCCTATATTGCACTCTTCCACTTCAGTCTCTACAGGTTCCAGTTTTGGCTTCTTGGCCACATCGTTAAAATCGAACAACTCTTCTAAAGGGGCCAAACCCTTAGGAAAACTCTGATCATTGGACTGCAGAGTTTCTAACTCCTCTGTTTCTAGCTCTGCAATCATCTATGTTTTATTTTCAAGTTTTCTAGTCAACAAATTTATATCAGCAAGTTCAGGAGATGGTTCCTCTTCACCAAGAAAATTTTCTTCACTATTGAAGTCTGTATCATAATATGAATTCGAACTAGGTAGTTCGAATTCATTTCTGAATTGCATGAAGTCTTCTATTTGTTTGTCAACACTTGCCAATATTTTTCGTTATCAGGAACGGCTGGTCTGAATTTTATCTGAGTTGTGCAGTCTTTGGTTTCATATGGCATTAAGCATGTTCTAGCTGCAAAGGCTAAGCTGTGGGCCACGATATTTCTTTTTCTTGGGACAAAAATGATCTGGTACTCCTCAAAAGTTTTTAAAAGATCCACGACATTGTTTCGATAGGCCCTAAGTCTTGAGTGATGTGCGTTGTATTCCTCGTTGACTTGCCTAATGATTAACTCAGAATCCCCATATGCTTTGATTCTTTTGGCTCCTAACTTTTTCAACAAACGCAAGCCTAGAAGCAGGGATTCATATTCCGCTATTTTATTTGAACATTGGAAGTTTAATCTAAAGGAAATTATTTATGTGTGATTTTTTTTAGTGTTGCATATCCAGACGCCTGCACCAGCATTAGTTCTAGTGCATGACCCATCAAATTTCATACTCCACAGAGGACTAGTTTTGGTTTGATCTTGGGTACTGTCCTCTTTAACTAAAATGCTTTCTGATTGTTGTTGAATATCAACACTTAGTTGAATTTGTTTTGATTCCTCAAGACTTTCGTTTATTTGAAGAATGTTTTATTGACTATCAAGGTTTAAAAGCAAAGGACGCATGACTTGTAGCTTAAGACCTGTATTTAGTTTGCTGTGGTTTAAGGGTTCAACAAACTGTTCTGACACTTCTGCGTTGTGATCTTCTTCCTCTCTATCGGCCATCAATTCTGTTAAAGTCACCTGCTCCGTGAAAGATTCATCATTAAACAAGATAAAAGAATCGAGGCCTGTATTCACAGAGTACATAGGAGAGCTTTGTGGTCTGTCTTGGCTTGTAATGATGTATTGCATATGAGACTCCCTGTAAAGTCTTCTCGTCTGATTGAAAACAGGGATGGTCGCATAGGTCATGTACATCTGCATAGTTCCTTGTAACTTAGCACCCCAAGATCTTGATAATAACATTCCATACTTTGGGGGAACATCAGCCACAACAATATCCATGACTAAGCATTTGGCTGGAATCTGTGCTAAGTTAACGCAGAGGTCCTTTATCAATCCTAAACATTTTACTCTGCTTGAGTCAAAGGAGTAAAGGTCTTTATAAGGTCTGGTGATTTCTAGACCTAGGCTCTCCATCACAGCTTTAGGCATTAAATTATGAGAAGCCCCAGAATCGTGCATAGTGTTGTGCAAAATCTTGTCATGAACGTTTAAACTTACATAAAAGGGAGGAATAGGTCCCTCTTGATACTTACCTTCAATCTTTTGACCAAAAATAAGCTCTGGTTGGACATTATTAAGATTGACTGTGTCATTATTCTCTTCAATGTTTAAAGCCTTCAAAATTTGGGTCATCTATACATTTTGGGCAGCTAGCTCAGTCAAGGGAACAAAGATTTTAATTTTGGAAATTTCTTGCTCTAGGCTGAAAAGAATTTGATTCTTTGAAGAACTTGTCTCAACCTTGTTAACTGCCATTCTATCAGCAACATCAACTTGCTGATTTGTTCTATTTACATTTGAAAAAATTGTTTTCATAGGAGTACTAGCCGAAGTGTTAGTACTGCTAAGGTCTGCACTCTGTTTTGTCACGTTGTGAGTGCCTTTATCTTTACTTTTATCAGAATTTACAGCTATTGTTTTGTCCTTCTGTTTGACAACTTTAGGCTTGTTTACAGAGCTATTTTGTGAAGATTTTTCAGAGGTTTTGCTGTTGAGAGTTTGTTGACCGGTTTTACTTCTAAGGTAATATTCTTTTTGAGACTCTATGATGACATTTTCCATGTCTTGATAATAACTTTCGTCATCATCTCTTTTGTCATCATAAGGTGTGTAAAGACCTTGTTTTCTATCATAATGAATCTCAAAGTCATCATTATCTACTCCCAGCATGTTGATATCATCATCCTCTATTATTTAATCTGTTTCCTCAACCTCACTCACATAGTTTTGATGAAATGGAGGAGTGATCTGTTGATCATCTTCCCTAGGTTTGTTTGGAGGTTGGTTCCTTATAAAATTCTAATTCTGGTTCTGGTTTCTGTTTTGAGGAGCAGTTTGATTTTGGCTTGCTTGTGCTCTCTCAAGGATGCTCATTTTCTTCATCATCTCCTTCATCATTTTTTCCATCTTTGAGCTGGAGGTAGAAGGGGCATATTCCTCTTTGAAGGACACTCTCTTCTCATTTTTCATTCTTGCTCTCTTCTCCATTAAGTGAACTTCCACAACAAGAGCTTATTTTTGCATATCTTCAAGAGTTGCAGGATCTCTTTCTCTCAGCTGATAGGCCATCTCAAGGTCAAACCCTTAAGGAAACTTGTTTAGAGCTGAGCCTTGTGGAGGTTTTAAATCTGGGGAAAGTGCATTATATACACTGTTAAATCTAGTGCAGTAAGCTTGCACACATTCCCCAGTGTTTCTATGGACGTTTTTGTAATAAAAAAGGACTTATAGAGGATTCTTCTTCACTTCCCATTTGTTTAAGAATGTCTGCTGAAAATCTTGGAGATCATTTATACTATGGGGGGTTAAACCTTTAAACCATTTTCATACTTCTCCCCCCAGAATTTGAGAAAATAATCTATGTTTGACAAAATCATCATCTATTTCATTTATGTCAAAGTAGTCATTCATCTTATCCACATGTTGAGATGCAGTAGTAGCATTACTAGCATCATATAATGGAATTTTGGACTGATAGTCCTGTGGAAGATTGACTAATGGTACAAGAAGGACTAAGGGAGCATACCATGTTGCCATGATATGTGGTGGAGGTGGATTTACAAGAGGTGGATTAACAAAAGGGAAAGTGGGCTGAAGTGGAGTGGCTTGGACAGTGGGTGTTTGGTGAACAGATGTGGATGGAACAACAGTAGATTGCTGAGCTGACCTTGGATGAGAGACACCTAAATTAGAAAGGAAATGTGAATTAGGTGGTGTTGTTTCTCTACTACCAGGATGTTCACTTGCTTCCGGAGATGGAAGTGAAGAATCAAAGTCTAGCTGAATTATATCATCAAATGACCTAGTTATAAATGGATTTACTAAGTCAACTTGTGATTGTTGTAGAGATGAAAGATTTTCAGGAACTGAATTAGCTCTCAAGGGTGATATGAAAATAGTTGAAAATTTTATCTTAGGAGACTTCCTAAGGATACTTTCTGGGTTATTAACTATCTCAGGTGGGTTAGGGTCAAGATGGGCTCTAGTATGAATCTTTCTAGGAGCCACTATGTTGTGTTTCAGACCCAAGTAAACAAGAAAAGTTCAACAAAAAATGACAATCTTTAAAAGGTTAACTGATATTTTTAGAAAAATTTTAATCCTACAGTCCTCTAACTGAGTTCAAATGATATTACAATGATAAGGGTTCTTCCCAGTGGATTCTTAAGTTCTGATAAGGATTTGTGGAGTTTCCAAGTGGAAGTTTTTAGCTCTTTTGGAGGTAAAATTTTTTATGGTCCACCACCATGTTTATTAAATTCCAATCTGAAATATTTTTGGGTTTTCTGAGTTATTTTTCAGTTGTGTGGTTCCTAAGAGTGTCCTAAATCTATTTCAAAACTTAGCTATGGTTATGAGACAAAGACAATCTACTCTTATGGCTAAGCTAGCTGGTTTTTCAAGGTTACATAAATTCTTATGAGAATCCTAGGGTTCACCTAGTTTGTCACCGATTCAAACAAGTTTCATCATGATTACTGTTGGTTTGGTAGTGCTTGAAAAGGCTGCTTTTACTCACAAGGTTTATTAAGTTTGAAGGGAACCTAAGATGAAAATTTGACTCAAGTCCCCAGCGGAGTCGCCAGAAATGTTAGCTCCCTGTAATCAGCAAGATTGGCAAAGTATGACAGCAGGGAGAACACCGTTTCAACCACTTTTGGATTCTAGGATCTAGCCCTCCCGAATCCGGAGAGGGATCTCTCCAATAAGTGTAAAGATGGATTTATCGTTAAAGGTTTTGGGTATTGATATTAGGCTAGTTATGAAGGCCGAGGGTTTTGTTTTGTTTTGGATGGTTGAGCATGATTATGGCTTGAGTGGAAAGTTCTAAATGCAAAGAGTTTCAAAGATGAGAAGTTGCAAGCAAATAGAACAAGCTTTGTCCAAAAAGATAAATAATTGTAGGTTTTAGTCCATTTGGCTATGGAGTTATAATAGGGTTTAATTGAAACAATCAGGTTCAAGAGTGGTCTATGGGGCAAGTCATCTATGTCTAAGGATCTCTTTAAAGTTGATTTATGGAATGAAATGATACAACAAGAAGGGGAATTAAACAAATGAAGGACAAAGAGCAGCCCAAGATCTGGTAAGTACTTTGAAACTAGCCAGCCTTTGAAAAACACTTAAGAATAACATAAAATCAATCTAGGATCTGGTAAGTACTTCGAAACTAGCTAGCCTTTGATATAATTTCAATAGAAAAACAATTGAATACAAGGGAAACACAAATGATAACAAATAATGGTCTAAGATCTGGTAAGTACTTCGAAACTAGCCAGCTTTCAACACATTCCTAGGGAAACTTTCAGTCAGTATTTTTGGATAAAACTAGGACCAGGGCTCACCATATCTTCCTTAGTTTATCTCTACTTAACATGAAATGAAAATAACTTTCAAGAATAACAATTAGCTAAACAGGAGGACGAGGGAACGCCGACATTCCTACTGCTTGAACTAAATTAAATCATTCCTAAATAACACAAATTGGAAGAAAACATTCGAATAAAGCTTATCAGTCAGAGAAGGGTATTGTCATACAGTAAGTACTAACTCTATGCTTGCTGTTCTTTATCAGAGAAGATGAAAAAAGTGGAAACATAAATAAAATAACGATTTACAAGAAGAAAAACATCACCGTAGACATACACCAGGATCCCATAAATCAACTTGTATTGATGCTTCAAACCAGTTACAACTTTAAGTCCAGTGTTTTAGGTCAGCAATCATCTTCACTACTCAGCCTAACTATTCTATCACAAGTAGAGCTTCAAGAGCCTTTGAACACTATTTACAATTAGAAGTTTCGAGCACAAGTATATTTCAAAGTTCTGCAACCAACATTTTCTCATCTTCTACAGGAGTATTTATAGAAGGAATGAGGAGGTGGGATCTGATAAAAGATCCCTTGGGTCAATTAATACAGACTTAATAGCTTCTCGGCCTTTGAGGGGCTTGATGGAGAAGTTTACATATGTTTCCTCTGTATTAATTGTTTTCCATTTAATATTTAAGCTCGGTGGGGGCCTTTGTTGACTTTCAGGCTCTGTTTCATGTAGTAATAACTCTGCTGAAATTTTTGCAATTAGTTATTTTAGCATAATTAATTCTTCGGCTGTGCTGAGGCTAATATATTTTCTCTGATCAATAACTTCGGCTTCTATTTTTAAATGCTTGTGGCTACAGGTGGCATTGGTAGCTGAGAGGAATCAATTTGCCTCTGATGTGGTGGTGGAGGCCTTTCTGTTTGATAAACACTCATAATTTTCTCTTAACTGTGTTTTAATTTGGAGGATTAGGATTTTGATAATCAATCTTAGCCGTAATCCCCTCAAAATTGTCTTCAATCCTCTGTTTTGTTGTATTTTGTCTTCGGCACTGATACTCTTTTGTTTTTATTTCATTTTGTGTGTTTTGTTGATGTGCAGGGCCACACAGGGCTCATATGGCATCAATGCCCATGAAGCATTGATGAAACGTGGCGTAGAACCCTTTGTATGGATTATTCTTTAAATAAACAAAGCTCCGAGGATCGTCACCCTCGGCTTTATCATTTCTCTTTAAAATATTTTGAAATTCATTTGAACCTGCAAAAAACACACAACTATTATGAAATCCTGCGTTTATTGGGTAAACTGCTTCAGAGGGTGTGGGGAAGGAGCGTGGCTGTTGGATGTAGCATCCAACGGTGGAGATCTTCATAGAAGGGGTCAAAAAGAGAGCAGAGGAAGCTTTTAAGTCGGATCCATCGATCTGCAGAGATTCGACGGTCAAGATCTAATTGGGAGGAATATAATGCAAATGGTCTGTTTACAGCGGAATGGTGGAAATATAAAGGAATAAGGTTAAAAACCTTAGGTGGAGGAAGAAATGAATTAAAAATCAAAGGGATTTCAGGATGAATATGAGCTATTGGATGAGATTGATTCGTAAATATCAATGGATGAGAAGGCGCGCGATGAATCACAATGGAAAAAGGAGAAGCGGTTTCGGGAGGTAAAACCACTGTTTTCGCGTGAGAAAAAGGCGAGGAGGCAGTTTTGCCTTTTGGAACGTGATATGCGTCCCCGCCTGACACGTGACATCAGAAAACCACCTATTTCACGTGCCATTTGAAAAAATAAACTTCGCACTGAAAACTACGTGATATAGAATGTGGGTCGTCAGATCTGGGGCCTCAGATCTGACAGTAGAGAACGAGCGCGATATGGGATAGATGCGCGGACGGTAAGAAGATGGGTTGTTTTCAATCTTGGCCGTCGGATTTGAGATTTGAACGGTGGAGATCAAATCTGGGGGTTGGATGAAATAATACAATAGCGGAGGAAGGGTTGATGAGGGCCGTTGATCTGCAGATATCAACAGCCGTGATTAGTCAAAAAAAATTAGAACGCAGGGCGCATGAATTTAAACCAAAGTCCGGAAAATGCTATCTGGACCATCCGATCTGGACACGTGGACGAACCAGATGTAATCGGAGATTGGAAATCGACGGGGAAAAGAATTTGGAGTGTAATGGAGTGATTGAGCACTGGCCGTTGATCTGAGGATCAGATCAACGATGGGGAATGAATCGGAGGATTTTGAAGATGGAGGAAGGCTAGCAATTGGAGGAAATGTGGGTCGTTGGATCTGGGAAGGTAGGGAGGAGATCAATGGTCCAATATAGATCAGGGAACGGCCAATCGGAGGGGACACAAAAATGAGCCCAATAAAACTTGCGATGCGATCATGTGCTGGCCGTTTGATCTGCTCAAGATCAACGACAGAGATTGCTTTAAAAGCGAACTGGCTGAAACCCTTTGAAACATATGAAAAACCCAAAATTTAATATAATACAAAGTTTTGGCTGTCGGGCGGGTTATATAGATATGAAATGGATAGGCGCCCGTCTGCGGGGCCTATGGTCTTTATGAAATATAATATGCCCGGGGCGTATATAATAAAGGGCCAATCGCATCGGAGCTGTCTGGCTCGATCTTTCAATCTAACCATTCGATTTTTGCGATGCGATTGGCGCTTGGGACTTTAACTCTTGGTCCCGGGTGAATTTATATGGAGTAAAGCAAGGGGGTTAGTTTAATACAATGAGGCTTAAATCGCATCGGAAATTTTGATGCGGGTCTTTCAATCTACCCATTTTTTCATTAAAAAAAACATAACTCCGGCGGGTTTGGACCAAAACTTTAGGAAAGTGGGTTTTTTTGTTTACAAAGGAAAATATCAATTGGGAAAGGATTATTACAATTTTTTAGTGCCCGGTTGCGGGCACAAGGGTTATATGAAACAATAATATGATCGGGGTTTATAAAACAGAGGGCTAATCGCATTGGAAAACTTTGTGAGGCAAAAAGACTTGCGCACTGCGTTTTGTTCCGATGCGATAAGTGCTTGGGACCTTTAGCACTTGGTTCCACCACCAAGGCGTATCGAGGGGAAGTGGTTAGGACTTAGCCCAAGGGGGCTTAAGTATGTAATACAAAAAAGTGTATTTTTATGAGTTTTTGAGGTTTTTCTTATGGATTTGGGGGTTTCGACAGAGTTAAAAAGGAGTTTTAAACTCTGTAAAGGGGATTTCATGAAGGGGAAATGGGGAAGACTGAAAAATAGAGGAATTTCATGGGAATGAAAAGGGGTAAAAATGGAGGTTAGTTTTGAAGTGGAAGGAGGGGAAAATGGTGTTTGCAGCAGTATTTTCTCTTATGGAATTAGCAGAATTTCTGATTTCTAAATGGAAACAGCAGTGAATATTGAGACAAAGGCATGATGTCTTCAAGAGTCTTCAAGAGATAACACTTTTTAGCAATAAAATTTGTTGCTTGAAGGCTCCAAAAATTTTTTAGCCACCATTTCATATGAAATTTTTTTTTGGTGGCTAACAGGGCCTACTCTTTCTAGAATATGGAAGAGTCCACAGAACCAGGGAGCCAATTTGGCACAATTAGTCCATCTTAGAGTGTTTTTCTTGGGTTTAATTCTAACATATATGTGATCCCCCACTTAAAACTCTCGATAGGTTCTTTTTCTATCTGCTTAAACTTTCTACCTGTCCTGGGAAGCTTTTTTATTCTGTCGGATCTTCCTTACTTCACGCTCCATCTCTTTCAACATCTTCGGCCCAAGCATTAGTTTAGTTTCTTGACTGCTCCAATTTATAAGTGTCTGACATTGTCTTCCATACAATGCCTCAAAGACACTCATCTTGAGAGATTCTTGGTATTCGTTATTGTAATCAAACTCTACCAAATGAAAATACTCTTCCCACTTTGTGGGCTGCTACATCACATACATACATAACATGTGTTCTAATATTTGGTTTACCCGCTTAGTCTTCCCATCTACTTGTGGATGGTAGGCAATGCTAAACTAAATTTGTGTGCCTAGATTGGTGAACAGTTCCTTCCAGAAGGCTAATGTGGACTTCACATCTTGGTCTGAGATGACAATTTTCGAAATACAGTGTAATATGAACACCTCCTGGCATAAAGATATATTCAATTTGTATTGTTTCGTAATTGTACTAGATCGAAATAAAGTGAGATGCCTTGCTCAGCCTATTAACCACCACTGTAATGGAGTAATTGTGTCTCTTTGTTCTTGGTAAGCTTGTAATAAAGTCAAGTGAAATGACTTCCCATTTCCACTCTGGTACATGAATTCGTTGTAGTAAACCTGCTGGTTACTGATGCTCCACCTTCACCTGTTGACATTCCAAACACTTGGTCAAATATTCAGCAATATTTTAAGGCATCCCATGCCAAAAGTAGTATTTTCTGATTGTTGTCAGCATTTTCTTGTAACCAGGATGTCCAACATTGGAGCTTCGATGATACTCATCCAAAATAAGCTCATTCAAGCTCATCTGATTAGGAATGTATATATTTCCTTGGAAAACCAAGAGTTTTTCATTTTTTATCTTATAATCTGATTGTTTTTCCTGATTTTCTGCTTCTTGTGCTTGTTGCCACAAAAACTAATACTCCGGATCTTTTTGTGTTGCCTCCTTCACTTGCTCTTGGAACTTAAATTCCATTTGGTTAAAATAAATTTCGTAAACACAATGTACTTTCCTACTTAAGGCATCAACAAGATGATTCTCCTTACCTTTCACGTGTTGAATTCAAAATCGAATTCACTCAAAAATGTGTTCCACCTTGCTTGGTGAGCATTCAAGTAAGCCTGCTTAAAATAGCTAGTCAGGCTGTTGTGATCTATTTTCAGCATAAAATTTTTCCCCAATAGATAGTGCCTCCATACTTTGAGCATGCGTAATACTGCGGTCAACTCTAGATCATAAGAAGAATATCATTGCTCATGATCTTTCAACTTTTTGGATTCATATGCGATGATTTTTCTGTCTTGTGACAACACTACTCCCACCCCTTCTTTGCAAGCATCGGTTCAGAATTTAAAATCCTTGTTTGGGTCAGCCACCGTCAACATGGAAGTAGTAGTTAACTGTTTCTTTAACCGTTCAAAACTAGTTTGGCATTCATTGGTCCACTTAAAAATTCACCCTTTTCATTGCAAGGAGGAAATGGGGAAAGCAATTTTAGAGAAGCCTTCGACAAAACGCCGATAATAACCAACCAAGCCCATGAAGGAACATATGTCTGGTATGTTTCTGGGTACCCTCCACTCCATAATAGTCTTTATTTTCTTGGGATCTACTGATATCCCTTCAACAGATATTACATTACCCAAATACTGGATCTACTCTTTGTAGATATCACACTTGCTGAATTTGGCATAGAGTTGATGGTCCCTCAACATTTTTAGCACGAAGCGTAAATGTTCCTTATGTTCTTCCATGTTTTTAGAATAAAATAAAATATCATCAATAAAGATCAAAATTAATTTGTCCAAAAATGGATGGAATATGCCATGCATCAGACTCATGAAAGTTGATGGTGCATTAGTTAACCAAAATGGTAAAACCATGAACTCATAATGCCCATATCGGGTGTGGAAAGTTGTTATATATATATATATATATATATATATATATATATCCTCATATTTTATTTGTATCTGGTGATATTCAAATCATAAATATATCTTTGAAAACATCGTTTATCATTTTACTTGATCAAAAAGATCATCTATTTGTGGCAGCGGATACTTGTTTTTAACAGACAACTTATTAAGTTGATTGTAATGCATAAACATCCACATTGTCCCATATTTCTTTTTAACAAACATCACTAGTACCCCCCAGGGAGACACACTAGGATAGATGTACACCTTGTCCAATAATTCCTGCAGCTGCATTTTTAGTTAAGTCAGCTCAGGTACACTCATTCGGTACGGTGCTCGTGACACAGGTTCTGCCCCTGGTGTTAATTCGATGGTGAAGTCGATATATCACTTTGGAGGTAGGCTCGATATGTTTTCAAGAAACACGTCCATAAAGTTCTGATCTACCGATATATTCTCCAACATAGGGTTCTTGTCCTTAGAGTTGGAGAATCCTAATTGAATGGCATAAATTTGACACCCCTTTCGGATGCATTTACCTAGCTGAGATGTCGTGATGGGGTGAAATTGGAGTGGTTTCTTAATTCCTTGAAACTCTTGGTGAGTACCATCTTTAGCCATATAACTGATGTTTTTTTGCTTGCAATCCACCACAAACCAATGCCCTTAATCTAACCAGTCCATTCCCAGTAATAAATTGTAGGAACCCAAAGGTAAAATATTCATCTCCACATTTATATGTTGGGTTGCTATTTCTAAAGGGCATTTTGAGACTTTGGAATTAACCTCCTCCTTGCCTCGGTGGTTAATTGCACCAACTAGAGACTTTTAAATTTCAGACTTTGTAAATTACATTTTTCAACTATTTTGAGATTTGTATAGTTTAAACTGACACTTGGGTCAACCAAAATAGATACAGCATGGGAAAATAATTCACCTTCCAGCTCTATCATTGTTGGCTGGTAATCTGCTTCCGATCATCTAACACAACATTGATTCTTGGTATATTCCTCACAATATCTCCCATTGTGGATGCTTCCTGAAAATTAGCCACAGTTTCATTTCTCCCATGGCGATGATTTTTTTTATAATAGTGTGCTTCACCGCAACCCCAACATTGCAATGGGGGTTTCTGGATCTGTCCATGATTTGGTCTATCGGATGCTTCAGTAGGTCGGTCCTCTACTGGACATTTTGGCTTTTGCTGACTTCTCTCATATGGTTTACCTGTTGGGTTCCTTGTAACATTTTTATAGTTACCTGACCTGTTATTTTTTTAAACTTTGGGTGCTCTTCTGCCCTTTCCTTGGCGGCCAACTCCTACAAACATCCCCTTTCATGTTCAACTGCTAAGAGCACATTCGTGCTTTTCAAATTACCTCATCCATAGTCTTTGGATTGAAAAACTCAATTCTTTCCTTCATGATCAGGTAAGCTACTCAAGAACCACTGTAATTTTGTTTTTTCATCCCTTAAGTACGGTACATAACTCAATAATGAGGCAAACTTAGTTATGAATTCCTCCATGGACAGTTGTACCAACCTCAAAACATGAAATTCACTTGATTTTTCATCATAGAAATGCTCAGTTAGATATTTTTCCTTGAAATACTGCTAGAACCCATCCCAAGTCACGTTCTGATCTTCGATTCCCTATACATTCTTAACTTCCTCCCACCATAAGGTATCATTTTACCACAACTGGTATATATCCAGCCTAGCTTTGAGCTTGCTACTATATTCATAAACTTGGAAATATTTATTTATGTTAATTACACACACTTTTTCCACTTCTTCATCTTGTTCGTCAAATGTCAAATGTGGGAGGCTTAATTTTTCTAAATCCCCCTTGAAGCTCTACCTTTTGTTTCTTCATCTCTTGCTGATCAGAATAATTTCCAGATTATGCTTCACTGTAGGCTCTGATTCTATTACTTCGCTAAGTATGGCTTCCTTCTAGATTGTCATTAGCTTGATGTTGATGTTCACCTTCTTCACGAATGCCCCTCTCAGGACTAGGTTGTGTTGTACGATGATTATGCCTATATGAGAGGATTTTGAGAATCATTTCTTGCTCCCACATTAACCTTTCATTATCACCTCTTACTCGAACCATTTCTGCCTGAAGGTGTTGCACTGTATTCAACAGTTTACTAGTTTGACGTTGTTGCTCTTCAAGTAATCTTTTGGTTTGCTAATAATAATCGACAATTAGCTATACCAACATTTATGGGTTCATTATTGGGTTTGGTAGAGGATGAGCTTCCCCTGTAGCTTTGGGTGCTTGATATCTAGGTCCTATTCTCATGCTGAACAATCAATTGTCTCCTAGCTTCCTGTCACTGTACACAATTACCAGATACACTTTTTAATAATCAAATGGCCTATTTGGGTCCCAACGTGTGAACGCTTCTCTGATACCACTTGTCACCTATACACTACATATACAAATTTTCCATAATAAAATTTTTTTAAATATGCAAAAATCATCCTACACGAGTCACTGGACTACCTTAATCACTTTCTGTTCAACTAAACTATGTAAATAATCATGGCAATTAGTTCCACCTTTTTCTATCTTTATAAACATTTAATCTTATCCACTTACACATACAAGTTGTAACCTTCAAGCACCTAAAAATTAACCTTTTAACGTTAATACACTTAACATTATAGTGCATTTACTCTTCACAACCAAATTTAACGGCCCTCTATGTAGAAATATTGGTTTATGTGTTATTTATGGTTTCATTAATTTAACTATACAACTCGGGTTAAGGCTTGACTGTTAGCTCTGGTTCACTGCCAAGCATTATTTCTCTGGAAATCTCAGCTGGTAGTGTTAAGAAACTTCTCGATCCTCCAACTGTCTGGTACCTTTCAGTGGCAAGGGAAGGACACCTGCACCATTCTTAACCGTCGATCTGATCCGACGACCTTCGTGGTTTCCGACGGGAATAGGGTAATGAAATCCCTACCCCAACTTGGTTCTCTTGCTCATTTCACCTTCGTGGAACTGCGCTCTGCTTTGAGGCTGAACCTGAAATCTCTTAGCTACTAGGGATCCTCCAGGTGACTTTCGAACAAATTCAAAGACTCTGCCCAGGTAATTTAGCAAACATGAATCTCCACTTGAAGGGTTATTTTGTTTACTACACTGTTCCTTTTTCTCTATAATTTATGTTAGTCCCAAGGCACTCAGATCTATTCATTATCGGGGTTCTTGTTTTCTTACAGGGTCATGTGAATTCTCGCTCAAGCGGCGACAGGAAGTGGTCAGACCCCGGTAGGGTTTGCATCATAGGTCGACTCAAACCCTTCCTCCTATTGTATGCAATTACGGTCTTTCTTATTTTTATTTTTTATACAGAGGTCAAGTTTCTCATAATTCTTGGGGTTTTTTTGCACAGGTTTTTGTAAGGGTTTGAATCTCCCGCTTGCAATGGATCCTTACAACCTTTCCCAGCGTCACGCAAAACCTTCAACTTGCCAGGTAGGTGTTCTCACAACCTCACATATTTAATGGATAATTTCATTTCTTTGTCTGTCCGGGTCTTGGATTTAAGGAACCCCCAAACCCTGTGGCAGGGTTCAACAACGTCTTCCCTCGAACTGGTTATGGAGAGAAGATTACCAACAACTGTGGTCATTTATCCCTGTTCCGTTGAGGAACTGATACTATAATTATAATGGTTAAGTCTTCCTTTTGGAGAATCTTTCCTTCTAGTAAGCTTGTATATGAACTTATTCCTTTGGGAAGTTTTGAGATGTACATTAACTCTGGCACTCCACTTTGAGCAACTTATAATGTTTGTATATTTTTGGTTCCTCTGCTATCTATTGTCAATTATAATGGCAAGGTTGATTTATAAGTAAAATCTTCCTTGAATTATGGGATGTACTTATTTTATGTCTTGCAAACACAAATGCTGAAATTTTTTGTTTTCATGATTTTTATTCATGCTTCCAGTTCAATGGTTCGCACAGTTAGCTGAACATTGTTTGTTAATTATAATTTTCTCTGACATTCTCACTCGTGTTTCCATAGCTGTGTTTTTTGTTATGAATTGAGTTTATGTGATGTGATAATTTTTCTCTCTTCACAGACCCAGAGGACGTAAGAGCTCCTATCCAACTTCTTGGTTGGTTGAGTTCTAAACCTCCGTGACCCTTCTCCTTAGTCAAATTATCTTGATATATGTGTAGGCTGGGGATTATCATGGAAACCCTCAACTTCTAGTTTTGGGGTTTATTTGTTACAGTATACTTCCTGGAAACTTATCTTCTTCTCATTTTTTTTTTCTAGATTTACTCTCCAAATTACTGTATATTGGGTAGAAACCTACACTATATGTTACATGTATAAATTTTTTTTTAGTTTCATAAGTTGAGGCGTTACCCTAGCCCGAATTGGCTAGAACTATGTTTCTGGTGAAAATGGGGTTTTCTAGTGCCCACATCTTTCTTTTAAAGAAAAGAACAGTTACAGTTATAGGAAGAATTTTGTCTTTAGTCTCGTCAAAACATATTTCACAACTATGTTTATGTTATCTTTCCTTCTAATACAATATAATAAACAATGAAATTTTCAAAGTAAATACAACGTTATCTTTACTTCACAGATAAGTTCCCGCCTATCTGTTCTGTGTTATATTTTAATCATTCACAAATGAAAGTTTCATACAGTTTACAAGTATTTTATCAACATAAATAACTTAGAACATCACACCATAAATAACTTAGAACATCACACCATTTAAGAAATGTATTTGGAGATTTCCGCCTTATTGGTTAGTCCACCCAACCATGAGTGAGGCGATAACGTCCTCCAGTACTCTCCCCAAGCTCCTCACTAGAGCAAAAGAAACATAAAAGAGTTAGACTTGAAGACGTCTTGTCCAACATTTCCTCCAAACCCAACAACAGAGTTCCACTGGTTTTTCATCCAGCTCTGGACTTCTCTCTGTTGATAGCTATTTGCTGCCATTTCTTCCCTATTGCACAGAACCCCTTCCCCTGTCTGAGTGTTCCTTTTTGTTCTCCAAAGTGAAAGTAATTGTCAATAACCGCTTCTTCACTCTAAAATCTTGAAATTCATTTACTAACCAGACATGGAAATTCCAATATAAATAATTTTTTATCAAAATTAAATTTAAATTCATAACCCATTTAACATATTCAACATTTTTTGCTCATTAATAGTCAAAAGTAACTTTTGAAAAAAGTTCTTTAAAAATAAACGGAATAACTAAGTTGGGTGTTCCAGATGGTGTGAAATTCAAAAATATATGTATAACTAAAATTATAAACATTTTAGTATTTTTATAATTTTTTCTTTATTTTGACCTAAATGCTTTAAATTATGGAATGTATTTTAAGCAATTAAAAATATATAGATTTTAATTATTATAAATATTAAATATTAAAAATATAATGTTTAGTTTAATGATAAAAAATATTAATTTAATAATAAATACAAATTAAAAATAAAATTTAATTATTATTTAAAATAAAATAAAAAATAATTTAAAATACATTTTAATTGAATTGATTAATTAAAAAAAATGTAGTATAAACAATTGTTGTTATAGTTTTTTGTACATATGATATTGATAAGCTTATACTATTATAACAAAGCTTATTTACATTAAAAATCTCTATAGTTTTTTGGACATGTAATATTGATAAGCCTATACTATTATAACAAGCTTATTTACATTAAAAATATCTATGATAAAATAGGAATAAATTTTCATATTTTCATAGTTAAAATTATATGTTTGACTTATATATTGATTATTTTACTATATATTATTTATAATAATAATTTGAAAATAAGATTATAATTTAATTATTTTAATTTTAACAATGTAAGTTGTATCAAATAATAAGTGTTTTGATGTTTATTATAAACTAATAATTCTACACTTAATTTATATGATTAAAGCAATTCAAAAAAATTTAAAAATATAATATTTTTAACATTATCTCATGATTAGACTAATTAAACCAATATAATTAAACTATATTTTTAACTCCATTTAAATTTAAATTAAACAAAATATAATTTACTTTAAAAAAAAATTAAAGGCCACGAATACAATTACTCCAGTTTATGAGCGGCAAAAATGATATAAATTTTATATTTCAATTCTGATATTCTGGTTTTGTTTGATAGGATTAATAATAAAATCAGCGAATTCCGAGGCTTTGTTTAATAAAATTCATTATGAAATCCAGTAAAATCCCATTATCAAACCGCATTATTTTCTGATCATATGATAAAATTAAATCACTGTAAAGCTTTGATCGTCTCTATAATTTTCCATGAAATGCTTATAATCTTATCACTGCGCAATTAATTTACAACGCTCATAAATAAGTTTCCTCATCAATGAAAACGTGAATTCTAACGTCACCAACTCACAAGAAAGTTCCGCGGCGGTTGCTGTAACTCATCCACGACTTGAGCTTCACTGCCGACAGCAGTGAGTGAGGTGTAAGCCCTTCCTGATCTGCAAACTGTTTCACACTAGAACGCTGGAATTTATTAAAACGTTTTCCAATCATTTATTTTAAATTAGTTATTTTTTTACTATAAATATTTAGTTATTTGTTATTGTTTAATGTGAAACAATAGATAAATATTATTTATTTTTCTAGTAATACAAATTTATTTATTTTTATCATTTTACTAATTAATTAATAAAAAAAACTATTATTCTAAAATTAAATTAAAAAAAAACATACATTAAAATAGAAAAAAAATGATTTAATCTAAAATTTTAAAATAATGCTTTTTTTTTAACAACATTATATATATATATATATATATTTCAAATTTCATTTTGACAAAATTTAAAACATAAATTTTTTTACATGTATAATATTTTGGCTTGTCTAATTCATTATAAGATTATGTAAAATTATTTAGTAATAATCACATTCAAATGATATTTATTTGGATATTTTAAATAATGTATAGATATTTAATTAATAAATATTAATAACTAAATTCAATTTGAAATAAATAAATTCAATTTAATTAATAAATATTAATAAATTAACTTAATTTGATTAATAAATATTTTGAAATATATTTGATTATATAAAAAATTTAATGATGATAATGATGATGGTTAACATTCACTGAGATCAATTTTTAGTCTCATTATAACATACAATTTTATATTATTTATATTTATTTACAAATAAGATATTTAATATAGAGTATTTAAAATAAAGTATTTCAATTTAATATTTGAAAGGAATAAACTCAAATTAAATAATCAATATTAATAAATAAACTTAATTTAATTAATAAATAGTGTGAAATAATTTTTATTATATAAAAATATTTAACTTTTTAAGAAAAGGTTAGTTAAAATTTGAACATCTAAACATACACATCTATATTATCAATGCTTGTTTTAAAATAAGGTTTTTAGATTAAGGTATTTCAATTTAATGTTTGAAATAAATAGACTCAATTTAATTAATAATTATTTTGAAATGTTTTTTTTTTAATGGTATAAAAAAATGTAATACTTTTTGAATTTTGAATATTACCAATTATAATTTTAAAAAATATTAAAATTTTAATAGGGTATTTAGATTTTTGATTTAATAATTATAATAGATGAAAGATATTCTTTCTTTATTGAATATTTATAAAATATTTACTTTAGTATGTTTGTTTATTTTATAATTCAAATTTAAAAATTTTAATATACTTTTTAATAATTAAAGTTGGATAGTAGGAATTTAAACTTCATCAAATTTTGTAGTAGTTAACCAATAGAATATTGAGATTTTTTTTATTATTAATATTAAAGTTTAATATTAATCTTAAAATTTGATCAAATCTTAGGGTTTACTAATATGATAATATTTTGGGTTTATAATATTAGAAAACTCGAGTTTGTGTTATTATTTTAATGCTAAAATAATAACATATATATTTCAATACTAAAATAAAAATAAAAATATTTTATATTTAAATATTAAATAATACATTAATATATTGACTTGATCATTAATTAATTTGGTAAACTATGGTTCAACGTCGCATTGTGACAAAGTTTGTCTCAATATGAAAGTAAACCATGGTCCAACGTTACAGTGTGACAAATATTGTCTCGGTATTCAAATCAATCACGGTCAACCATAATCCAATGTCGCATTGCGACAAGGATTGTCTCAAAAGGAAAATCAACCATGTTTATTTTAGTGTTTAGAATACTTATCTTAGGGTTTATATACCTTGGGTTTATAATATTAATCCCTTGGGTTTAATATTATTTCCTTGGGTTTTTAATCCCTCGGGGTTTTAGTAATAATCTCTTGGGTTTATTAGTCTAAGGGTTCATATTCCAAGGGTATAACATTATTCATAAGGTTTCTAATATTATTCCTAGGGTTTAATATGAATCCATTGGGTTTATAATCATGGTCAACCATAGTTCAACGTCACGTTGTGACAAATATTGTCTCAATATATTCGTCAACCATGGTCAATCATGGTCAACCATGTTTATTTTAGGGTTTATAATATTTATCTTAGGGTTTATATACCTTTGGTTTATAATATTAATCCCTCGGGTTTTTAGTATTAATCCGTTTGATTTATTGGTTCCTTGGGTTTATAATATAAATCCCTTGGGTTTAGTAATCTAAAGGTTCATATTCCTAGGTTATAATATTATTCATAGGGTTTATAATATTAATCCTAAGGTTTAATATAAATCCCTTGGGCTTATAATTATGGTGAACCATTGTCCAACATCACATTGTGACAAAGATTGTCTCAATATGAAAATCAACCATGTTTAACCATCATCAATCATGGTCAACCATGGTAAATAATCATGGTCACATTGTGACAAAGATTGTATCTTGGTCCAACGTCACATTGTGACAACCATGGTCGTCCATGGTTAACCATGGTCTAATGTCGCATTGTAACAAAGATTGTCTCAATGTGAAAATCAACCATGGTCAGCCATGGTCCAACGTCACACTGTGATAAAGATAGTCTCAATATGAAAATCAATCATGGTCAACCATGATCCCACGTCGCATTGTGACAAAGATTGTGTCAATATGAAAATCAATCATAATCAACCATGTGTATTTTAGGGTTTATAATATTTATCATAAGGTTTATACACCTTGGGTTTATGATATAAAAAATGTGAAAATGTGAAAATATGAAAATTGATATGAAAATCAACCATGGTGACAAGGATTGTCAATGAAAATCAACCATGGTCAACCATGGCTAATCCTAGTTAACTATGGTTAACCATGGTCCAACGTCACATTGTGACAAATATTGTCTCAATATGAAAGTCAATCATGGCCAACCATGGTCCAATTTTATATTGTGATAAATATTGTCTTAATATGTAAATAAACCATGGTTAATCATGTTTATTTTAGCATTTATAATATTTATCATAGGGTTTATATACCTTGGATTATAAAATTTATCGTAGTGTTTATCATAGGATTTTCTTGATATGAAAATCAATCATTGTCAACCATGGTCCAATGTCGCATTGTGACAAATATTTTCTCAATATGAAAATCAACTTGGTCCAACTTTGCATTGTGATAAATATTGTCTCGATATGAAAGCCAATCATGGTCAACCATCATCAACCATTGTCCAACATTGCATTGGACAAGGATTGTCTTAATATAAAAATCAACCATAGTCAACCATGTTTATTTTACTGTTTATAATATTATCTTATGGTTTATATACCTTGGGTCTATAGTACTAATCCTTTGGGTTTAATATTATTCCCTTGGTTTTATAATCCCTTGGGATTTTAGTATTGATCCCTTCAGTTTACAATATCATTCCCTTGGGTTTATTAATCTAAGGGTTTAAAATAAATCCCTTAGATTTATAATCATGGTCAAACATGGTCCAACATCACATTGTGACACAGATTGTCTCAATATGAAAATCAACCATGTTTAACCTTTGTCTACCATCGTCAACCATGTTTGTTTAAGGGTTTATAATATTTATCTTAGGTTTTATATACATTGGGTCTATAATATTAATTCCTTGGTTTTATAATATTAATCTCTTGGGTTTATTAATCTAAGGGTTCATATTCTTAGGGTACAATATTATTCATAGGGTTTAAAAAATTAATCCTAGGTTTAATATAAATCCCTTGGGTTTATAATTATTTTAATCTATGGTAAACCATAGTCCAACGTCACATTGTGACAAATATTGTCTCAATATCAAAATCCACCATGTTCAACCATCATCAACCATCATGAATAATCATGGTGACATTGTGAAAAATAATCTATTGGTCCAGTGTCAAATTGTGACAATCATGGTCATCCACAGTCAACCATGGTCCAACGTCGCATTGTGACAAAAATCGTCTCAATATGAAAATCAACCATGGTAAACCATGGTCCAACATTGCATTGTGACAAAGACTTTCTTAATATGAAAATCAATCATGGTCAACCATGCTCCAACTTCGCAATGTGTAAAATGTGGTGTTAATATGAAAATCAATTATGGTCAACTATGTGTATTTTAGGGTATATAATAGTTATCGTAGGGTTTATATACATTGGGTTTATAATATAAAAAATGTGAAAATATGAAAATTAATATGAAAATCAATCATGGTGACAAGGATTGTTTCAATATGAAAATCAACAATGATTAATGCAGGTCAACCATGGTTAACCATGGTCCAACATCACATTGTGACAAAGATTGTCTCAATATGAAAATCAATCATGGTCAACCATGGTCTAATGCCATATTGTGACAAATATTGTATTAATATATAAATCAACCATGTTCAACCATGCTTATTTTAACGTTTATAATATTTATCATAGGGTTTATATACCTTGGTTTATAATATTTATCTTAGTGTTTATCATAGGATTTTTTCGATAAGAATATAATCATAGTCAACCATGATCCAACGTCACATTGTGACAAAGATCTTCTCAATATGAAAATTAACCATGGTCCAACGTCGCATTGTGACAAACATTGTCTCGATATGAAAATCAATCATGGTCAACCATGGTCCAACGTCACATTGTGACAAGGATTGTCTCGATATGAAAATCAACCATGGTCAATGATGTTTACTTTAGCGTTTATAATATTTATATTAGGGTTTATATACTTGGTTTTATAGTATTAATTCCTTGGGTTTAATATTATTCCCTTGAGTTTATAATCCCTTGGGGTTTTAGTATTAATACCTTGGGTTTATAATATCAATCCCTTGGGTTTATTAATATAAGGGTTCATATTCCTAGGGTATAATATTATTTATAGGGTTTATAATATTAATTGTAGGGTTTAATATAAATCCTTTAGGTTTATAATCACACTCAAACATGGTCCAACATCACATTGTGACAAAGATTGTCTCAATATGAAAATAATCCATGCTCAGCCATTGTCAACCATCGTAAACCATGTTTGTTTTAGGATTTATAATATTTATCTTAGGGTTTTTATACCTTGGGTTTATAGTATTAATCCCTTGAGTTTATAATATAAATCCCTTTGGTTTATTAATCTAAGGGTTCATATTACAAGGGTATAATAGTATTCATATGGTTTATAAAATTAATCCTAAGGTTTAATATAAATCCCTTGGGTTTACAATTGTGGTCAACCATGGTCCAACATCACAATGTGACAAAGAACATCTTAATATGAAAATAAAACATCATCAATAATCATGGTCACATTGTGAGAAAGATTGTCTCTTGGTCTAACATCACATTATGACATCCATGGTCCAATATCGCATTGTGAAAAATATTGTCTCAATATGAAAATCAATCATGGTTAGCCATGTTCCAACGTCGCATTGTGACAAAGATTGTGTCAATATGAAAAGAAATCATGGTCAACCATGTTTATTTTAGGGTTTATAATATTTATCTAATGGTTTATATACCTTGGATTTATAATATTAATCCCCTGATTTTATTATTATTCCCTTGGTTTTATAATCCCTTGGGTTTATTAGTCGCTTAGGTTTATAATCATGGTCAACCATGGTCCAACGTCACATTGTGACAAATAGTATCTCAATATGAAAATAAACCATGTTCAACCATCTTCAACCATGGTTAATCATGGTCAACTATGGTCCAATGTCACATTGTGACAAAGGTCATCTCAATATAAAAATAAACTATGGTTAACCATGTTCAAGCATGGTCAATCATAGTCAACCATGGTCCAACATTACAATATGACAAAGATTGTTTCAATATGAGAATAAATTATGGTCAATATGAAAATAAACCATAATCAGTCATGGTCAAGCATCATCTAACATCACATTGTGACAAAGATTGTCCCAATATGAAAATCAACCATAATTAATCATGGTCAAACGTGGTAATTCATGGTCAACCATTGTTTAATGTCACATTGTTACAAAGATTGTCTCAATATGAAAATAAACTATGTTCAGTCATGGTCAACCATGGTCAATAGATAAGGTTACATTGTGACAAATATTGTCTCATGGTCCAATGTCACATTGTGACAACCATGGCCAATTATGGTCAACCATGGTCCAACATCGCATTGTGACAAAGATGATCTCAATATGAAAATCAACCATGGTGAACCATGGTCCAACATCACATTGTGACAAATATTCTCTCAATATGAAAATCAATCATGGTTAGCCATGGTCGACCATCGTCAACTATGGTATAATGTCACATTGTGATAAAGATTGTCTCAATATGAAAAACAACCATGGTAAAACATGTTTGTTTTAGGGTTTACATATCTTGGGTTTATTAATCTAAGGGCTCATATATATAGGGTATAATGTTATTGATAGGGTTTATAATATTAATATTAGAGTTTAATATAAATCTCTTGGGTTTATAATCCATTGGGATTATAAAATAAATTCATTGGGTTTATAATATCAATAATTGCGATTATTTATAATATTAATCCCAAGGGTTTATAATATTAATCTCTTGGGTTCTCAATATTAAACCGTTGGGTTTCTAATATTAATCCCTTGAGTTTTTAATATTAATCCATTGAGTTTATTAATCCCTTAAGTTTATAATAATAATCCCTTGAGTTTATAATATTAATCATTTGTGTTTAATATTATTTCATAAAGTTTATAATCCTTTGGATTTATAATATTAATAATTCCTTTGGTTAATAATATCAATATTTATTATATTATTGATATCAATAATATTATTACAATATAATAATTATTATTATATATTGTCATTATAATTGTTATAATTATTAACGTATTTATAATATAATGATAATAATGTTTTATAATATAATAATAATTATTGTATTATTACTATATTTACGTATTTGTCGATATTAATATTAATATTAAATCTATATAGATCAATCACATTCAATAATGTGATTGTGCATGTGATTAATATAAATGTATCAGTATAAACTGCATTTATTAATATAATTATACTGTAAATAAATTTTATCATAAATGAAAACATAAATTTTAACATCACCAATTCACAAGAAAGTTCAACGGCAATTGCTGTAACACATCAACGACTTTGAGCTTCACTGTCGATAACAGTGAGTGAGATGTAAGGCCTTCCTGATATGCAAATTATTTCACACTAGCGTTACACTAGAACGCTGGAATTTATTAAAGATCTAATAACAGGTCACTTTAATTTGCACTGAACTCTTCTTATGTGGGTTTTTTCCATTTGGTTTCGCGTCTGCACGACTACGAATTTAAATTTATGAATTATTTAAAGATGGGTATATGACAGCTAGGTATTGTATTCACTTATTATGTTAAATAGATATGTAATTCAAAGAAATAAATCAATGTTTTAGGTGTTGAAATATACTTTTATGGTCGATGGATCATGCATGGAGTTTAAAATTATTACACCATTTAGGTAAATAGAAATTTTAATTCGTAAGGATAACATGGATTTTTTACTGCACAATCTATGTAAATAGAATTTTTAATTGATAAGGATAATATAGATCTCTACTGTGATGGGGACACAAAATAAAAATTATCTTGGCTAGCTGGTTTCGGTTCGAACACAAAGGCTGAACTGATTCTTCATCTCTACGTATAAGGGGATTTTAACACCATCATACATGGGATTTCTAGACACACTTTCTTTGATTCTCCACTCTTAATATATTGGCGCAAACGTACTAAGAAAATCATCCTATATTTTCATACCTGCCAATTTTAACACATCTACAGGAAACACAACTCAAAGGCTAACTCTCTTTCCAAGAGAGGATTGCGGGAGACAGAGGACTTCCTACACTATACACATATCCACCGGGGTTCGTCTTGGAGGAGGGAAGTATTTCCCTGCCATAATTTGCTTACTACTACTATGTTTTTTTTGTTGCTCCAGTTGTCATTATCTTCTCTGGGTTAATGTTTGACATGGCATCCGTTCTCTCGTACTAATTTCATCTCTGTTGGTTTTGAATTGCGGCTGATATGGTTGCATTGTTTTTTTATACCCTTTAATGTTTCATCGTTTAGATATATGCTCCTCTCTCATGATGTAATTTGGTTCTCTTTTGGACTACTATACATGTTGAAATATGTAACTATTTTCCTTTATTACATTATGAGGTTTGGCATATTATGAGGGTTGGTGTTACCAGCTTAATAATGATCCAAGAGAAAACTAATGTTTTAGAGAAAACTATGTAATATTTTCTTAATAGATAAATATAACTATTGAAGCATTTCCACCACCAAAAGTTGAGGGAAGTCTTGAAAATCGAAAAGAGGCCGGTTAACCTCAACAAAGATGATGGGTGGAGTGTTAATAGACAATGAATTCCTATCCTTCACTCTTAGGTTTTTTTTTTTTTTAAATCAATTATTATTATTATTTTCTATTAATTGTATTTTATTTTATTTTATTGTATTTAATTTTGATTATTTAATTTTATTTATTTATCTATTTTAATTTTAATTAATTTATTTTATATTTTATATTTATAATTTTTATTTTTTTAATTTGAGAACTTATAATTTAAGGTTCTATGATAAAAATAATATTAAATTATTTTTAAGAATTATTGATACTAAATTATATAAAATATTAATATTAAATTATATTCAAATATAATTAAATAAAAAAATATTTGAGAATTATAATTAAAAATTAATAAAATTTGACAAAATCTTTTTCAATTTCTTATTTGAGGCAAACTAGCCGTTTTTTCAACGGCTAGGTGAAGCTATCATTTTCTATTTAAATAGGTTTCTTAATCAGATTTCTCATCTTGTCCCGATGATAAACCACGCTGGTTGGTTCAAAACGCGTCGAAAAAAATTTCTTATATGTGATTTTCACCGAAAATTTATTATACACATTTTATGGATCGCAAAAGCCAAATTCCTAACGTTAAACTTTGCCAAGTGGCTTTTAGAACCACAAATTGAAGGATTAATCTCTTATTCTATTATATATTGTGTGTAAAGATAAGGTGAAAAATATTTTTACACATAGATCATTCATAATTTTAGATATTTTAGAGGTTGACAACATATTTATCTTTTTAATATAAATCTTTCGGGAAATCACATAAGAATTTTCGGAATTGACGCGTTTCGAATTACCTACTGTAATTCATCATCTGGATAATGAAAATTGGCTGATCTGACATACACTTTTATACCAAGAGGAGAGAAGCAACGGTCAAAACCCAATGGTCAAAAATAAGAAAAATATAAAAGCCAAAAATAAAAATAACCCCAACATTAAAATTACAAAAGTTAAACGGTCAACAAAAAACTATAAAAATATAAAAAGTTAAACGGTCCACTAAAAAAGCTATATATCAAAATATAAAAGGAAAGAACAAAAAACCTAACTACCCCACCTTAAAAAACACAATTTAAAACCAAAAATAATAAAAAATTAATAAAAATAAAAACTAAATTTTTTAATTAACACCCCTCTCAAAAATAGGATAAATATGAATTTAATTAACACCCCTCTCAAAAACAAGATAAATATGAATCAAGTTAAAAGTAATAAAAAATCAACGTCAAAGTCAAAAATTATAACTAAATCAAAATTATAAATACATAAAATAATAAAATAAAAATAACGGATCTAATCATTAAATAAATTAATAAACAAATAAATAAAATTAAAAATTTTCAGAATTAAAATACAAATAACACATATTATAAAAAAATAAAAAAATAAAATCAATAAATAAATTAATAAATATATTAATAACTAAAACTACAAATAAATTAGTTATATCTTAATTTTATAATATACTTAAATATAAATAAAAAAGATTAAAATAAAACTACAATTAAAATTTAATTTTAGAATATACTTAAATATAAAAATAAAAAAGAATCAATCAATAAATAAATTAATAAATTCATAAATAAAAATACATTGATACATAAATAAAATTAAAAATAAAAATATACATATAAATAAAAATAAAAATATAAAATAATAAAAATATTAAAAAAAAAGGGGAAAAGACCCTTACAACGAGTGAAGAGATGGAATCCAACAACTACTAACTTTTCATCCATCATCCCTTTTCAACGTACAGGGCCTCTTCTCAATCTCAATCGCTTCCCTGAATTTTCGGTGATGGAAATGGTCAACCCTAGCAAGGACTCTAGTGTATGCTTCATCTTCTCCGCATGCTCAGCTAGCGCTGATGACTTGGTATGGTATGGTAGACATTATTACTTATATAATTATTACGTGTATGGTAGACATTTAATATTAATATTAATATTAATTATTAATTATTATTATACTTATATAAGTAATAATTAGGTTTTTTAATATTAGATTTAAAATCATCATGTTTTAATATTAGGTTTTAGTGTTGGATTTTAGTAAGGGGTATTAATATTAGGGTTTTAATATAAGTATGTATAAGTTAAGTATTCAACTAAGTGAGTAAGTTTCAATTAACATTTAAATCTTAGCTTTTAACCTTAATCTTTTGTTTTTATAACCTTAGTTTTTTATTCTTGTAAAGAACAATGATCCATGGCTCGAGTATACACCATAACTCATCATTGGTAAAGAGAATACCAAAGAATATGTTTAACTGAAATTTAGAATATGATAGTGTGAAATTAAAAAATATATGTTTAATTGAAATTTAGAAACCATTTATATTATTTATATTATTTTTCATTTATTTTAACATAAATAAACAATATTATCGAATTAAAAATATATGGATTTCAATTTTTTATAAATATTGAAAAAATAAAGCATAATTTGATGATAAATAAAATTGATTTAATAATAAATACAAATAAAAAATATATTTTAAATTAAATATTAATTATATTTTTTCATGTATAAAATAATTTTAAATACATTCTGATTTAAATATCCAATATAATTTCTTTCTTAAATTAATTTTTGCATATTATAATTTAATTATTCATTAAAACAATAAGATAACAACAATTAAATGTGTAAAATTTCAATATTTATAATTTCATTTTCTCATTTTTCTATCACATATAATGTTTTGTGTTAATATATACTAGCACAACCATATTAATAAATGTGGCTGATATATGCGATATGCATACATTAAACACATACACAACAACATTAGTAAATGTGGTTGATATGTGCCAATAAATTTATATCAGTCACATTTAATAATTATTACGTGTATGGTAGACATTTAATATTAATATTAATATTAATTATTATATATTATTATACTTATATAAGTAATAATTAGGTTTTTTAATATTAGATTTAAAATCATCATGTTTTAATATTAGGGTTTAGTGTTGGATTTTAGTAAGGGGTATTAGTATTAGGGTTTTAATATAAGTATGTATAAGTTAAGTATTCAACTAAGTGAGTAAGTTTCAATTAACATTTAAATCTTAGCTTTTTAACCTTAATCTTTTGTTTTTATAACCTTGGTTTTTTATTCTTGTAAAGAACAATGATCCATGGCTCAAGTATACACCATAACTCATCATTGGTAAAGAGAATACCAAAGAATATGTTTAACTGAAATTTAGAATATGATAGTGTGAAATTCAAAAATATATGTTTAATTGAAATTTAGAAACCATTTATATTATTTTTATTATTTTTCATTTATTTTAACATAAATAAACAATAGAATATGATAGTGTGAAATTCAAAAATATATGTTTAATTGAAATTTAGAAACCATTTATATTATTTTTATTATTTTTCATTTATTTTAACATAAATAAACAATATTATCGAATTAAAAATATATGGATTTCAATTATTTATAAATATTGAAAAAATAATACATAATTTGATGATAAATAAAATTGATTTAATAATAAGATCTCTTCCTCTTTTAAACCTTTGAACACCATTCGGAGTTCCCTTAAATCGGTAAAAGATCCTTTGGACCCAAAAAGCATGAAAGGGGTTTATCCCATGCTCTTGTGGGATTCACTACATTGGTGAAACTGGTCGGTCAATTAATAAAAGGATCCAAGAGCATTCTGCAGATATTAGGCATGGTAGAATTAAGTCGTCTGCTCTAGTTGAGCATGCAGAGAAGACGAAGAATCACATTTGTATGGAAGACGCTAGAGTCCTTGCTAGGATTGATCATTTCCATCATCGTAAATTTAGGGAGGTGATTGAGATTGAGAAGAGGTCCTGCACATTGAATAGGGATGACGGATGGAAGGTCAGCAGTTGTTGGATCCCTTCTCTTCACTCCCTATAGTGGTCGTTCCTCTAATATGTCTCCTTCTTTTCTTTTATTTATTTATTTATTTATTTTTAATTTTCCATATAATTTATCTATTTATCTTTTTTGTATATTTATGATTATGTTTCCTTTTATTCTATTATTATTATTACTATTATAGTTATTTTTATTTACTTTTATTTTATTTTAGTTTTAGTATATTTAGTTTTATTTTATTTAGCTATTTATTTTATTTTATTTCATATATCTTATTTTATTTTATTTTATTTTTTATTTTTATTTATTTATTTATTTTTATTTTTATTTTTATTTTTTTAATTTTTAATTTATTTATTTTTTGATTTTTATTTATTTTTATTTTTTATTATTTATTTATTTATTTTTATTATTTATTTATTATTATTATTATTATTATTATTTTTTCATATTATATATATTTTATTTTATTTTTATTATTGTTATTAACTTTTGACTTTTTGACTTTTTTGAATATTTTATTTTCATTTTTATTTCTTAGGGGTAGTTGCATTTTAGTTTTTATGTGTGGTTTTATATTTATATTTTTTGTCTTGGTCTTTATTTAATTTTTCTGGGTTATTTTGTAGCTTTTAAGGTTGAGGGATTTGTATTTTTTGATTTGTTTTATACTTTTATTCATTTTATTTTATTTTTGAATGTTCTTATTTTATTTTTGAATGTTCTTGTTTTATTTTTGAGCGTTTTTAACATTTTTAATTGTCTTTGGGTTTTTGACCGTTGCTTCTCTCTTCCTGGTATATAATTGGATAGTCTGATCAGCTAATCTTCATTATCCTGATGATGAACTACCGTTGGTAGTTCGAAACGCGTGGGTTTCAAAATTTCTCATGTGATTTCCCGGAAGATTTAGAATTTAATATATTTTTTAATGTATAAAATAATTTTAAATACATTTTGATTTAAATATCCAATATAATTTCTTTCTTAAATTAATTTTTTGAATATTATAATTTAATTATTCATTAAAACAATAAGATAACAACAATTAAATGTGTAAAATATTAATATTTATAATTTCATTTTCTCATTTTTCTATCACATATAATGTTTTGTGTTAATATATACTAGCACAACCATATTAATAAATGTGACTGATATATGCGATATGCATACATCAAACACATACACAACAACATTAGTAAATGTGGTTGATATGTGCCAATAAATTTATATAAGTCACATTTAATAATTATTACGTGTATGGTAGACATTTAATATTAATATTAATATTAATTATTATCTATTATTATACTTATATAAGTAATAATTAGGTTTTTTAATATTAGATTTAAAATCATCATGTTTTAATATTAGGGTTTAGTGTTGGATTTTAGTAAGGAGTATTAATATTAGGGTTTTAATATAAATATGTATAAGTTAAGTATTCAACTAAGTGAGTAAGTTTCAATTAACATTTAAATCTTAGCTTTTAACCTTAATCTTTTGTTTTTATAACCTTAGTTTTCTATTCTTGTAAAGAACAATGATCCATGGCTAGAGTATACACCATAACTCATCATTGGTAAAGAGAATACCAAAGAGTATGTTTAACTGAAATTTAGAATATGATAGTGTGAAATTAAAAAATATATGTTTAATTGAAATTTAGAAACCATTTATATTATTTTTCATTTATTTTAACATAAATAAACAATATTATCCAATTAAAAATATATGGATTTCAATTATTTATAAATATTGAAAAAATAATACATAATTTAATGATAAATAAAATTGATTTAATAATAAATACAAATAATAAATATATTTTAAATTAAATATTAATTATATTTTTTAATGTATAAAATAATTTTAAATACATTTTGATTTAAATATCCAATATAATTTCTTTCTTAAATTAATTTTTGCATATTATAATTTAGTTATTCATTAAAACAATAAGATAACAACAATTAAATGTGTAAAATATTAATATTTATAATTTCATCTTCTTATTTTTCTATCACATATAATGTTTTGTGTTAATATATACTAGCACAACCATATTAATAAATGTGGCTGATATATGCGATATGCATACATCAAACACATACACAACAACATTAGTAAATATGGTTGATATGTGCCAATAAATTTATATTAGTCACATTTAATAATTATTACGTGTATGGTAGACATTTAATATTAATATTAATATTAATTATTATATATTATTATACTTATATAAGTAATAATTAGGTTTTTTAATATTAGATTTAAAATCATCATGTTTTAATATTAGGGTTTAGTGTTGGATTTTAGTAAGGGGTATTAATATTAGGATTTTAATATAAGTATGTATAAGTTAAGTATTCAATTAAGTGAATAAGTTTCAATTAACATTTAAATCTTAGTTTTTAACCTTAATCTTTTGTTTTTATAACCTTAGTTTTTTATTCTTGTAAAGAACAATGATCCATGGCTCGAGTATACACCATAACTCATCATTGGTAAAGAGAATACCAAAGAATATGTTTAACTGAAATTTAGAATATGATAGTGTGAAATTCAAAAATATATGTTTAATTGAAATTTAGAAACCATTTATATTATTTATATTATTTTTCATTTATTTTAACATAAATAAACAATATTATCGAATTAAAAATATATGGATTTCAATTATTTATAAATATTGAAAAAATAATACATAATTTGATGTTAAATAAAATTGATTTAATAATAAATACAAATAAAAAAATATTTTAAATTAAATATTAATTATATTTTTTAATGTATAAAATAATTTTAAATACATTTTGATTTAAATATCCAATATAATTTCTTTCTTAAATTAATTTTTGCATATTATAATTTAATTATTCATTAAAATAATAAGATAACAACAATTAAATGTGTAAAATATTAATATTTATAATTTCATTTTCTCATTTTTCTATCACATAGAATGTTTTGTGTTAATGTATACTAGCACAACCATATTAATAAATGTGGCTGATATATGCGATATACATACATCAAACACATACACAACAACATTAGTAAATGTGGTTGATATGTGCCAATGAATTTATATCAGTCACATTTAATAATTATTACGTGTATGGTAGACATTTAATATTAATATTAATATTAATTATTATATATGATTATACTTATATAAGTAATAATTAGGTTTTTTAATATTAGATTTAAAATCATCATGTTTTAATATTAGGGTTTAGTGTTGGATTTTAGTAAGGGGTATTAGTATTAGGGTTTTAATATAAGTATGTATAAGTTAAGTATTCAACTAAGTGAGTAAGTTTCAATTAACATTTAAATCTTAGCTTTTAACCCTAATCTTTTGTTTTTATAACCTTAGTTTTTTATTCTTGTAAAGAACAATGATCCATGGCTCGAGTATACACCATAACTCATCATTGGTAAAGAGAATACCAAAGAATATGTTTAACTGAAATTTAGAAATGATAGTGTGAAATTAAAAAATATATGTTTAATTGAAATTTAGAAACCATTTATATTATTTTTCATTTATTTTAACATAAATAAACAATATTATCGAATTAAAAATATATGGATTTCAATTTTTTATAAATATTGAAAAAATAATACATATTTTGATGATAAATAAAATTGATTTAATAATAAATACAAATAAGAAATATATTTTAAATTAAATATTAATTATATTTTTTAATGTATAAAATAATTTTAAATACATTTTGATTTAAATATTCAATATAATTTCTTTCTTAAATTAATTTTTGCATATTATAATTTAATTATTCATTAAAACAATAATATAACAACAATTAAATGTGTAAAATATTAATATTTATAATTTCATTTTCTCATTTTTCTATCACATATAATGTTTTGTGTTAATATATACTAGCACAACCATATTAATAAATGTGGCTGATATATATGATATGCATACATCAAACACATACACAACAACATTAGTAAATGTGGTTGATATGTGCCAATAAATTTATATCAGTCACATTTAATAATTATTACGTGTATGGTAGACATTTAATATTAATATTAATATTAATTATTATATATTATTATACTTATATAAGTAATAATTAGGTTTTTTAATATTAGATTTAAAATCATCATGTTTTAAATATTAGGTTTATGGTTAGATTTGTATGTGTATTTTTAATATTAGGTTTTAACATAAATATGTATAAGTAAGTATTCAATCAAGTGAATAAGTTTCAATTAACATTTA
This sequence comes from Pinus albicaulis, assembly GCA_034641835.2. Classification (NCBI taxonomy): domain Eukaryota; kingdom Viridiplantae; phylum Streptophyta; class Pinopsida; order Pinales; family Pinaceae; genus Pinus; species Pinus albicaulis. The sequence continues at coordinate 813,009,232 of CM076574.1, read as the reverse complement.
AATCTTATTTTTAACCTTAATCTTTTGTTTTTATAACCTAAGTTTTCTTTTTATTCGTAAAGAACAATGTTCCATGTATTCTATATACACCATAACTCATCATTGGTAAAGAGAATACCAAAGAATATGTTTAACTGAAATTTAGAATATGATAGTGTGAAATTCAAAAATATATGTTTAATTGAAATTTAGAAACCATTTATATTATTTATATTATTTTACATTTATTTTAACATAAATAAACAATATTATCGAATTAAAAATATATGGATTTCAATTATTTATAAATATTGAAAAAATAATACATAATTTGATGATAAATAAAATTGATTTAATAATAAATACAAATAAAAAATATATTTTAAATTAAATATTAATTATATTTTTTAATGTATAAAATAATTTTAAATACATTTTGATTTAAATATCCAATATAATTTCTTTCTTAAATTAATTTTTGCAGATTATAATTTAATTATTCATTAAAACAATAAGATAACAACAATTAAATGTGTAAAATATTAATATTTATAATTTCATTTTCTCATTTTTCTATCACATATAATGTTTTGTGTTAATATATACTAGCACAACCATATTAATAAATGTGGCTGATATATGCGATATGCATACATCAAACATATACACAACAACATTAGTAAATGTGGTTGATATGTGCCAATAAATTTATAGTAGTCACATTTAAAAATTATTACATGTATGGTAGACATTTAATATTAATATTAATTTTAATTATTATATATTATTATACTTATATAAGTAATAATTAGGTTTTTTAATATTAGATTTAAAATCATCATGTTTTAATATTAGGGTTTAGTGTTGGATTTTAGTAAGAGGTATTAATATTAGGGTTTTAATATAAGTATGTATAAGTTAAGTATTCAACTAAGTGAGTAAGTTTCAATTAACATTTAAATCTTAGCTTTTAACCTTAATCTTTTGTTTTTATAACCTTAGTTTTTTATTCTTGTAAAGAACAATGATCCATGGCTCGACTATACACCATAACTCATCATTGGTAAAGAGAATACCAAAGACCACTATGTCGAGATGGGTTTATGTTAATGTTAATATCATTAAAACCCTAATATTAATAGTAATATTAATAGGAAGGGACAATCTCAAGCTAATGAAGTGACATGTTTTTTAGAGGATTCGTGTTCAGTGCAGATGGAAAAGAGATTGAGCCACATTGGTGGGACTCATCCCAAGGTTGCTCAACTAGAGAAATGGTCTCCATAATAGCCTCATCATAGGGAAAGGTAGTGTCAAGAAGATAACTATAGGGGGATGTAGTGGAGGAGTTCATAGGGCTAGGATCCCCAACCAAGGAAAATTTTAAGGATGGAAAATTATCTTGAAGTTTAAAAACATTAGCGAATCTCACTAGTCCCTAATATGAAAACAATAAAATGCTTATTGATGTATTTGTAAAATTATTGAAATTTATAATGATTTTATATATACTCTCTATATAATGTTGGCAGTTTTTAAGCTAAACTAATTATATTGTAAAATTTGGGCGATTTTTTTTATAAAAAATGGAAATCAATGAATATTTTTTTTGGAAAATTATCCTACCTACGAATATCAACCCCTAAAATTTTCCATGGCCCCTGTTAGCACTCTGTATGTTTCCTAGGCCAAGGAGGAAAATTACAAAAGGTAACCACAAACTACTTGTAGGATTAGAAACTAGCCTTTCCAATATCAGAGAGGTCTCTCTCTCTATAGATTTCGATAAATCACAGTCTAGGGTTTTAGGCTAGGTATGAAGATTAAGGAATTGATTTTAAAATTTTTGTTGAAGAATAAAGGAAGAGCCCATTGGGCAAAGAGTCATAATGGCTTTTAGTAATCAATCATAGATAGAAAGAGGAAATATTCAATCACGGTGAGGTAGGCAAACTCCTGGATCTTATAGAACTATTGGGGGTGGAAGAGATGAATTATATTTAGGATGAATTTAAATATAGAGCATATACAAATGAATTATATACTTAAATATCAGAAGAAAACATTAATATATCTTAACAAGACAGAGGAAAGTACTGCAAGTAAATTATACTCATCATTTTCTTGTAAACAATTTAAGAAGGAGCATCCATGTGGAGCTTGAAAGAAAAAAAATTACAAAGAGGAAAACATCACCATTTGCTAGACACAAGAATTCTAAAATCAAAATTCTATGTATTTCCGAATTGATTACTTGTTTATGAGCTCCACAACTTACAATAAAAAAATATTCTTTTACTTCACCATCAACGACCCTTTCTTATTACAAAATACATGTTTATTAATAAAAATAATCTTAAACTGCTTCCTTATTTTGCTGGAAAAATAAAATTAAATACAATCATAAAAAAAACAATCAATTATTTTTTATTGGTTGTAAAATATTTCGAATTTCTTGGAGGTTGTTGGTGAAACCTCCTTGGAATAATATCTTATGGTTGCTATTTTCCACTTTAGGTTCTAATAATGATGGAAATTTCTGAAAATTTCGAACAAAAACAGAGGAAGCAAAGTTCCTCAACTCAACGCAAAGAAATGAGAGAAATCTGGACAAAGAAGATATGGAGAAAAGCTCTGTTAACCATAAAAATGACAATAAAAATTACAAACTTCTTCAGAACTACAGTTCTGGGATAATAAAAAAATCCATACTTTGTTTTTACAAACTCTGTTTTTTTACACAGATTCGTGTTTCAGCAACAGGCAGACAGTTGCTGAAACTCCACACAGTCTGTTGCTGAAACACACACATAGTTGCTGAAACTACCTGTAGAATGCATTGCTGCTCCAAAACACAGCGACTCTGTTTTTCCCTTGTTTTTCCTGCTCTACCTTCTTCTCTGTATTTTTATATTTCTCAAACTCTCTAACATCAAAACGAACTACTGTTCATTACATTTATATGTTAAAAACATATTTGACTTTAAACAATAAAATAATACAAATATCTTCTAATCTTATCTGCGTATTGAATGCATAGGAAGCAGTGGGAGTTAACGTGCTGCCTTTTGAAAAAATGAAGTCGGCTGTCTGCAGGGACATTAATTCTGCAAATTAAATGCATAGTGGAGTGCAATAAATCAAGCACGACTTGCAGGCATCCACATTGCTGAAATATCTACAGCAATCGGATTTTCTGTCTAGCTGTTTTATGTTGCAGTTGGAATTAAATTCCAACACTCCCCCTTAATTTCAACTGCTAGGTTTTTCTGCATACCCAGGCATTCTCTGAAATGATCAAAGCTTTTCTTTCCCAATGGTTTTGTCAAGATGTCAGCCAACTGATCCTCTGTTCTGCAGTGCTGCAAAACAATCTCACCATTGTTAACCAATTCACGTATGAAGTGAAACTTGGTGTCTATGTGCTTTGTCCTTTTATGAAAAACAGAGTTTTTAGACAATGCTATCGCCGAGCTATTGTCACAGTAAATGGTTGTGCCCTTTTCTTGTTCATGACACAAATCTCTGAGAACTCTTCTCAGCCACACTTCTTGGCATGCTGCTGCTGTTGCTGCCACATACTCTGCCTCTGCTGTTGACAAAGCCACAATTGGTTGCTTCTTGGAAGCCCATGAGATGGCTCCCGATCCCATATGAAACACATATCCTGATGTGCTCTTCCTGTCATCAACACTTCCAGCCCAATCACTGTCAGTGTAACCTGTCAACATGAAACTTTCAGAAGAGGAGTATAAAATACCAAACCCCTTCGTTCCATTCAAATACCTTAGAATCCTCTTGGCTTCCTGCCAATGAGTCTCTTTCGGTCTTTCCATAAATCTGGAGATTAAACTCACTGCGTGCATAATGTCCGGCCTAGTTGCAGTCAAGTACATAAGGCTGCCAACTATGCTTTTGTACAACTTTGGATCAAAATCCTTGCTGCTGTCTTCTTTGCTCAATTTCAACCCCATTACAGTTGTAGTCACAGCTACCTTGCTGTTCTGCATGTTAAATCTCTTCAACACTGCTTCTACATATTTACCTTGGGAAATGAAAACACCATTTTCACTTTGGTCTACTTCAATTCCAAGAAAATATCTTAAGAAGCCCAAGTCAGTCATTTCAAATTCACTTTTCATGACTGCTTTAAAATCAACAATGAGAGAAGAATCATTGCTAGTAAAGATTAAATCATCTACATATAAAACAACAATAAGTATCTTACCGTCATTCTCCTTTATTTAGAGTGTGGGTTCACCATCACACTTCTCAAACCCATTCTCAATCAGATAAGCATCTATTCTGCTGTACCATGCTCTTGGATCTTGCTTCAGCCCATAAAGAGCCTTCTTCAGTTTGCATACTTTATGCTCTTGGCCTTCAACTTCATAGCCTGGAGGTTGTTCAACATAAACCTCTTCTTTTAACACTCCATTCAGGAATGCAGATTTAACATCCATCTGATAAATCTTCCATTTGTGCTGTGCCACAATAGACAACACTGTTCTGACTGTTTCCATCCTTGCTACTGGTGCAAAGGTTTCATCATAGTCTTTGCCTTGTTGCTGCTTGTAGCCTTTCACAACAAGTCTTGCTTTATGCCTATCGATCTTGCCTTCAGCATTGCTTTTGGTCTTATAGACCCACTTAACTCCAATGGCATCTTTGCCTTGAGGGAGGTCCACTAAATCCCATGTTTTACTCTTCTCAATTGCACCAATTTCTTCATTCATTGCTTCAATCCATTTATCTTCATTTACAACATCTTCAAAATGAATTGGGTCATCAACATGACAATATAAAGCGAATAATGAATTCAGATCGGTATTGTTACTTACCTCTCCCTGTTCATAAATCTCATTCAGATTTCTGAATCTTGGTCTTCTTGGTGTGCTTGGAGTTCCATTCGAACTTGAGGATATTTCTGATCCCTGCGGTGTGCTTGGAGAAGCACTTCCTTGACTTCTCAAGGCTGTTCGAATTCCAGCTTGTGGTGTGGTTTGTTTTACTTGCTGTGGTGGAGGAGGACCCACCAAGGAAGGATTATTTGCTGTTGTCCCTTCCTCTTCTTCTTCGTGAGACACAATTGTCTTCACATTCACTGTCTTCTCTAAGCTTCCATCCCAAGCTTCATCTTCAATGAACTGCACATCTCTGCTTACTATCAATTTCTTGGTCAATGGATTATAGAGTTTGTATGCTTTTGACTCATCACAATAGCCAATAAAGACACACTTCTCCCCCTTACTATCAAGCTTCTTCCTTAGCTGATCCGGTACATGTGCATATGCTACACAGCCGAATACTCTCATGTGAGTGACAGTTTGCTTTTGTCCACTCCATGCTTCTTCTGGTATTTTGTTCATGATAGCTTTAGTTGGGCATCTATTCAAGATGTAAACTGCGCAAGTGACAGCTTCAGCCCAATACTCATGCGGTAAGTGTTTTGCCTTCAGCATACTCCTGACCATGTCCAGAATGGTCCTATTCTTCCTTTTTGCAACACCGTTTTGCTGAGGTGTATACCTCGCGGTGCACTGCTTTTGTATGCCATTTTCTCTGCAAAAACGCAAAAAGTATTTAGAGATGTACTCTCCACCTCTATCTATTCTGAGCACTTTGATATAATGCCCACACTGCTTCTCAACAAGAGTTTTGAAGTGGCGGAATTTCTCAAACACTTCACTCTTCTGTTTTAGCACATACACCCATGTCTTTCTGGTGTAATCATCAATGAAAGTTAAAACATATTTATTTCCGGAAAATGATGGTATTTGCATCGGTCCACACACATCAGAGTGAACAATTTCCAAGGGTGCTTTTGCCCTTATACTCTTTCCTGCTGGAAAGCTTTCTTTGTGTTGTTTGCCCAAGATGCAGCCTTCACAAAGGCTGTCCGGTTTCCCGATCAATGGAAATCCCTTTACCATTCTCTTTCTATGCAATAGATTCAAGCCTCCGAAATTGAGATGTCCAAATCTCAAGTGCCACAACCAATTCTCATCTTTCACTTGTTCTTGAAAGACTTCTTGTGTTACAGCTACAATAGTTCTTCCTTCCTTCAAATCTGCCCTGAGTTTGAGAGGAAACATTCTATTGCTGGTCATTTTCACCTGTGCAATGATCTTCTTACTTGGAGGTATGTCTCTGATTGTACACACATCATATTTGAAGAACACATTGTAACCTTTTTTAATGAGCTGTCTAATGCTCAAAAGATTACATTTCAGACCAGGTACATAGTATACCTCTGGCACAATCATCTATTCTCCATTTCTTGCTCGGATACTGACTCTGCCCTTAGCCTTGACAGATATCTTGCTATCAGTTCCTGTTGTTACCTCAGATTTCACATTTTCATCCAGATTGGAAAACATTGCAATATTTCCAGTCATGTGATTACTACAACCTGAGTCTAAGAACCAAAAATCTTCTTGTTTGTCTTGTGCAACGTTACATGTTAACAGCACAATCTTTGGATTCTTATCTTCTTCATTTGAAAAATTAGCATTTTTCCTATTATTCATGTCATTTTTCTTTTTCCTACATTCATTGGCATAGTGCCCATATTTCTTACAATAATGACATTGGACTTGGGATTTGTCATACCTTTGTCCATGAGCTTGCTGTTTGTTTGAACCTTCATCTTGGTTCTGATTGCAGCTCCTTCCGCTTGTGCTTGCAGGATTATTTCTGCCTTTGTTTTGGCTTCTTCCATGACCTCTGTTATTTTCTCTGCCTCGACCTTTTGCTTGGCTGAAAGACATCTGAGTCTTGAATGCTTGCTCAAAAGAGGAATCTGTTCCTCTACTTAGTCTGTGTTCATGAGACATAAGAGAAGCACTGATTTCATCTACTGTGAACTGTGAGAGATCCTTTGTTTCTTCTATTGCTACCACAACAGCTTCAAACCTTGAGGGTAAACTTCTCAAGATTTTCTCAACAATCCTTCTTTCTTCAAGGATTTCACCATGAGATCTAATCTGGGTTATCAACCCAATAACCTGAGTGAAGAATGCATCTACTATATCAGATTCCTTCATGCTGAGTGTTTCAAAGTCTCTCCTCAACATCTGCAACTTTGCAGTCTTCACCTTCTCCATGCCTTGATAGGCAGTTTTGAGAATATCCCATGCCTCTTTGGATTTTGTTGCTGCTGCAATTCGTGGGAAAAAACTCTCATGTACTGATTGAAAGAGAAAAAAGAGGGCTTTGGCATCCTTCTTCCTGTCGCTCTTCAACTGGTCTCTTTCTGCTACTATCAAAGCAGCCAATGTTGTTGCATCTGCAGGTTTAGCATAGCTAGTTTCAACTAGCTCCCATATTCCCTGAGAAGAAAATAATGCTCTCATAGTTATGGACCAATAACTGTGATTTTTCCCATTAAACTGTGGCAGTTGGGAATTTGTCAAACCAGTTCCAGCATCTGCCATCTTAACCTGTATAAGTAAAGAAAAGATACTGACTGTATAATAAAATAAGCAAGAACTTTCTCTGTTGGAGAAATCTGCTCAATAAGCTTCTTACAGCTCCTGCAGTGGAAAAAAAAAGCTCTGTTTTTGTCTCACTAAGTGCCTAGACCAGCTTCGATACCATGATGGAAATTTCTGAAAATTTCGAACAAAAACAGAGGAAGCAAAGTTCCTCAACTCAACGCAAAGAAATGAGAGAAATTTGGACAAAGAAGATATGGAGAAAAGCTCTGTTTTTATTAACCATAAAAATGACAATAAAAATTACAAACTTCTTCAGAACTACAGTTCTGGAATAATAAAAAACTCCATACTCTGTTTTTAAAAACTTTGTTTTTTACACAAATTCATGTTTCTGCAACAGGCAGAAAGTTACTGAAACTCCACACAGTCTGTTGCTGAAACACACACACAGTTGCTGAAACTGCCTGTAGAATGCATTGCTGCTCCAAAACACATCGACTCTGTTTTTCCCCTGTTTTTCCTGCTCTGCCTTCTTCTCTGTATTTTTCTATTTCTCAAACTCTCTAACATCAAAACAAACTGCTGTTCATTAAATTTATATGTTAAAAGCATATTTGACTTTAAACAATAAAATAATACAAATATCTTCTAATCTTATCTGCATATTGAATGCACATGAAGCGGTGGGAGTTAAAGTGCTGCCTTTTGAAAAAATGAAGTCAGCTGTCTGCAGGGACATTAATTCTGCAAATTAAATGCACAGTGGAGTGCAATAAATCAAGCACGACTTTCAGGCATCCACCTTGCTGAAATATCTACAGCAATCAGATTTTCTGTCCAGCTGTTTTATGTTGCAGTTGGAATTAAATTCCAACA